>VWZT01009081.1:721715-813499 GCA_013397055.1 Pachycephala philippinensis
TGTATTCTAGTTGGGTTTTTTTTGGCAGAACATGCATCCATGCACCTCCTGTGGTATAAATATTTAATTTTTTTCCTTTGACTGCTTTGAAATAAATGCTAATATGTACACTTGCTGCCCTCATGAATGTCAACATGCTCTAGGAACCATATTTTTGTGTTTATTGCTACCATATGAAGTGAGAGTCATGCACAAGATATAAAAGAAAAAGGCTCTAATATAAAGTCATAAGCAGAAGAGAAGTGGTAGGAAAGACCAACTCTGAATGAAGGGAAGTTCCAGAGAAGCTGGCTACAGAAGCAGTAGAAAGGGAGGCAGAAAGGGAATCCCATTTTATCCCCCAAATACTCTGCGAAGATGTTAGAGGAAGAGGCAGAGCTGCCTTCAGTCAGACAACAAACACAACATCCGTGTTTTCTGCAATGCCATCTGTTTCTACATCTTGCAGTGCATTGCTACATACAGCTGCTGCCACCAAATGCCCAGCTAATTTTAGGGTACTTATCTGTGCTTGAGCTTGGGTAAGTAGTCTCTCAGCCTTCATTTGTAGATGACACATGAGCTCTCCCACCTGCTGTAGATTTCCTGACAATGTCCCTTGGGAGACCATAAAGGCAGCTATGCAGTTGTGGGATGAGAAAGAAGGGTCATACAATTAATTAGGAATTGCTAAGTTGTCAGCAGCATAGGCTATAGTAAGCAGTTTGTTTTCAGCCCAGGGAGGGGTTGACTTGCAAAATAAATCAAAAAACCCCCAACTCTTTGACTGGAAGGGTGCAGCAAATTTATCACTGTTTGTGTAAAGAAGCAAAGGAGGATAAAACAAAGCCTGTGAACAATGCAAAATGGCATTGTTACAGGAAAAAAGGAATGAACTGTCTTAGGAACACAGACTGTGCCAATCTCTGGACAATGGAGCCCCTCACTCCTGGGTAGAGGAACTTGCTGCTGAAACAACAAGAAGTTGCATCCTGGCAATGTGAAGATCTGTATGTGTAGGACTTCTGCTTGTTTTCTTGCTTATTCATATGCATTTGTAGGCATGGAAGGGGAAGAGGAATTGCCTACCTGTATATTCAGTGGGACTGTCACCTTAGCTGTATGTGTGTGTGGAGAATGCCCTAAAATGTACTTGGGAACAGTTGAAGGAAGGATAAATTAAATGATAATTCAGCCACGATTTGGTGTGTGGATGAATACAATTGTTTCTCCATATTTGAACCTTTGGGTTGAGAAGGGCCTGAGAAAGAGACATTGAAACCCAAGACAAAATGTTAGCAGTCAAGGAATTTGAATGGAAGCAAACTGTCAGCAAAATACCGAACTGCAGGTAGACTTATGGCTCCATGTGGGTGTGCCTGCAGAAAAAAATAAAGCAGCCTCCATCACAGTGTCCTTGATGAAAACCACCTGTTGATGGAAGCCCAGATTCAAATAAAATAAACAAGTCTATCTTAAGAAAGTAAAAGAATGCCACTAAGAATGTCTCATAATGTAAACTGAGAGTGTACATTCACCTTGAATACTGCTTACAATTCTGGGCACAGCACTTCAAAAAGGGTAAAGCAAATGGATCCAGAGAAGGACAAGAAAACAAAGTATCAGAGGAATAGCAAGATGTCTCCTGTGTGCATGGTGATTATAAAGGTGAAACCTTTAGAAAGGAGCAAATAAATTATGACATAGCATAAATATATCCAGTACTGACTAGAACAAAGAAAGTTAGACAGAGGCACCTGTTTGCTTTCATACCAGGAAAAAAATGCAGAGACACGATAAAGGATAAGGAAACCAATTTAAAACCATTAAAAGGATGGTTCTGGAAGCATAAATAGCATGCAGCTGTGTATAGACTGCAGTAAAACATGACTGAGAAGAAAGGATTAGTAAGATTCCAAAGAGTCCTTAAGACCAGATCTCGATTGGTATTCAGGTGACTAACTCCTACTGAAGCACATGTAGTAACTTCAATTAGCTGTGAGCTCAGTTTTGGGAAGTTCTGAGCATGCTGGCTGTAATCCAGTGAGACCCATGCTTTGCTCTCAGCAGGTAAATATTGTCCCTGATGAGTGCAGCAGAAATTATACCCCTGAGGTTAAACACACACTTATATTATTTGCTGGACCTGCATGAGCTTGTTCAGTACTGAGCTTTCCATAAATAAAATGCCCACAATTACTTATCCTAGGGGAAAAAATTGCTTCATTGAGGAACAAACATCCAGTGATCTGTATATGTTTAACTGTAACAATAGCACTCACATAATAATGTACAAGACCTGACTCAAATATGAGGAAGAATTGAGCACCAACTGGAAATACATGCTGGTTGTTTATTTCACTGACAAGAAAGATGTTACAAAAAAACCAAAAAACCTTTAGCTTAAAGCTGCATTTCAGTGTCTGACACTCCATTTTGGAAGAAATGAATAGTCTCTTGTCAGTATGCCTTAGTGAAAAAACAAAAGAGAACAATTTTTTAAAAAATATTAGAATGTTTAAAGAGTCAACTACATGAATCAAATATAGCAAGAGTTTAGAAGGTTTTAAGTTCTGGTTCATTGTTGCTGAGAGCTGTTGGGATTAGTTGCATGGTGTGTGTTCCTTGGTGGCAAAAGAGCTGCCCTTCCTCCACTGCCCTTCAGCCCTTTCTGCCTGCTCCCACACTCATTCAGATGTGCCAGCACAACTGCTTGTGGGATCATTTCATGGACCAGATTAGGGAGATCTGTGTTGAAAAGCAAACAAACAAACAAAAAACAAGAACAAAAGCCTTTTTTTTCTGGTGTTTTTCTTTTTGCCCTGGATTGTATCAAGGGTCTGAGACACAGAGTGTTCCACAAACAATTGCATTGCCTCCGTCAAGGAGACAGCAAACTGCAGCAGAGGGGCAGCAGCTGGGTTAGGGCAGTGCCGAGGAACTTCCCAAGGCAGTTTTGTCAGCAAAAATAATATTTAATTGCCCTAAAAGTCTCTCTTTAGACTCAATTACAGCAGGATTTAATTCCAAGATTGATATTCATTCCATCTCTCTGTAACTGTACTTTTATATATATATGTACATTTACATAGACATTTATATTAAAATATTATATAGGTGTATCTCTAAATTTCGAAAATACTAACAGTGTCTCACTAAGCTGTGAGATTCGTTTTCCTTGAGGTAAAAAAAAACCCAAGAAACAAACCACACAGACAAACTAAGTGTTTAGAGACAGAGTTAAAAATGCCTGGGAAAACACACTGCAATGTTTGTAAAGACCTATACAATAGAGTCCTAGCTGCCTGCCACACAAACATTCCTCTCTTGTGAATGGATGCTTAAGTATGGAGCAACAGACCATAAGCGTGGGCAGAGCAGCAGATGGCAGGTCACTCTATTAATATGGAGAATTCGAGCGATTCCAAACATTTCGTCGTGCTTTTACCCCCATGATGCGAAACTGTATGACAATGGAGTGAAGTTCCAATGGCTCCATTTTAGGGACGAGGAATCTGCAGATAGACCTAATTAGATATTACCCATTTACTGCCAGCTCCTATTTACTGTAACCAAACCACTCATTCTTCCCTGCTCGCTGAAGTGTGTTTTGTGTCTGTCAGCAAGGTGCTTTGTAGAGCTTGTGTGTGCTGAGATGCAGAATCAGTCTGTGTGCAGACATTTTCCCTGTCCCCAGGATAAATGGCAAAACAACATGCCTAAGAAAATGAAACAACTGATGGATCTAGAAAGACGACTTTGGTCTCCAGGCTTCAAGACAGCATATTGTGTGCTGGCCTGTGCCTGTCACTGCAAGGCCTCATGACTAAAGTTTTCCTGAGACACAATAGGAATTGCGTCCTCCTTTAAACTATTAGGTGGCCTGCACTTTAATGTGGTTACCCTTAACCACATTTCAAAAATTAACAACCACATTAAGTGTTTTTTTCACATTCTAAATCTTCTTAATATTTTGTTACCCAGGGATCTTTATTAGCATTCACCTGTCTGAAAATGACTGGAGAACAGAAATGCAAATTACTCCCAGATAATGCAAATACGTGGCATTTTGCAAATGAACCTTGCAAAGCTTATACTCATGTTAGAGCATATTCCTGATGCAGCTTCTATCCTCAATTAAGCTGGTGATGACCATAATACATTATATTGTATGTCAGAGGTTAATTGTTCTCACCTTTTTTTGTCTTTATCTCACCACCTTCTCCTTCCTTCTCTCCTGACCAGTGACAACATCGGTTGGAAGCAGCTGTCTTAGTTTGCTGTCTTGTGTCAGATATGTTAAATGCAGGGCTGCTGAAGGTACAGATCACTCCAGGGGAATATGTTGAACACCCAGTGACTGAGTTTGGGTGCTGGACTTCTCCTGCTTTTTCTTACTTCTCCTTGCAGGTAAAAGCAGCCTTGGAGGGGCATTGTGTGAACTTTATAATGTAGGAGCTGCTCCCAGGTTTTCTGCCTTCAGATTGTCTTTTGGCCTGCCCTCACTTCTCTCAATTAAAATCGTGTTAGTTCAGTGCTTCAAACATGACAGGCATTCCACAGTGAAAGGAATGAGCAGCTGTTCCCTGGAAAAACTTCAAAAAAGCAAATAGGTACCAAGCCCCCACTGAAGGGCCAATCTTCAGATATGATTGTGCACTGGAATGTACCATTTTTATCTGCCAATATGATTTATTTCCAGCCACAGCTCTACCTGATCACTGTTAGATACACTCATTGTATTCTGCACTGTACAGCAGAAATGTGATCTTGGAAATAATGCATGTAAATACCACTTTGCACTATCTCATTTCTGCTTCTCAAAAAATACCATCCTCAACAAACTCCTGAAACCTTTCCACACACTAACACTTACTAAATGGACCGAAGTCTTCCAGGATGATATAATGCATACATCAAGAATGTCCCCATAAATAGACCCTTAAATACTTTGATTTTACATATACTCTTCCCAGAAAAGGATAGAAAGAAAAAAAATTATTTAAAAGACAGCCAGTGCTGTCATTTAAAAATTGAATGATGTGTGTAGAAGCAAGAGCTTTTGCAGATAATCAATAAAGGGCAGAAAACTTCAGTTCTACCCTTTTTCACAAAATATCTCTGGCTCCTCAGTATAATGAAGCAAGGGAAACTTACAAATCCCTTCAAATAATAACTATATATTAAAATTTGTAACTCCCTTGGTTACTCAAAAGGACAATAATGAAGATACTGCTTTATATGCTATTCCAGTAACCCATTTGACCCTATTTTTTGTAGACATGAATGGTTTCTTTCTTATGTCTGTTCCATAGGATCTGTCAACTCTCTCCCTGCTAATGTGTATCACATCCCTGTCAGTACTTTCCTCTCAAGCAATCTAATCAATTAGCAAAATTAGATTAAGCTATGAGCAAGTAAATCTAACTTGTTTTTAACTTTCTTTTCAAGGTGATGCTTCTTACCAGACTTTGTAAGATAACTCCAAAATGTGTCCTTTTCTTTTTCCTCTAGTTGCTTTTAAATCTAATAAAAGGTAAAAGTTCTTGAAGCACTACATCTTAACAAAATGCTGGAGAAAATAGTCTTAGCACTTACATTCAGAAGATTGTCAGTGCAGGGATATAGAAAACTGAGAACAAAAGGTTTTTTTCAGATTACAGTGCTGTGGAATATTTGATGGTGCATCAGCATCAAGAAAATAGATTTCTGTGTTTGGCTTTTTTTAAGAGTAGGAAGGTCACTTATTCTGCCTGCTGATTTGTCATCTTTGCTGGTACTGATAGATGCATTGATCCTCATACTCATCACTACATTGGCACAAGCAATTCAGTTAAAGGCTAGCAGAAATGCCTGTTAATCAGAAGCAGGTTTTAGTAACTAAAAATTGCCTATGATGAAATGAACAGGAAAAAAAAGATTTTTTTAGTGTATTTTCTATCTCCATTGCTGTTTTGTAGATAAGGCTTCTATGACTTAGAATTTAGAACTCCAACCGATGAATAAGATAATGTATAAAAAATCATTGTGGAATTGAAAGACATTTTTTGACCTTTTGACTTCATTAGGTTTTGCCTCATATTTGGTGATCATTTAAGAAATAACCCCCCATATTTTAGATACATACACATATGAACTGGTATGTTATATTGCCACTATTTCTGTTCTGTCATCTGAAAAATCAGGATAGTCTGGGGAAAAGGTAGGGGGTTTTTTACACCACAGAAATAATTTCCAGTGTTTCTTAGATCCCTCTACTAGTATGCGCAATACGGGAAGATATTTCATTATTAAAAAGGTCACAGAACACTGTTTTTAAGTGGAATACCTTCCTTGGAGATGTATTAGGCATATTTCACTACAATGAGTTTCTAAAGAATCTCTTTAAGGAGACATGAGAACAGTCTTTACTCTTGCCCAATCTGTGAAGGAAGCTGCTTTGGGAAAGGGAAATGGTAGCAAGGGAAAGGGAGGCAGTGGGAAAAAACCCACTATGCAAACAACCTAATATCATTATCTCTTTCTTTTTTCTCATTGTACTTTTGAAATATACTTTGAAAGTAATGTGCTTGGTGGACTTTCCTGGCTTTGCCTGAACTGATATCACACCAAGCACCCCAGCTCAGCAGTGTTTTCGCAACCCTGTCTGATATTCCCTTTGTGCATCAGGCGGAGGTAGATTTTGTTTCATGCATCATTCATAAACTCACTGCTGGGATTCTACAAGTTGCTACATCTCCCAGTCCTATTTCAGAGGCTTAAAACAGAAAGAGACGACTGTACTTCAGCGGAAAATGGTCACAGGCGCCACATCATAAGATGTTGCTGATGTCAAAGACAACACTTATTTTGAATACATGGTAAAAAGTAGCTCTTTACTGTTGCACCCAGGTCTTAAAAGTTTTCTTGAGTCTTATTGTGTGCTATGCTGCAGTGTTATTTTACATGCTGACAGAGGAGACACCTGTGTCCCCAGCACAATAAACAGGATAAATCAAAACCTCTGCTGTATGTGGAAAGCTGCTGCTTGAGAAGGTCTACAAATCACTTAATCTTCCAGTCAATCATAACCTTTTCTCTTACCCAGCTATGTCACAGTAAAACCACCTTCCCTTGAATTCAGCCTATTCTTTGCACCTATTGGGCTTCTTTCCTCTCTTTTCTTCTCTTTGTCTCCACAGTGTGTGGTAGATCCTTTCCTCCTGTTTTTTCCACCATCTAGAACAGCCATCAACCATTCAGTGACTGATTGTGTCGGGCTCATTTCACGTTTGGTGTCACTGCACATATATTGTCACTGGCCTATGCCTCCTTTCTCAGCTGAAAAAAAAAAAAAGAAGAAAAAATAATAAAACAACCACCACCAATAATAATAAAGGCAATAGAACTTTCATTCCTGAGCTTTTTTGCAATCCCAATATGAAAGCCCCTAAAAACCCAAGAGGCTGCAGCAATCACCCTTGCTTCTACCTAGACTGGGTGTGTAAGATCCATTTTAACAAAGAATATCTGTATTTGTGCTGATAAATGTAGCCCACAGAGATGTGTTCTCTGATGTTTTTGGTAATGGCATATATAATCCATCACAGTGAATTTTGAAGCAGGGCCTCAGGAAGGGTGATGAATCCTGGACTGAATTAGTTTATAGCAAGGCAAATGTGTAGTCCCAGAAATTGTTCCCTACAGATGGCCAGTCACGTCTTTCACTGTGTCTTCACCTGATTAGGCAGGAGCATAGGAAGTCCCTGGTGGGGATCCCATTCAATCAAGTGAAACAGAACAGGAATTTGATGGCACCCAGGAGAAAAACCCCATGTTCACATTTCTGACTTCACGTTTCTCAAAGTTCCCCAAGGATGCGGGGACATCAGCTTTGATCTTGCAATAGGCTTTGCTACTCTCACTATGACCACCCCCTCATCTTAGACACATGATTACTCTTGTTTATCAACCACAATTTGTGCACAAATGTTAACAGAACCAGAGCAGAACCCTGAAACATGCCATGACTTTCATACCACGCTTCAAATTCTTTTTTTAATAATGTCTTCATCTACTGACCTTGTAGAACTTGAACAAAATGCACTTTTCAATGCACTAAATTACAGTATAATATACAACTACGAGAAGGAAGATCTGGGGAGCTACACTCTGATCTCAGTGCTGGGAAAGGTCACAGAGCAGATCACCTTGAGTGCCATCACATATCACATACAGAACAATCAGGGGATCAGGCCCATCTGGTGTGAGTTTATGAGAGGCACATCTCGCTTGACCAACTTCACCTCCTTCCACGAGGCACTTAGTGGATGAAGGAAAGGCTGTGGATGGTGTCTACCCGGACTTTAGTAAAGCCTTTGACAATATTTTCCACAGCATTCTCCTGGAGAAATTGGCTGCTCATGGATTTTATGGGCAGTCTGCTGAGTATAAAATTGCTTGGATGGCCGGGCCCAGAGAGGTGGTGAATGGAGTTACATCCCGTTGGCAGCTGGTCACCAGTGGTGTTCCCCAGAGCTCAGAGTTGGGGCCAGACATGTTTAATATCATTATCAATGATCTGGCCAAGAGGATCGAGTGTACAAACTGCAATCAGTCTGTAGATGACACAGAGTTGGACAGGAGTGCTGATCTGCTGGAGAGCAGGAAGGGTCTACAGAGGGATCTGGACAGGCTGGATTGATGTCCTGAGGTTCAAAAAGGTCCTGCCCTGGGGTCAAAACTACCCCATGCAGCACTAGACTCTGTGGGCAGTGTCTGGAACTCTGCTTGGTGAAAAAGGACTTCAGGGGGAGGGTCAGGGGAGACCTTATCTCTCTCTACAGCTACCTGAAAGGAGGTTGTACTGAGCTCGGTGTTGCTCTTCTCCCAGGGAACAAGCAATAGGATAAAAGAAACGGCCCCAGGCTGCACCAGGGGAGGCTTAGGTTAAATATCAGGAAAAAATCCTTCATCAAAAAGGTTATCAAGTGTGGGAACAGGCTGCCCAGGGAAGTGGTTGAGTCACCATGCCTGGTGATACTTAAAATGTGTGTAGATGTGTCACTTGGGGACGTGGTTTAGTGGTGGACTGGGAAGCACTGGGTTGAAAGCTGGACTTCATGATCTTGAAAGTCTTTTCCAAACTAAACAATTCTATCATTCTCTGATAATACCCAGTGCACCCCAAAAGTCATCTGAAGAGTCTTGGTGTCTAGTGCAGTATAACTAAAGGAGTCTTCTGAAATAAACCAAAATTATGAATGTGTCATGGAGGACAAGCTCAGAAAGATGCCCTGCTCCTCTCTTGCTCTTCACTGATGCAGTTTCTTCCTATTAGGGAGCAAATAAGGACAAAAGTAGCAACAGAGCCAGTATTAGTTTTGTGTTACCCTGACCTTTCTGCACTTTTTGCTTAGCGACCACTCAAGGAATTTAAAGCCACCATGTTCACCCCACTGATGTCACATTACCAAGAAACCTAGCCAGACATTCAAGAGCACAATTGCATAGGCTTTCCCTTTGTTTTTGCCTAGCTCACTTTTATATCAGGTCTGTTTGGGGAAGGAATAGCAATGGTCCAGCTGAACCTTCAGGCATGTTTTCAAGTCAGATTGAGGAATGCCATGACTGAATAGTATTTATACAGTGCTGAAGATTATGTTTTGAAAAGCTTTTAAAGTATTTTTCTACATAGTCTTCTGCTACATTTTTGGATAGATGAGATATTACTTGGGTACTGGTTGTCTGTGCTACCAGGTAGCTTCTGAACTTAATTCTGGTTTCTTTACATGCAAAATCCTGCTTAAACTATGGATGAATTCATGGTTTTTGACACAATTTAGGAAAATAAAATAAGATGGGGGCATGCATGGGGGGTGTGTTAGGGTGACAGATACCATATATCCCAACACACAGCAGAACTTCCAGTGTGTAAGTTTGTGTACGATATGCTTTTCATTGCTGTCCCAACGAGCCAAGGATGGTACGACTCCCAGTATTCAGTACAGAAGAATTCATGCCTATCATTTGGAGATATCTCCACTCATTTTATATTAAAGGTGTGAGAATTTTTTTGTGTGATGATAGGACTATATATTCTGCCATCACATAGTTCTTTCATTCACAGTGCCTGTGCAATGCCTTTAAAGGTTTATGTGAAGGCTGTGTTTTGCTTGAAGTGGTTGCCTCGTTCCTGAGTGTTCCTCCACACGCTGCAAAATGAAGACATTTGGCCCTTGGCCCTACGAATTAACAGCAACCTTTCACTCAGCTCACATTTAATTACTGTGCAAGTCTTTTTCTGTGGGTCTTTGGACCTCATTGTGTGCTGGTATTACCCCTTGTGGAACAATTTGCATAACACAAAGTATCAGAAAGTGTCATTTTGATTTAGTCTGCTCCTGTTGAAGTGTAAACAGCCACTCAAGATGTAAGGCAGGGGTATTCTCTGTTCCTTCCTTGCCTTGATTCAGAACCTCAATGGTTCTTCAGGCAAACAGATCAACACTTTCCATGAGGAAAATGGAAGGGCAAGAAACACTACAAATCCCTCCTTAAAGCTTGTATGGTATGTGAGGCCACTGGAGTTTTTCACAAAGCAGTAATTAAAATGAAGCACACACTTGGTGCAAGCAAAATTACCGTATTGGAACTTTAGCCCAACCTATTCTCTCTAAAGTATTTGTTACTATAATTTGCCATATCCAAAAGAGTAACTGTTCGTGAGGTTTTGGTGCAAAACTTATTTTCTTTGTGAAAGGACTGTGTATATTTAATTAATTTTAGGTCTGCTCCTATTAGTCATCATGGGGATATAACAAACCCTTTTAAATTTTGTAAAGGACAAGGAGAGAAAGGAATTACTGAGAAGGACTCAGTTTCTGTCATCATAGCTCAATTGACTTGCTTTCTTGGGTAGCTATGCTGCATCAGCTCCTTGCCAAAGAGCCTGTCTTCCCTTCATTACAATTTTCTAAATCTGCTCCTTGCCTCCTGAACTGTCTGGCATTTTATCTGGAGGACACATCAGTTCAAGGAAAGGGACAAGACTGTAGAGATTTCTCTCCCTGAAGAAATTTAACCTTTGTGCTGGATTGACATGTCTGTGCACTTAAAACCATTTTATACCTAAATCATGTCCAAGTCAAATCCCTCAAGCCCCAGTATTTCAATCTCGAGGGAAGGGGGGAAATTTACATTTAATTTTGAGGGTCTGGTGAGAGGAACTGTGCCAAGAAAGGTGCCAATTATGAACAGGACAAGCTGGTTTTTACCTGCTTGTTGAGGTATATGCATAAGTAAATCCTTAGCTGCTGTACATTAGTGTAATTCCACTCACATCCAAAGAGTCTCCATGTTCGTTATCTGGATCTTTATTTTCAGGTACTGAGTACACTACACAATTTCCTGTGCGAGGTAATTTGCATTCAGGCGTGCTCCAGCTGCACAGTTCTATAATGTTTATATGCCTGTCATTATAAAATGCTGAGTGAACAATAACAGGGACTAAACAGGAGCATATGAAGAGCAGAAAAGACTTGGGATGAAGTGCGTGCCTCGCACAAATATTCAATACGTTAACTGCTTTATTATTATTTTCCATTATTTCTTAGCTAGACATAGACAGACAGTCTGCTGTAGTGGAAAAGAAATAGTCTGTCCAACAATTAGAAGAAATTTAAAAACTAAAGCTATGACACAGCTGTTTTTTTGTCCCTGCTGCAAGAGCTGAGAGAAAAATGCACTTTGTGACTAAGCTTTTCAGTATAGAGAAAGTTAAAGAAAAAAAAAAAAACAAAAAAAACAAAGGCGGGAACAATACAGGAAAACTTCAATGTGTGCAATGAGGTTAAACCTGAAGGAAAAAGATATTCACTGCAGTCCACAAAAACATCTCCTTGCTACCTAGTCTCTGTGTTTTACTCTAAAAAGCAGAACAACTGATGAGAGAGGAACTGGGAGGCAAAAGTGCAGCAGTCAGAAGGACCAAGTGAAAGTAGCCCTCGAGATGAGACCAGGAAAGAAACAAAGGAAGAGGGAAGCAGCACTGGGAAAGCTTCTGTTCCTTTATGCAGTCGCTTGCAGTCTCCCTCTCTGCCAGGGTCTGAGGCATGCTGAATTCTGGCTGTCAAAGCAGCGCAACCAAAACCTTTTAGAGACATCAGATGATCTCTCCTGCTGGCCACTGGTCTTCAGTGGGATTTTGTGAAGATGTCATTTGAAAGCCACTGCCGATGACACATAATGAGTTAACAAGATTAGTCATTGAGAGCTCCAAGTGGTTTTAACATCTGGGTTATGAAGTTTACAAGAGAAAAGTATTAACCATTCAAGCACTGTCACAATGTCTTTCATCCTTCAGCAAAATGTTTAGACTTCTGATGAAGATGTTAGTGCAGTCCCTATTACAAATAAAGCTGAATTTCAGACACAAAACATTAGGCAACTCACAATCACACTTTGCTGAAAAGTGTTAACCTTGAAAAATAAATCAGTCCTTTGGAGTGTTAGGTACTCAAGCACAGAAAATGCTGGTTATCCAAAGAGCCCTCTTACTGCTCACTATCTAAATTGCAGCATTTCTGCCCTCCAACAGAGGGAGCAGAAACAGCATCTACCATTCAGTTAACCAGTCACAAAGCTCAGATAGCCACATTGCTTAAGAACAGCCCCCATTCTGGGACAGGATGTTTAATGGACAAATCCTGCAAAACAAAACCAGATTACTAAATTAAAATACATGTAGTTCTGCAAGAAAATAGACATATATTATAAAAGAAATATAAAATGGTTGAGCATCATTGAATTCCAAGTTTGAATTATTACCCTTGAGAATAAACCTAAGTAAATTTAGGGACGCAAAAGATTTAAAAGAAAGAGAACGCAAATACTTTAAATACACATTTAAGGCCCAGTTCCATCTGACCCCAGGGAGCTTTCCTTCAGGCAAAGTGGGTGCATCAGAGTCAACCAAATAGATGTTAAACATTAATAGACATTACACATTTCTGAGGGACCAAGAAGGATTTGAGTATGATGAGATGAACGAAATGCACCCAAATAAATGGATTATACGGTATAGCAGGTTTGCATCTGAGCTCAGAGGTGTTTTGTTCAGACTCGGTTCAAGCTAGCACCAGAACTATAAGCAGTATTTCTGCCTCTGGACCAATAATTTTCCTCTCTAAAAGAAAGAAAGTAGAAACAAAATCCTCTTCAGTGAAAGACACTGGGATACATTTTAGTCTTCCTTCATTTTCAACCATTTAAATATGCCTCATGGTTTTGAGATCAAGAGAGAATGACATTTTTTATCTGTATTGGGCTTGCATGGCCAGTTGTTGGCAGTGGGAGATCTACAATGGGGGCTTCTATGAGAAGCTGCTAGGAATTTTCCCATGTCCAACAGAGCCAATGTGAGCTGGCTCCAAGATAAACCCACTGCTGGCTGAGGCTGAGCTCATCAGCAACGATGGCAGTGACTCTTGGTGTTTTAAGATTTGGTTTTACCTCTCATTATCCTACCCTGCTTTGATTGGTAGTAAATTCACTTAATTTCCCCAAGCTGAATCTCTCTTACCACTGATGGTATTTGGTGAGTGATCTCTCCCTGTCCTTATCTTGAGCCATGAGCCTCTCATTGTATTTTCTCTCCCTCTCCCAGCTGAGGGGGGGAGTGATAGGGTGGCCTTGGTGAGCATTTGGCATCCAGCCAGGGTCAACCCATCACATTATCTAAAATGGGTGCTTTCACAATTAGATGATTCTACTCCAGTCATTTTATTTTCAAAGACATGAGAATTGACTGGAAAAACAGAAACCTCAATCCAAATGACTCCAAGCATGCTTTATGTTGTAAAAGGGGAAATAATGTTTGAAACCTTAAACTCACAACTGCCTTAATTTCTAATGAACCAACCAAAAACCTGAGACATTCCAGATGTTCCAAGGGTTTGAGATTCAGATTCCACATATCAAGCCACTTTCAAAAATAAATATGAAATGTGGTACAGATTTAGACAATTTAATCCACTGAGTTCCACTCATATCCTGTATAGACAAGTTGTTTTGTTATTCCCATCAGTAATGACTTCTGTAATTGGATATGCTGTGAAATTCAGCTCTTCTTCATAGCTCCATCTATTACCAGTTTCTGTGTTCTCTTTTTGATGCCCAAATTATCTCATATTCATCTGGACTTTGTCAATGCAAAGCTGTTCTTATTACTAGCCTTTGTTGTTTCCTGACTTGATTTTGAGTCAAAGTTCTTTCTTGTAAATATGTATCATTAACATACTTGATTAACTTATGAAACATTGCAGCACAAGCTATTTATGTGTTTGTCTGATGTGATTTAACTTTCATTTTTAGTGAGTTCATTGCAATGGGAAGGCTGTATGATGCAGAGCGAGTGCAGGGTACTGCATAATGCTCTCTCCCTGTCAAGCAGTGGTTCAAATCCAGTCTCTTCAAAAGCAGCTTTAATTATCACTGTCTAACAGTTTTGGAGAAGTACTTTCTTGTTGCTGCCTCATAAAACTAGGAGTTGTTTGCATACAGACTTTGTTGCAAAAAGTGAAGAATGACAGAAGATGTGCTTTCTTCTAATACTGAGTAAAGGACTTTATTCTAATAAACTGTTATTCCCCTTTTCTTCCCTTGTTTCTTCTCTTCTTACTGCTCTGTAGAACATCTGCTGTGAACTTTTTCCTGCCTTCCCTGTGTTTGTCTTCTGCTTATTAACGAAAGCAACTGTAAGTCTCTTTATGCTACAGTCTGACCCTGGGCAAGTCACTGTGTGAGCACGCATCCTTTTTCCAGCTGCTGCAGCAGTGCCAGCTGAAGAGGTTATCAGCCCGACCCTGCCTCCCAGCTACCCATCCTTGCCAGAGGCAAAACAGCCTGAGCTGCTTTCAGGAATGTACTTGAATCCAGAGGCGGTAGCAGAGGTTTGCTCATCACCCTCTCAAGCAGGGTCCACTTGTTTGGGTTGAAATGGGTTGGGGAGCTTTTCCATGAGCAGCTGAAGGAGCCTGAAGGAGCAGTAGATTCTGCTGGGAGAGCAGTGATTTGCCACGGCACTGGGAGAGCTGCAGCAGCTCCTTCTGTCACCTTAGGTGTAGGTAAAAGGTGCCAGATGTCCGCACACTCTTGGTCAGCATGCTTTGTCTCTCCTGTCTCTAACATGGGCTTGATGCTGTTCTCTGAATTTCATGCAAGGTAGAATTCATCAGCTGTGCCAACCCCTCTGAGAATAAGGATGGAAAGCACAAAGAAAAGCCAAAGCATGATTAAGAATTGCTATGTCAGATTCTAACAGAGCGATGGCAGGCATAGCTGCTGCATTTTAGCCATGAAACAAAGTAAATGGTTTGTTTCCATGCTAACTATTCATGGCAGATAAGAATTCCATCTCCCAGTGTCCCTGGAGGAAAGGCTTCGTGTGTCTGTCCAGCTCCGCGTGAAAAGTGCACGCCAGACTATAGGTCACAGCAGCCCCCTCCACCCCCAGCCTGAGACTAGAGAGGAGATAGGTCATTTTTGCCTTCTAGGCTCTTCAATTTTTTTGTCCGTGAAAGCTCAGCTGAGCTTGCTGCTACATCAGGGACAAGAAGAATGGGCACCCCTGTCTGCCTCTTCACTGCACAAGACATAGATTGCTGGTCTCCTGGAAGAAGAAAAATCCCTGAGGGAATAAGAGATTTCTCTACCTCCCTACCATGCTTCTCCACGTGGATGGACAGGCCGGGTCAAAATGTGATTCTTCACGATCAGCACATCTTTCTGCTGGTGCCTCATCAGTGAAGAAGCCCCAGGGTTCCTGAATGCACTTGGCCATCACACTGCCCTGCAGACAGGCAACATCGATGCACAGTTCCTGGCATATCACTTGTGTTCTGCCTGCATTTGTCAAACTGTTTTGTTGCAACGCAGGGATGCTCTCCCAGCAGGATAGAGCAGGCCTGTTTTATCAGGTTTCTGATGTGGGAATTTGCAATTAAGGCAGAAGTGTAATTTCTCTGCAATGTCTGTGTGCTGAGACAATTACTAATATTCCTGGGAGTAAAGCCCCTCACTCACTGTGATATTCTCAGGAAGACAGTAGGAAAGCTATGTCTGTGTTTAAAGGGCTGGGACACACTGTCTATATTAATTAAGAACTGAAATTGGTACTTTCCAGTAGACATACCTGTTCCAAGATTTACTCAGCTCTGCTTCACACGGTCCATATGGAATCTAAGAATTACTTAGTAAAGGAACTTTTCAGACACTGTTTTGTCAAAAAATGAGGTGACACAGTAGAAGGTGACACTGTCCCTTTGCTGTCTAAGAGATAAAATAGCTCTTATGGTCCAGGAAGAAAAATTGTCTCCTTTGGAAGAAATAGTGAGAGAACATATATGGTCTGTATTGTGTGGGAAATCAGTCTTGATGATTACCACTGTCTCTGCTGGCTTTAAGCTTGTCAGTCTCTGCAGCTGATAGTCTGAGGTCTTGCACAAGTGCTAAACTAGTCTTTAGGATGTGTAGAGCCATTATATATGATATAAACCACAGGACGACTTGACTGTGTGAATGGCAGCTTTTCAATTTGCAATATGTCCTTTATAAAGAATCACACTTTCTTTTAGAACACACAGGAAAAAAAATATTCTTGTGTTCATCGAACTGTTGGAGCTACATGACAACAAGCAAGAAGTCTGGAAACCATGGAAAAGAGGGCATCATAATCCATAACACTGCATAATTAATCATTTTTGCAAAAACACAATCTTAAAAACCTTGAAGTGTTTATAAGCTTCCAGTGGCCTATTAATAAAACACAGTCAAAATGGAAGTTAACTCTTTAAAATATGATGATGGTTAAAATGAAATTTTCCACCAAATAGTATTAGTTAGAGGGCATGCATGTCTTTGTCTCCTATTCTTTTAGAAAGAATCACTGAATAAATCTAACTTTTGATTTAAACTGAAGGTATGTACAATAGTGTATGGATCGTAATTAGTTCTACAGAACAGGAAAAATGTTAGTGGAGGAGCCATCTAATCTAAAAATAAAACAGTTCCAATGGTTTAGCAGATTGGTTAAACAACATAGTTTCTGATGTCAGGAACTATGAAGAAATTCAAGCATTTCTCAGTGCTTCATGATGTTTTTTCCATAGACTATCACAGTCTCTTTTTAAAATAAAGCCTAATTGGTTTACAATACACACTCATCATTTCACATGCCAAAAATACCGTCTATTAGAGGAACATTAAGGTGATAAAATAATCCCACAGAAGCAAGAAAAACTAGTTGCAGATTAAACCTCTATGGTGTAATATAAAGGGCACCACAGGAAGACATTAATGTGGAACCTAATTTTGGAAACGTAATGATAATGATTATTTTCCAACAGGTAATAAGAATAATCGGCATTTATGCTGGTGTCTTGCCTCCTGTATGATCTGGAAGCATTCAGTATGGCTGAGGGGAAGGTACTTTTTGGGTGAATGAAGGAAGTGGGGGGGAAGCAGGTCTCTGACCTGCTGTAGAGTAGGGCTGTTAGGAAAGTTTCACACAGCTGCCCTCCAGTTGCCATGAAAAGGCCAGGGGTGTTTATGTAGACAGGTGCTGAGCTTGGGGAATTAAGCTAAAACAGTACTGAGTGCTTTAGAGAAGCTCAGGCTAATGTCTATATAAAGTGAAAGGAGCTGGGAGTAAGGAGTTTTTATAGTCTTTTAATTCTGTTTGTGCTTGGGGAATTTTTTTCATTTCACTTTTTTAGGTAATTTTTCAGGTTTTATTATGTTAAGTAATTACTGAAAAAAGATTATATTATTGATTTCGTAGTAATATAATAATAGTAAAACTAATGTAAATTTAGATACAATTGTGTAAAAAAGACATAAAACCTCTTATTAAGCTTCAAAGAAAGAAGCTGAAGTTGAACCAGTCCAAAGGCTCACGAAGTCAATCAGATCTTACACTATTATGTATTGGTCTGAGTCAAAAACTGAGTTCTCAAACAAACACAGCAGATTACAGAGTGATGCTGGTCATCACTAAACCATCACACCTGAATTTTTGAGCCACAGTTCCCTGTACACATTAAGTTGCCTCCAGCCAGCAGTGCTGTTACAGCAGATTACTCTGTACTCTCATCTGCTTCGTTCCCCCACTGGACTGGCATCAGATCTTGCTGGTGGATGAGGCCATAAGTGTTGATGCAGCCAGAAGGGAATAAGATTGTGAAACAAAGAAGGTTAAAACCATTTGGGAGCTTTTTTTGTCCCTTTTTTTTCCTTACCTCTGGGTTGGTTTTACCAAGGATCCATTCTCCACTCCGTACCACTGTGTGTCTCCACCAGCACTGATGCTCTCTCCTCAGAGAGGAAAGGGCTGTGAAGGCACCAGCTGACTGAGTCAGGGGAAAGAACTTGTGTTTCCTTTGACGGCAGTGTTGGAAGTGTGTCCGACATTGTGTGTGTCACTGCATGGCATTTGCTCTTCCCCTGGGAGCTAAGGTGACTGCAGGTGGCACAGACACGGTGGTGACCTAGTTAGCCAGGATCTTGGCCCAGATGCAAGCTCTGTTTTCTGTCCCTAGGGAGTCTGGTTTCAATATCAGACAGGTAAAAATGGAAATAGGGTGCTCATCTGAGTGTAACCCTTCCAACAGCTCATGGGCCACAGTTTGGCCCAGAAAGCATTTTCTCCTCAGGTTCTATCTACAGAATCACATATAGATGGTCACAAACCACCTTCCCCTGTGCTCTGCATTAATCAGATGTGAGCCAGCAAATGCTAGTTGCATGGTTGTGCTCAGAGCAGAGTTATACTGAGGAGAGCTTTGGAGTAAGTGCTAACACAGCCAAATGGTGCACACTCCATCACGGGGAGCACAGGCAGAGTTAGGTCATAAATAATGACATCTGTCTGGCCTGCACATGCTCAGAGGAGTAAGGCAGGTTATGAATCAACTGGTTTGATAGACACTGGCACCAGCAAACCCCTCCAGTACCTGCTGACTAAATGCTGGGCTCTAAGCTGTCAAATGCCATGGGAATGAGATTGAGTTATTGCATTTGCGAGCATTAATCTTGAGTTCAGATGAGTCGTGCAAGATCGTAGCTGAGGGCTTGGAAACTTCTAGCTTGCTCTTTGTCTTTCTCAGCTATAAAATGGCTGAATGATTTTTTGGAATTAAAAACAAAACAAACAAAAAGCACTGCTGTGCTAAAATCTGTGTTCCAGATTATAGTACAGAGCATATTTTTATGGCAGAGTTTAAACTAGAAATGTGGGTGGAATCTTAATTAACAGATTGCTATAGGACTCACATTATCAGTTGCCAATAACTATCATACTGTTTACAGTTAAATATCACCTTATAAGCCTGAATTTAGAAATATCCTTGACATTTAATGTTTCTTTTTTCATAAGTGCAACAAAACCTGTAACACATAAGCTGCATGGAACCTTATTAACATGTTTACCATGATATTCTGATTTGGTTTCTCTCATTCTTCAGTTAGGGTCTGTGGAGAGAAAAGAGATGAACCCAGGGTACTTTACATGCACACATTGCTATAAACAAGGAATCAGAGAGCACACTGCAACCCAAGTTCTTTAAAAATATTGTTCCTTGATTGTCTGCATGTGAAATCAGAATCATGTGTGTGGATATGAAAATACCCAAAGATGAGGTCGTGATACTAAAAAAAAAAAAAAAAAAAAGGAGAATTTAAAAGCATGACCCTACTGAGTTTTATTCTACTGCATTGCCACATGTTTAAGAGGATGTAGTTGGGTGAACAGATCACAGTCTGTAATGGGAATATATTGGTTAATGAAAGCTCGTAGCACATGGGGCCAACCTCATCACAGGCCTAATTGGACACAACAGCACCGATCTCAGTGGTGTTGTACCCACATATGCTGGCAGCAAATCTGGCCCCATGCCTGTAAGCAATGAGCAGAAATGTTAGAGCAAATATGAAAAAGAAAAACTCCACTAATGATTTTGAACTGAGATCACTGGTGACACAGTTCAATTACAGCATTAGTTCCTGGTGTCAGAGAGGGGTTAAAATGGAATGTAATGACTCTTTAGCAGATAGATTTGGAGCAATTAGAAGTCTGAAAATGTCTCTCTGTGTAACTAAAAATATAATTGCTTTTGAATAGCTAGACTATAGAATCTTTTTTCTTCTTTTTATTCTTTTTCTTTCTCTTTTTTTTTCTGCACTGAAAACTGTGGTTTTTACTCCTATTACTCATCCACATGGACTTAATTGACTGAGGTTCTAAACCCCAACCCTCTAGTGGGTACTGATGAGGTTTTAAATTACTCTGAATTGAAGCACTTTAAAATACAGGCAAGGAAGTGTGCTAAGGCAATGCAACATATGGAGTGAAATGGTGGGTTTAGATTATCTTGGTTTCACATCTCTGCATGGAACTCCACTAAGGCCACATAGGAAAAAGCAGCATTGCCCACTGTTAATCACTGGGTACTCTTCCTGTGCTCCTGTCTGCAGTAGTTTCCAAAAAGAAAGTGTGAGTTTATTATCCCTGGTCACAGCATTATGATGAGTGAAGTTGAAATATTTTCACTGGAGGATGATCCTGCTGTCCCGTCTATATTTTAGCTGAAAACATGCAGGTAGGGAAGGAATGGGTGGGAGTGGGAGACGACCAGTTTCATGTCTGACACTGCCCCACCTGATTTCTTCCCTTTTTCCTGGCTGCCTTCTACATCAAGGTCCAGACCAACACAGCATACCCCACAGCAACCCTTTGGATAAATTTCTGTTTTCATTGCTTTATTTCTGGACCTTCTGTGAGAGAGTGAGTTTCTGGGATATTTTGATCACAAAAAGTCCAGGTTTTGATAATCATAGCACCTGCAGCAGGTGTTCCTGAATGTTGAATAGAGGCATGTGCACTGTTCTGAAATGAACAGGAGTGCTAATAGGATACAAAGCAGTCTCACCGTGTAGAAGGGCTGTACTGAACATGTATTTCAGCCAGCTTTTCAGTCCAGCACCACTCTTCTGCAGTGCTACCCTGCCTTTAAGGGAGGGAAAGCTCTTCTAAGTGCCATACTAAGATACTCTGAGCAGCAGTGTTTCCACATAACAAGGAGTTGTAGAGCCAGATCTTACACTTCCCTCCTTCCACACCTCAGATGTGTCAGACTTCAGGAAAAAGGCAAAGCCAGAGAGCAATGTCTTTCAGCTGTCGGTATGTGATCATAACCTATGGATGCAAAATAGATCCAGAACTACTCTTGTGAGAATGGGAGTCAGGCAAAGAAATAAGGAGCTCTGTAAATGGCACTCATGCACCTCAAATGAGCTAAGGAGAGTTGCTCCTGCAGGAACTGATGAGATGCTGCTGCTCTTCCACACCCTCCAAAGAATCGGAAAGCAAAGCCACTGGGGAACAAACTCATCATAGGGCAGAAGGAGAGGAGCACAGAAATTGTCATGCTGCAAAACCATCCTCTTTTCTTCCAGGTTTGTAACTCATTTTCATTATGGTGAGCAAACTTCACTGATGGACATGATGACAGAGGATTGCTGATATCTCTCCAGTAAAGAGCTACCTCGCAGGTGTCAGATGCATGAGACAAAATCCATATCAGATTGGCTGGGCCATCTCTGCCTGAAATCTGATAGTGCTGCCAAGCAGCAAGAGATGACAATTTCAGTATCCCCTTGGTTTTGTTTTGGACATAAGGAATTGCAGAGACCAAGAAATCTTTTGAGCTTAACCTTAAACACTGAGACTAGCAGTTTTTCAGAACATTGACCCAAAATGAAAGCACAGGCTCAATGTTGACATGAAGAGCTAAAGAAAATATGCATAAGTTTCTATCTTTTTTATGGCACTACCAGATGTTCTGCCTCATCTTCTACAGCACTAATGTGGGTAATGAAGCTGCCTGAAAACATCAGGTCACTTGACCTTGAGTGGAATTTTCCTCATTCCTTTGAATAGCAAGGTTGCATTTGTTAGCTAAGGAGGCAATAAATGTTTATGCCCAATTTAAGCAATTGCAGACAGCACCTATTATGTTTGGAGTAGT
This sequence comes from Pachycephala philippinensis, assembly GCA_013397055.1. NCBI lineage: Eukaryota > Metazoa > Chordata > Aves > Passeriformes > Pachycephala > Pachycephala philippinensis. Next base: position 743,756 of record VWZT01009081.1, read on the forward strand.
GGTTTTTAACTGCAAAGTTGAACTGAAAAAAAGAAAGTATAACTGCTGTTTTATTAAGACATAAATCTATGGAGGTTTAATTGGAAGGAGACAGGTAAAGGAGAGCAGTACTCTGCCTTCTTCCAGAATTTCTCCCACATAACATTCCCAGCAGAGCAGTAAGTGCCAACATATTCCAGCACGGAAACAAAAGGAAGAAAGATTTTATTACAAGCACAGTCTTCAGTGGATGTTCAGTGATTTACAAGTAAGATATTATTACTGACGCTTGCCACTTCTGAGACTTGATTAATTGTTCTGAGGGTGTCAGATACATCTTATCGGAGTCCAGTCTGTTTGTTTAAGAAGTGATCAGTGTTGGATGCTTGTTAGTGATTCCCAATAACTCAATTTTTTTTCTCCTAACTACATTTTTAATTTCCACCTATTCCACATTTTTAATATCTGTTTATATCAATTTTTAAGTGATACTATAGCACTTCAGAGTTACAGGAGACAACACAGTCAATTGCAGAAAAAGTCTAATAACTAGAAGTTCCTGGATTCAAACTGTGATTAGCCATTAACCTATTGTGTGACCTCGGACATGTCCCTTAATTCTCTTGTCCCTCAGCTTAGCTATCTAATATTTTTTCACAGAATTACAACACCTAGCCAAAAGATTAAGAGCCTCATGTGAATCAGCTATCATGAGAAAATGGAATTAGAAAACAATGACAAAAGGAGCACAAAAGGGATGTGAAGAAGGTAATGGGTGCTAAAATAGTTACCAAAAAGGAAATAAAAGGTCCATCTCCATTTGTGTGAGTGCCTTGCTATACTATACAAACCTTTTTCTAAGCAATTTCATCAGCATCTGTTCTTAGGGATTTATTTTACTTCTTCCAGATTTGTTAACTAATAAATCTGGCATCCAGGTTCCTTTTAGAATTAAGGCAATCTTATGGCTAGAGCAGATGAGAACAAGTAACTTCCCACGCCTGGAAAAATTGGGTAGCTCACTAACAGCTTCATTGGCAACTTCAGCTGTTCTCATCAGTGATTCCCCTCCCCCATCCCCATGTAAAGTTAATCTTCATAGGAATTAAAGATGTGGGTGAGATTGTTTTTCAAATGATGTGAGCTCAGTTCTGAAAACCTTTTACACCATTGCAGACACAAAAAGAGTTTTCTGACACAAGGAATTTCAAGCTTAACTATATGCAAGACTGCTTGCACTGATGGAAGTATGGCCTGAGCTACAGGCGCTCACAAATTCAGTTGCTCTGCTCATTTTGGTAGACCAGAGAGTGATACAAGGACATCACAAGTGTCCAGAAAAAAAGTCATTTCAAGCATGGATGTACTCTAATACCACACTCCAGAAAAGTCCCGGTTGCTTCAGTTTCACCACATCCATAGTTAAACACATAATCTTGGTAGAGTAGGGATTACACCATGTTAACCATGATGCTTGGATCATTATTTCCTTAGACATCTTTCTTTCAGAGTCCCTTCTGCATTGTGTGGTCTCAATCCTGTCTGTTTCTACTTCATTCCCTGCACTATATTGTGGTGGCAGACCAGCAGCCACAGACCTACCTTTGTACACACTTTAATGCCTGTTTCCAAATGCAAACTCACTTCCAATGGAAAAAGAAGCACAGGCTCACAATTAAAATATTTTGTATCTGGATTGGTTGCATCTTCTCCCTTTATTACTACTCTGCTCTCATTTGCAATGGCTGAGATCCCTGAAGTGGGGTGGTTGCTGGTCACATGCACATTCCTGTTTGCTACAAGCCATGTGATGAGCTGGTGTTTCATCCTTCCACCTTTCCACCAATCTGTCCATGGCACTGACACTCTTCCACCATCACCATTTGAGTCTTGCTAGTGCCTTTCAGCACTCCTTGCTGAAGCCCTGCTGAATCACTGTGCTGCATTTTCTTCTGTTCCTCCTTGGCAGAAAGGAATTCCTAAATGTATATTTGCTTTCCTTAATGTGTATTTTCTTTTTCCAGAACTTGAAGAGAGCTTGCCTGTGACAGTCCAAGGCCACAGGCAGAGCAAAATTTGTTGGTGCTAGCATTTAACAACTCCATTTGTATATTCTAACAAACTAACTCCTGGGCATAGAAGTGCTTTTTCAGGGCAGCTCATCTATGATGCTTTTGATTGGCAGGCCTCAAAGATCTTGACAAAGGAAAGCTTTTCATTTTGCAGATGAGCAAAAGAGGTGTGGAACAGGAGCCTAGCACAAGAAGGGCACATCCTCATGGCTTTTAGGAAGCACTGAAATGTAAATAATGAAGAGAAAGGCAGAAGGCTGCATACCTAACCCCTTCACCTCGGTATTATGCACTAGGATCTCCCCTGCCTGACACTGCCAACACAGCATTATCCTCCATGAACCAGTTGGTAATTCAAGATAGTATTTTAATTATTAATAAAAGGCGCTTGGAGACATCATGCCCTATTAGAGACACCTCTTACAGTGAAACTCTGCAGATGGAGCAGAATATAGTCTTAAACGGTACGATTAATATTTATGCAGCTTGATAAGCTAGTTTAGATCCTGACCCTCACTGCATTTCTGTGGAGATGTGTCTCTGCTTGCTTCCCTACCTGCCCTCCTCTTCCTCCTCCTGCCCCCATCCTGGTAATAATTGTGTGGCTGCTGCCATAGCTCTCAGACTTCAAGGTCAAGTTTTGAAGCTAAAAGGGGCCTGAATGCTACTGAGCCTTAAATTGGAGCTCCTGACCACTTCTACCTCCCCCTTTTCTGCATCTGTCTGCAAGGAAGAAGAGGGGTATCTGCTGGCATCTATTTAAGTGCAAAACAGGAGGTATGAGAGCACAAAGCTCAGGTGTTCAATCTTGGATTAGGATAGCAGTTTTAAGTTTTGACAGGGTTTTAGGTGATGCAGAGGAAGAACAATAAGAAATTCAGGGTAGGGAAGCTCCTGAAAAAGATTAAGTGATCCTGTGAAATGTTTCTGCAAGATATAATAGACCACGGAGCATCATTTCTACATGCTCTAAAATTTAAAGGCACAGGAACCTTACATGTCTATCATGATTTTGTAAAAGGATGGTTCCCCTATTTTTTCCAATTGTGTTGAGTTGCCTTATTTTACCTCTCAGTGACAGTACGAGCCTAGGGCCTATCAATACATCACAGTGGGACAATTCACTCATGGCACACTCTAAATGAAATATCCACAAATTGGATTACCTCCCCAAAGCACTCCGTAATTCATGCTTTCACTGCATAATAACAAGTGTGCTTGCATAGGAAAAGTGACACTGAATTTAGCATAAAGCCTTGTTTTTCCAATTTTATGTGATGAGAGCAGACAAAAAGGCAGTGGTTTGCTTATTAAGCGACACTAACCTCAAACCTCTCCATCCACGAGTGAATGCAAGGCTGTGAGCATTAGAGGGCAGTACAGTAACACTTTCCCACTTTCAAGGAAAAGGATCTTAGGATGCCATCACTTCCAAGTGGTCCAGTTCAAACAGTTCTGTCAGACCTCCGGGAGTTTCACATATCCCCCATTAAGAGACCTCTCTTCTTAAAGAGCTGCAGAACAGAGGATGTGTCAGTCACAGGAACAGTGAAAGAACTGTACTTTTCACATTTTGGCTGCTGATAAAGTTCCTGACCTTACAATCTCTCTGTTGGCAAAGACTTATTTGTCCAGTTGTGCCTTGCTTTCTTTGCTCACACTTTATATAGCTTTTAATGCTGTTTTCTGGGACAGGGCAGAATCAATCCAGTGCAATGACCAACAGACCAGCTGGGTCATAACTGAAGCATATTGTATCCTCCAGACACCCAAAAGAAGTCTGTCTTTGGAAAGGGCAAGTTTAAACATGAAAAGAACTAATGATTTGTAATAATGACAAATCACCCTCTTTGTTATCTAATTTACTTGTGCCAGGCACCTTCACGATTTCTGTGCTATGAGTAGAAGACTGGATCTTGGTAAATAATCCATAATTACACTACTGTCAAATGAAGATTGATTTAAGAAGGCCGTTTTCATCCTGCAGGATCTATTCTTTTTCTTTTTTTTTTCACAGGACTATGTCACTTCAGTTGTGACAAAACAAGTCCATACAGTATTGGATATACACACAAATGCTACAAAACTCCTCCATTGTCTAGACAAGCCAGAAGACTGATCCAATTATAACAGGAAGAGACAGCCTCAGCTCTCAATTAGGTGTCATGACAAGCCCAGCTGGAGATCTAGACCAGCAAGTGACCTCCAGACTGTCATTCTGCAGGCCAGTGGGCTGGAAACAAGGTCAAGGAGGAGCTCGTTGATTTAATTCCCAAGCAGCCAGAGTTCCCATCCCTGTCTCATGCCCACCCCATCCTCCTCATGGCACAGCAGCTGGCTCACAGAGGACCAGCACTGATCAGAGGCAAATGCTGAGCATCTCACAACTTGCTGTAGCAGGCTGTGAGTGTCCTGAGGTGATGTAGCTGGGGGAGGTTTAGGAGGCATGAGTGACACAAAAAAAGGCATGCCCAGAACCAAAGGAAGCAAGAAAACTCTTTCACAACTAATGAGAGTGGTGTGGTGTCCTAACTCCATCTTTCAGACAGGTGAGAAGCTTTTTCTCCACAATAAGAAAAAGAAAGCCTGTGAACAGATGCCCGAGGCCTGCAACACACATTCAAAAGACAAGGAGGAAAAAAAGCAGTGAAAAAGTCTGCTTGCATACTTTGAACAAACCAGCTGAGTGAAGGCTTGTATCATTGAATTAGCTTTTAAATCAACCAGACCTTCCATAGTCAAGGCCAATGCTTTCATTCTTGTACTCAGTTTGACATCCTTTACCCACTCATTCAAACACTACCCGCTATCACTGAACTGTGCTGCAGGGTGCTTGACAAAACATTGAAAAAACAAAAACATACATAAATGAAACTTGGCATGATATGTCTTTCTGCCTATGTAGATCAGCAGCTTTGCCTTTATTGTGAATTTCTCCAAAACAAGCTTCCTTTTCGGAAGAGAGTAATTTAGTATTGTCCAGGGAAAGCCCTCTTATTTCATGCATTTAATTGTACCACAGATGACTGGAATCTGAGCGAGGAAACAGACACTTATGTGAATAAACTGATTATGAACAGTCTTCTAAAACTTGATTTGAAGAAAAAAAGATACAATGGCTGTTTCTTTATTGCCTCTTGGAGCCAGCTCTGGCTCCTGTTTGCCTCACACGTGACCTCTTTTTTTATGTGGAGGCCAGGTTATCTGGAGGGAAAGAGTGTGTCAGGCTGGTTATCACTTTACGTGGACATGGGATTTAATCAAATACATTTATGGATCATGTATATGTTTGTATTTTTATATATATTATATACATTACATATGGAGCAACCTGATCTAGTGGAAGGTGCTCCTGCCCAGGGCAGGGATGTTGGATCTAGATGATCATTAAGGTCTCTTTCACCCCAAATCATTCTATGATTCTATGCTGTTTATATATATACATGATTGAACTTCCCTTATCCATGTGACCCCCTTGTACCTACAGACCAGTGGTTCAGCACTATCCACTGCATGGGGCTTTCTCCAACAGGATTTACTCTTTCATGGTAAAGCCTTTGGAAATACTAATAGAAAACCAACAAAAACCCAAGCGTGAATGCCAATTACTATGAGATAAATAAAAAAGAAATAGAAAAGTGGCAGCTGGGGCCAAAGGAAGAAATTGCTGTCATGATGGTCTGTAATAAGCTCCTTCACTCTTGGTCAAAAATACAGCAGGACTATATCTTATCTGATATTTCCACTCCACTGATGGTGGACAAAAGACTGCCACTGAAGGTGGTGGCAAGCATCAGCACTTCATTGCAAAAACCTGGCCTTTTTAAGCACTTAGCTGGTTATCTGTTTACATCGTTTTAAAGCATAACAAGCATAATTCACCCAACCACCATACACCACAATGTGAGCACACAATGGTCGTGCAGCATGTTTTCCTACCCCTAATTCAGCTGTGTCTCTTTCCCACAGTCCTTCTCTACTTAGCCGAAGTAACAGCAGTAGGCCACGATTTTACAAAGGCAACAAGGCCTTCATTTTATAAGGTTTTACCCTTACACCACACTCCACCTTCCCTGTTTTACTCATTGTACCATTTATTTTGGTTCTCCATGGAGTCCTTCAGTTTCCCACAAGATTTTCAAGAGCAAGTGATGAAACAATGTAGGCAATGAACGAGCTAAGGTCCCCAGGGGATTTAAATAAACCACCCTCCACTGTCTACCCTGTGATGAGAGCAATTATCTGGTGTGACAACATAAGGTTTGAAGCCATGAAATGCCTTATTCCCAGTCTTAGCCTGTAAGCATTATCATCAAAAGCCTTGAAGGTCATCTAAATGACCTTGAAGGTCATTTATTAAGCCCAAATCCTGGCTGTTAGTCAATATTTCTAAGATTGGCCTGTGTCACAGGCTACTTTTCAGATAACTTTAGCTCAACCCATCAAGTGTACAAAAATCAAATCAGGAGCTTCATCTACAATCTGGCAGGACTATGGATTCTCTCCCAGCTTTTCCTGCGGAATTGGTTTGCTGAACATTGCCCATTTCCAGCACATAGGGATGGGAATTCCAGCAGTTTTCTTTTCATTTAGGTCCACAAAAATCCCTTAGAAGTACAAAATAGTACAGCAGTGCAAAGAAGCAAGGGCCAGTAAATGGGCTCTCAGCTACTAAAAGTCTACTGCTTCTTTTTAGAAGGTGAAGACCCAGCTGCCTGCACTGCCCAACCAGGTGGGCTTGGCTGAGCATATACAAGGTAATCATTCATCTGGATCCTTTCTGAGGCACTGGAAGAGGTGATGGAATCTTTTATATGGGACCAGATAACTAAATTACAACCCAAGCCCACAAAAGGACTTTTGTTCCTAAGACTAGAAAACGTCATGGCTTAAGCCTGTCTTATTCTGCATCTGAAAAATTGTAGCCAATTTTGTTTTCTTGTACAAAATTCTCCACTGCTGCATTCAAATTTAACATCACAGCCTTAGGAGACAGTTCCCTGATTGTCCAGACAAATAATTTTTATTGCAGCCGTTTGCTGGTGTGTTTTTTGGTTGGAAGGCACTCTGGGCTTGTGGTTGGAAGGCTCCCTGACCTGGAATTTGAGAATTCAAATGCGTCTTCAGTGATAGACCTCCCAGACCTTCTGCTGTACTAACCACTCCACTTGAGCAGCTGTCACCCACCTAAACCTCATCACAAGCCAAAAATGTGGAAGTTTTGTGGCCAGCCTCCCTGATGTACCTGCTTTTTACATTTCACGTCGGAAGTGTTATGTTATGTGTAAAACACAGGGATTCTGGGAAACCTTTCTAAAAAGCATTGAAGATTTGAATCCTGCCTCCATTTAACAGAGTTGCATAGCTATGATATCATTCACCCAGGAGATCAGATGCCTGGGTGAAATACTTTTTTGAACAGTTAGCAGTTTCAAATGTTTTCCTCCTACAAGACTACCTCAACAAACAGACTGTTTTGGGGGTAGTATTCTGCCTCTCTTGTTAAAGAATGAAACAAGATTTTTTGGAAAATATGACTCTTTACACAAAGAACAAAGCACAAGACTGGGAAAGGAGCTTCCTCCGTCCTGATGATACGAATACAGTAGATAGACTTTAGGCAATGATTTAATAATACAGATAGTACTGACACTCTGCTTTGCTTTTCAGCATGGACATAAATAATTGTAACACAGTCATTTTCTTGGTAATTCCTTAATTTTTAACTTTAACCTGACTTGGAGAGGGTTTATGCCGTTGTAAGAGTCAGCAGAAGACACTCTTACTTTCTTTTGGTGTGTCACTGTGGTCTTCATGACTTGCCTGATGATGAGTTTATACAGCTTTGCGTTTGGACATTCTTGGAATAACGTATGTACACATGATTTGATGTGGCCTCTTCCTCTGTAGACCTCAATAGCTTTGTATGTCCATCTTGCCATCTGCATGGAGCACCCTACAAGCCTGGGACCAACTTTTGGATGAGTTTTCCTCTCATGTGAGATGTAGCTGAAGTGGGTTCTATTTTTTGTGTAGGTTTTCAAACAGATAATATTTGTCCATGTTTATGTTGTAATATATTTTTTCCCCACCTTGAGTAATCATCCAGTTGTGAAAGTGTTAAAAACAGGTGTAGTTGCCCCTCTGAAGCTACTGAGTAGAAAAGCATGCCTCCACTGTTTTTTGGTAAAATCACACATAGTTTTAATGGGTTTTGCATTCCATGGCTTGTCTAAGACATGTGGGTTGTGTATTTTGGTGGTGAGATTCTTGTATACTGAGGACCCACAAACTTTTTCTACTCCACTGGAAGTACGTGTTCTGCATAAAGCATTTATGTACTACAGACTGAGGGAAAAGCCTGACACTTTTTCCTGTCTTCAGCTGAACACATATATGTCATTCATAATTATGGAAGCAACAACAACTGGTAAAGACATACCTCAATGAACTCTGCTGCAATACCACAATATATGGTTTTGGGGGAAAGTTATGCAGCATTTATGCAGCTTCACTTTTAAGGTGAAGCTTCCCTCTGGAGTATTGGATTTATTTTTTCCTTGAGAACATATCTGAAAATATCTCCAGCATAGTATAATCTATCTCGTTAGGAAGGCAAAGAGAGCTCATCGGAAGTATATTTTATGATCTCCAAGTATAAAAGCTCCCTTAGATAGGGACAATATGACAGCTGGCAGACAAGCAGCAGACTCTGTCAGAGGTGAAGAAAGCTACTCAACTGTTCTTTAAATTGTGTAGTAGGACTTTTAACAAGCAGGGCCTCCAATCCCCATGACAATACATTTAGTGCACGTAGCTCTGCCATCACCTGTCTTTGTTTGAATGGTATATTGCTTCGATCAGTCCTGTTTTGGATGAACACGCATCACTCTTCTAATCACTCTCTTGCAGAATATCATGTGTAATTCCTGGATTTCACAGTTCCACATGATACAGTTGGGTGTCTCTCTGTAGAAAGGCTACTGCTGTGCGTGTGAGGTATGTGAGTGATTGGGGCGGCAGGGCATAGCTGTGCCGGCTGCAGGAGATGGGGAAAGGTGTGAATGCAGCATCAGCCGAGGGACCTCAGGAAGGGTGAAACCAATCAGCTGGAGCATGATATTTAGGGGACAGAAAGAAAAAGCTTGGAGTGATTGATGAGAAGAGACCACAGTGGGACAGAAAGTGAGACCCTGTGGAAAAAAACCCTTTAGAAACATGTCCTCTTATGGCAGAACTACAGTGACATTAGAGATAATGGAATGAGGAAACAATGGAGGAATTCCTTTTAATGAATCTTAATTTGTAAATATACCTCAATATTTCTGTTCAGTTCTCCACTAATGGCTTTTAAGGCAAACTCCTGACCTTTTAACTACTCAGTCAAGACCTGAATACAATTATGATGAAATTCTCTTATTCCCTGGACAATTGTATCTTTCATGGGAGGTAAAAAAGAAAAATGTGTGCTTTTTGTAATACAGCAAATCAAAGTCTTACAGTTGATTAATTTCTGTCTTTATTTTCTCTCTATTAGTCCTTTTTGCCACTCCTTTACTTACTGTAAGGAAAATGGCCAGCTGCCTAATTAGAGGACAGCAGCTTGAAATGCAGTTGCTTTGTGTCAGGGATCTACCTCAAGTCGCAGCCCCTGCAGTGCATTCAAAGAGTTGTTCCCTTGGAAGCTGCTAGCCTTCTCCCTACAGGTTTCTCGCAAAGAGGTGAGGATGCTCCAGACTCCTCTGCTTTGTCTTGCTTCACTGTTTCTATTAGTGTTATGATCCTTACACTCTCCTCATCATTTTTTTCCCTCCCTTGTGGCTGATTGTTTTCTAGGCCTGTGGCAGTTTCTCAGTGAGGAGACGGGCTGTTTATTTCACGTGGACCATCTCTAGCATATGAATCTGGCCTGGGGAGCTTTGATATCGGCTAGAAATAAACCAGCATGGGAATCTCAATTGCACAAGGCCAGACTGTGCTTTGTCTTATTTTTCAGCTTTCTGGTTTCATTCCCTTTGCTAGTTCTCACACAAGTTTTTATTTTTCTTTTTTTTCCCTTTTTTCTTTTTCTTTTTCTTTTTCTTTTTCTTTTTCTTTTTCTTTTTCTTTTTCTTTTTCTTTTTCTTTTTCTTTTTCTTTTTCTTTTTCTTTTTCTTTCTTTCTCTTTCTCTTTCTCTTTCTCTTTCTCTTTCTCTTTCTCTTTTTCTCTTTCTCTTTCTCTTTCTCTTTCCCTTTCCTTTTCTCTTTCTCTTTCTCTAGAAAGACCTTACCTAGGAATTCCACTAGGAAGATGGGGAGGGAGAACCACAGCATGAAAGGATCAAGTGTTTCAGCAAACAGATATCTTGCTGGGAACATTGCATATAAAACCTGCAGGAATACAGCTTAGGAGCCTCTTGGCCAGCGAGGTCAAGCTGCAGGAAGGCAGAGCAGGTTAGGTCAGAGGTTCCTATTGCATTCCTTGTGTCAGGGACCACGGCATCTGCATTCATCTCTCTCAACGTTTCAGTGAGAACCATCTCTATTGCCTCAAGAAGTTAAATTGCATTTGCTGTGCTGCAAGCAAGGTGGTAGTTTTGAGGAAAGATTGCTATCATCTTTTACATGGAGACTCATTAATTTCTGTGATGTGCTAAATCTGCTCACTTGGTTGATGGTTAGTGCAAGCATTTTCTAATTGCTACCCATAATGCACTTCTAACCCCAGAGAAGCTAATTTAGCAGCCTTTATTTTCATCCCCTTCCATTTTTTTAAGTGGGATTATGTTGATATCATGTAAATTTACAAAAGAAAATTATTTGTGCTCTATAAAGGTACTGCCTGGACATCCACAGCAGAGGCAAAGACGTCAAATGCTTATGAGTGACAGGAGGCAATGGCAGCAAAGTCAATATTATAAATTTAGCACAAAGTATTCTTCCTCTTCGATATTGAAAATATATTGGCTTCTTTCAGATGTTATTTTTTTTTGTGCTGTCCAACAGGTTCAAGCTAAATATCTATCTCAAGACCTTTCAAAAATTACTGTTTTTTCCCTTCTCAATGTTTTCATTTTTGAGGTAACTATCCAGAGATATCTGGAAGGAATCAACTTTTTTTAGAAAGATGAATCATTTTTCCTTGCCTATGGAAAAGCAAAAACAAGACAGGAAACACAATGTCCACATCTGGGACACTTGGCTTCTCACATGGCTGTTAGCGTGGGCGCAAGAAGCCTGAGTCTTCCAGATTGCATTCACTTTGAAGAGGCATCTCTGACTTTGATTTGAGTCAAAAATGAATGGAGCCTCCAGCCTAAACTAAGCTTGCATTAGTGAGCTGCTGTCCATGCTGATGAAGAGCTTCCTGCTTTATTTTTCCTCTTGAGACAATCCGCTGTGGGGTCCGATGAACAGCCAGAGCTGATGTAAGGGGAAGAGTTTGCAAGAAGGTAGAGAAAACCATGAACTGAATTTTCAGCGTCTCTTCGATCAGTTTACTGGTAACATGAAGCTTCATTTAATACCCATCTCACCCAGCAGCTAAACTTCAGCCAGACCACTCCAGCCAGGCATGTTACGTCCAAAATCTGAAGGGCCTCCCATTTTCATGTGTCCTGTTACACACAAGTTCGTTGCTCTTAGGCTTGGGGGCAGAAAGTTACTCTTCCAAAGAGTGCAGTGAATTGCCCTGGTTATGGCCCAAAAAAAAGGAACAATGAACCAGAAGCCAGAAGAAAACTCAAGCACTATGTATAGGAAAATAATTAAATTTGAAAATAGACTGACAAAGGTTTGTCCTGCATTGCAGTCTTTAGTAAAGGATTGGTCAGAAAATGCTGGATGCGAGTTTACGGTATCATTTGGGCACAAAAGAGCAATTAGCTTTGAAAAAGAAAAAATAACACAGATGCTGGATATCCTCACCTGGTTTTTAGGGCTGCAGGCAATTTTCTGCACCTCTGGCTGGGTCCTGCCCTGCCGTTAATCCAAACAAGTGGGATGTTGAGTGGAAAAGGACAGGACATGACATGGGAAATTGCTGGATGTGACAGATAACCATGTGAGGAGCTGGCAGAAGTTAGATGTAGCTCCTTGAGGGAGGGAGGGATGGATGGATGGATGGATGGAGGGATGGAGGGATGGATGGATGGACAGATGGATGGATGGATGGATGGATGGATGGATGGATGGATGGATGGATGGATGGATGGATGGATGGACGGACTGAGGTGTGCTGGGACCTTCCTGTCCACAGTCCTGCAAGGCCATGAGTGCCTAGATAACAGTATCAATAATACTTTATTTGGGTATAGATGTAACAAAAGTGTCAGCCATGGGAAAATAAAAAGGCTGCTGTTTATTTGGGAAGAGGCTGCAGTAGGCAAGGGGAGTTGTGAGGGTGGCAGAAAGGAGGGACAGGGGACAATAAGCTCAGACACTGTGAGCTGCCTGGGAGATACTCGATGGCCAGCCCTGCTCCAATAAACCAAACCTGTTCTTCTGACCATATCAGGGGCCTGAGCTGTGGCTGTGAGTTCCAGGCTGGGGGATGGTGTGTTCTTCTGATCCCACAAGGGGATGCCTGGGTGGCCCAGAGTGGCATCCCAAAGTCCCTGTGCCCATGCCCATTCCAGTCTCGAGGGCACTGGCAGCTGTCACTTTAGACAACCATCACTGTCAGGGACAGTCCCTGGGCACCTTACCTGGGACAGTAACAGGTGAACCTGCTGGCCCCAAATTGCAAACTGACATTTTGTCCCAAGAATATCAATGAATAAAAAGGGAGTAATCTTCTTTCAAGTGAAAACATAGTTGAGATTGTTCTGTAAAACTAACAAGAGTATATCAGAAAGGAAAAAAATAACCCATACAAAGTTTGTTGGGAAAAAAAGCATTTATTATTTTAGTGCGGGGCAGGGGGTTACTTAGGGACAGGAGTGCAGCAGGTTAATTTCTCAGTCTTCTTACACTGATCAAGTGGGAATGCTTGGAGGACTAATCATAAATAATCATAATCATATCCTGCCTAGATGGATATGGGTTTAAACATAGATGCAGTTGCCTGGAAATTATTCTATAAAGATACTGAAGGCAAAGAGGGGATATGTGAAATTAACAGCAGAATGGGCTAATTAAGATCTTCTGATAGGTGCTTAAAACTGGGTTATTATGTAGAATGTTGCTTACTTGAATGTGCCTTTTAAAAACGCTGCTTTCTTGAGTATTTTTGTTGTTGTTTTCTTTAACTCAACACCCCCATCCAACCCCTCTGTTTTGACCTCTCAGGAACACAGAGGTGTACAGGGCAGTTCTGAGCCAGTGAACTGCAGCTGGAGAACGCCGAGCCCACACTGCAGCTTCTTGGTCTTGCTGCCTTGGATGTGTTTTACTGAGGAAGCCTCTGGGAACACACTGGCACTGAATAACATTGAAATGAAAACAATACTTTGAAAGCAGCTTTTTTTTGTTGTTGTCTTAAGGGTCACTGGGAGAGTCTCAGTCCATGCATTCTGAACATTGCCTCCTGAGTGACCCTGAGTTAAAAGCTTGATTGGTTAAATACTCCTTACATTTTCTCCTGCAAATATACTGTCTCTCTTGTAGTTTCCCATTTCACCCAAGGGTTTCTTGGCTAACTCATGAATTTATTGAGTAGAAGCCACAGAAAGGCTGGAAGAAAGTGGACAAGAAAGAGCTGCAAAAAAAGCATTGGCTGTGGCAAAGGAAAGGAAATGCTGTGTCTCCACATCAGTATTTCCACATGGAAAGATAAAAGGTACAGAGCTAACCAGAATTCATCAGTGACCTCTTTTCCATAAATAATTTAAGTTGTTCTAATTTTTTCAGAAAAGAGCAATTTTCTTAAGATCTAAAAGGGTTCTGCTCTCGTGCCAAGATTGTTGAATCTTCCCAGACTTTTTAGGAGATCAGCAGCAGTTTCATTTCCTAGGTAATTGCAGGTACCATGTTGGCACAATTATTTCAAAACTACTTGTCTGGGATGCTACTCTGGAAAGCAAATGCTCATCTCTCCATATGTGAGGGTTCAAGTCTGAGCTCCAAAGGGCAGCCAGCATCATTAGAGGGAATGTATCTCCCAGCTGCTTTACTACCACTGCTTTTAACGTGGAAATATTTTACAATACTCCCAAAACACAAGTTAAACACGAGCACATAAATTCACATGCTGCTTTCAGAACAGATGCTTTTTCTTTTTTTTTTTTTTTCTGTTGGCTGTGCCCCTCACAAGAATTGATGGTTCAGGTTGAATGCATGTTGTTCTGCTATTTTTATGTGTGGTTATTGGGATTGCTTCTTGTTTGCGTGTCGGTAGCTGCCTGCCAGCTGGTGGCTACATTCTGCTGGACAATTAGCAATTTTCCCCATCTGGTGAATAGATTTACCCCACGTGCACCTTGCAAGTGATAACATCTGAGGTTCAAATAGAGACGTTTTGGTGAAAGTCTGCTCTTCACTATCTACAGTAGGGCTTTCTCCTTTATGCTGTTCGTGTTTTCAGAGACCTATGGCTTTTAAGAGTGATAGAAGTGTGGTTTAAGTGGTTTGTGTGCTCCAGTTAGACCCTGGTGTTTGCAATTCTCCTAGAAATAAAGCAGAACTGCAGAAATGATGTTCCTAACTTGATGAATAATAAATAGGAAGGATTTTTTTCCTTTTCATACAAACTTTGTTCCTAATGGGCTTTATTTTTGGTGATCTGCTTTGTTTCCACCTCCCGCACAGCTTCAAATTAACAGATAACGTGTAAAACCTATCACTGCAGGATTTAATTGTTTCAGAGTCCACTTCACTACATCTCATCCTATCAGATTCTAGCTGATCGTAGGAGTCATGCTGTGCACCCATTTAAACTGAAAAGCTTACAGGCTTGGTTGGGCCTTTTCAAAGTTTGCAGAGATTTAGCTTTAATCCTCTTAAAATATTAGGCCATGTGACCTTGCATACCATATTGTCAGTGGGATAAAGATCCCTTTGATTTTTATTTACACTTCTTCACATGGGAGGAGGCAGGTTAATTCATTTCATCTCAGTGCCACCTTTGGCTCCCCATCCCCTCCCTAGGTCACTCATGTGGATGCAGGAATGCTTTGGCATGTAGGGTTTGCATTTTTCTGCAGCTCTGTGCTCCAGTTTGTTCTTCAGATATGCGCTTGCAAGATGTCAGCTTTGCAGGCAGATAAATTGTTTTATTTTTGCATAAAAGATGTCCTTCCATCTATCTTTATGAAATGGAGTTTTCGCTATAAATGTTTCATGCAGACAATTTCAACAATTCATGTACTTGCTTTTACTTTATAACTTTTCAATTAAACAGTGGTTTCTGAAAGCTGGCAGTTGTTCCAACCTGCTGTTGTTATGAATTTTGCCTTCAAGTTTTGGGACTTTTTTTTAATGTTTACAGTGTAGCAAAAAGAAGGCATAAGGAGTATAGAGAAGAAAAATGCTGTAACCATGGAGGATAATGGACTTGAAAAAAACCCTGAGTACGTGGAAATCCCACAGCCCTTTCTTCCTCACTTTGCATAGCTATTTACACACAGGCAAAAGCAGTAAAAAATATTGATTCACTAGTGTCCTTGGCTAGAAAACTAGGTTCCATGGAAGGAAAAGTATAAGGCTTTCTGTCTAGAAGAGGGAAGGACAAGGAATACTTTTCAGAGATAAATTGAGAGAGCTTTGGTGCTATCCAAGCATTTAGTTATTTTGACAATGACAAAAAAATTGCAAAAAGATGATTACTTTCTGTGAAAACATCCTTTCAGCATAAACCTCATTTTTTCTGTCTAGTACCATACTCAAAATTTGGCTAAGGTTGTTTCCCTATAGTCTTCCAAAGTCCACGGAAGGATGGTAAAGCAGTGATGATTTCAGGCCTAGTGCTAAAATTACACTGCTTGTTCATAAAGTTAATGAGTTCAAATTCAAAATATTAACCTGTCCTGCCATCTGCTAGTAGTCAAGCTATTCTAACGCCATACCAATATTACAGACTTCGTACATTTTCTCTTCCTACATATCCTCCTTTATGGAAGAAGTAACTCCTGTTACTTCAGTGACTCAGTATTTGCCAATGCTTCATGAAGCAACAGCACGGTTTGTAAATTATTTAAGCATGTACAAGCCCATTAAACAGAGAAAATTTACCAGGTGATCTAATTTACCAGGTACCACTGATCCAAACTTTTTCTCTCTAGTTACATTTCGAAATGACAATGACCATTTCTAAAAAAGGCTGTACGTTCATAGCCTTTCCCAGTGGTGACAATCCATGAGGATTTCTGTGGGATTTAACAGCCTGTCAAATGTGCAAAACTCTAATCTAAAGAAGGACATCTTCCAATTTAAATATCACCTTGATCTAAAAATTTTCTAGCTTTCATTACTGCAAGTAGTACCTACGTGCTCAGACCAGCAAAAGTAAAACAATCTTGTTTTTTAATTCTACTGTTTATTTTTTACATTCAAACACCTTTTCTTTTTTCAGGTGAGTCTACCGTACATAAATCTTTAGAAGAAATACTTTCATTTTGAGGGCAGGGGCAGGAGAATGAAGCTAAGCAGATAGCTATAGGAATTCGGAGGCTCAGCTCAATTTCTGACTGAAAAGAAAGAGGTCACACTTAAACCATTGGGAAAAGTCTACAGGCTTTGGTTCACTTTTCCTTACATATAGCTGCAGCTAAACTGATTACCTTCTCCCCACCACATCCACTCGCAAAAGCAGGAGTGAGGGTTGTAACAAGGGCAGCTAAATCCAAGATAGATGATGAGTCAGAAGCTTCAGCTGTGATTTGTGCAGCCTGGCATATTAATGTAAACTGATAGCAGCTTATAATGAGCATCTGCTATTGCCTCCTGTTAAAGATGAGGTATTGGACTTGCTGGACCTTTGATGTGACCCAAGTACAGCTGCTCTGGTGCTCTTTGTAAGGGCTCAAACCATTAGTGCAGCCGCTCAGGAGAAGGAAAAAAACACACAAGAGCTGACTGTCACAAGTTCCTCAGACATCTTGATGTAAATTGACAGAGTTTGGGAGTCCAGTTCCAGAAAAGTTAGAATTAGGGATTAGTTTCTGGGGAAGGATGGGAGGGCGTATTCACGGAGAGACTCGAAGCTATAGATGAACTGCAGCCCTGGAATAGGGTTACATTTTTAAACCTAAATTGAGGTTTGGTTTCTATTTGTACTCTGAAGACTTAAAAAGTACCATATGCAGAGAGATGAGCTCCAAACAATACTGTGGGAATGAGTCAAAAGGGAGGCCAGCCCGCACTAGGTATGTGTGAGAATGATCACTCACACAGCACCTCCCTGAATAGTCAGTTTTAATTTATCTTGCATCTCTTAGAGTCCAAGAAAGGTGATATCTGTGAGAAAGGCAAAAAAAACTGTCTAAAGAAAGAGGAGGCTGAAAATTTGCAAAGAGATTTGGGATTGGATGTGAAAATTGAGTCTCCTTTTAATTAATTTAAAATAGCTGAATGGTGAGTCAATGGTATTTCTCTAAATGTGTGGTTATAAGCTGAAAAGATATAGAGCACACATCAGGGCATTAGATCTGTAGATCACTACTCTGGAATGGTATAAAACCTGAGCTGAAAATTAAATGTCATCCCATGTTTAGTATTTGATACAGTGAAATATGGCTTTTGAGACCTGGGTAGAGAACTGAGGACTAAGTGAATACTTTGAGATCCTTCTGCTGCCACGTGAATGAGGAAGGCAAAAGAAAGGCTCCTGCTGGAGTGGGTGGGGGTGCCAGAGCCTGTTTCTTGTGATGAAATGACTGGATTAGACAGTTTCCACATAAACAGATGCAGGGAAGGTTATTACTCTCTGAAAGCACTGGTGTCAGGCAGCAGCAATGTGAGAGAAGTGCCAGGTTATAAGCTGAAATTTTTCTCAGGATTCAAGCTGTTGCTTTTCTAGTTTTCTATCTTTTCCCCCTTCTGAGAGATCTGATGAAATTATTAGTTGCTGTGATGGGTGATAAGTGGGGAGGGATGGGAATGACACCAACTGGAAATTAAGAATGGGCTTTATTTTTTATTTCCTTCCAAAACTGCTTCTTGCTCTTCAGTCCTTCCTCCCTTTTCCTCCGTGCTGAGGTTGACTTCTCTCCCCCTTCTCCTCTCCTCTTATGCCCTTATCAGCAAAACTTAGTCTTCTTAGTCTCCTTTTGCCTGCAGGCAAGCAGGGCCCTGTTGTCCCACCTGCAGCGAGCTGCATTCCCAGCTGCCGGCTGCATGGCAAACCACACTCCCAGAAACGCAGCACAGGTCCTGCCATGCGCTGCTGCAGCTGTCCTGGGAGCAGCTGGGCACTGGGAGGGAACAGCCTGGTTTGTGGGGTGAAAAAAGAACTGTGAGCAAAAGGGAAGGTAATTTCCTCATTGGGGATTCTGGCTTATTTTGGGAAGCTCGATAGCTGCATGTTTGGTTATTGTGGGATTTATTGTGTGATGAGGTGCAGCGGAGAGTCTCACTTAAGCAGTACATGAAGTGGGTTTTTTCCATTTGGAAAAGAAAACAAATTCAAGATTGAGAAATATGAAAATATGCCCCAACATTTGTGACAGAAATACAGGAAGTTAAAAGGAAAGACAACACTAAGAGACAAATTCATCAGGTCCTGGACAGAATGACCCGTGGAGCACCACTTCCATGGAGAGGGAGTTGGCAGATGCCCCTTTACCCCTTTGCTGTTCACAACCAGGCAATGAAACCTGGGAACAGGGAAGTGGAAATGAGTGGAAATCTTGAGATTAGATTGCAAGGACTGAGAGGACAAAGCTCATTAGAGATGGGGGAGGAACAGTAGAAAGAAAAGAGCTGTCAGATCACATGCATTGTTGGGGTAGGAACCCATCAAGTTGTGCAGTAAATGTTGCAAAAAAAATTATTAGTGAGTCCTTGCTCTAGGATAAACATCATCCAACAGGCTTTCAGGAAAAGAAGCAGATATTTAAAAAGTACTTTTTGCCTTTTGATTGAGAGTGGAAAGGGCTATGGGTATAACACGCACAAGCTTAAGAGGTGATTGCTTTAAGTATAGCAATGCCTCCTGGCTGTACAGGAGTCCCTGAAATCTCAGAGGCTTGGAAATGAAAGGTGACTGTTGTTCAGTGCTAGGCGTTCTCCCTAAAGTCTCTCTCTGACTGTTGCAAGGAGGCAATGTGATGGCTGAAGCAAAATACTCCAATAAACTCAGATATTCCGGGAGTGAATCCCTGTGGCCAGCAAATACAGAGACCAGACTACTGTGTCAGAACGTGAAAGCAGGTTAGATTATACATGCAACAATAATTACAGTGTTGTTGAAGACAACTTCACTGAAAATGAAAAATTCCGATGATACAAAGGAGTCAGCAAGGCTATGAGAGACTGCTCTGAGATCTGAGGGTAAAACAGAAAAGACTGTCACCAGAAGACTGCTGGGTCTAGAAAAATTGATGTGACAAAGCAGCTGGTCAGCAGTTTCAGGGAGAAGATGCAGGCACAAAACAAAAAAAGAATAAAAGATAATCAAAGATCTGAAAGGGAAGAAGGGTCTTCCATGTCGTTAGGGTGAACAAAGTAATCATTGTGAAACAGGCATACTAATAAAAGGCCTGGGAAATGTGTGAAAAAAGTTCCACTACAAGTAACTAAACAGATGTTTTTTGTTTATGCTCTGCTAGAAAAAGCAGACAGCATGGAGAAGACCCAGACTCAGGCTTGGTTGGACAGGGTAGAATTAAAAGGGGTGAGCCCTGGGAGGGCAAAGAGGAGTGCGCAAGGCTGTAGGACACATGGATAGGGCTTGGGAAGGGGATCCACAGTTCTGTGTCTCAGGAGCAAGGAAACATCTATGACACCTCCCCCAGAAGAAGTGTGTGTTTTTTGCTGCTGATTTAGTTACCAAATGAGCAAGTCGTTACTAAGACCTGTTCGCTGTGAGCTGAGGTGCTGGTCGTAGTGGTTCAGACTCCAGGGCATCAATAACCTGTGCTGCTGAGGCCAGGGAGCTGCTTGAGGGGATTTACATCTTTCTGTGACATGGCTGCATGGCCCTTCTGCACAAGCTGCTTCTCTTCTCCATTGTGGGAATAATGGACCTATTGTTCTTCATGGCTGAGTTGTGCATTCCAAGTCACTGAGAAGTGTCTGACCCACTCTAAAGATCCTGTATTTTGTGTGCAGACACTCCTCCATTTGGAAAAAATGCAGGACTAAATATAGCAGCAGAAAGGATTGGACTGTGCTCCTTAACTCCCTGATGGGAGATCTTGGAGATTTTGCAACCCCGCACCAAAATGCTGAGCTATGGTTGTACGTAAGATCAAGAGTGGTCAAATTTGACAGTGCTGAAGTAAAAGTTCTCTAAAAATCTGGAGCTTGTTTGCATGATTACTGAGAAATATCTGCTGGCTTTTCCAATTCATCTCAGTGGTTAATGTATAAGCCAGGGCTGCACGGCAGTGGTAGCTGCACTTGCTATGTTGCAGCCCCACGTCAGAGGGGTGAAGTGGAGGTGCCTGTCTCCCTTCTCACATGCCCCTTTCTGGGGGCAGACACCCACACCTGCCTGCCCACCCCGAGAGAGGTGCATGCACAAGTCGGGATGCATGGGGTGTGGAGGAAATGGGGTGTGAGGGTACATTTTGGTGGGTTGCTGTGCTTTGTAAGTGCAGTCTCACTTCATCAGCTTCCCATCTTTAAAATGGAGGGAATATAAACTCCTCTCTAATTTAAAGATAAATTAACTTTTGCTTCTGAAGCATTCAAGTGGCATATTGAGAAGCACCACAGGAGAGTCCACGAAGAGATAAATTATTTTATGCAGAGGGAAGGGATTTGGTTACTGTACAGTTATGCAGAGGCTGGAACTAGATGGTAGGTGAAGGGAATGAAACAATACACTGCACAGCTGTGCATTGGCACCATCTATTGCACTGAGTGAGGCACAGGATTTATCAGAAAAAATAGTATGTGGCCTTATAATGAAAGGCTGTGTTGTAAGTGGAAGGGGAGCAGAAAATCTTAAACCTGCCATTTCCTAACCTTTGAACAGTTGACTTTGCACCCACAACGTTGTTTCACTGTTGTTGGTTTTGCATGTGGCACAAAACAAAGCAGAAAGGGCTTTTATTATTAAACAGAAGTGACAACAGGATGGATATCTGTGGCACCGGGCTGCACAGGAATGTAGTGGAGTCAGCAGTTCAGTGCACGATTGTTTAATCCAGGATTTGGGCAGTCTGCAGGCAGCAGTACAGCACTGTGCAATCAATGTTCATCAGCTTGCACACTAGACAGGAGCAGCTCAGGACTGCATCCCTGTATTTCCCCTCCTCTCCCAAATATTTTGTTTCCCACATTGTACCAGTTGTACCACTGCAAATCAGGTTAATACATGAAGATGAAACATTTCTCTTGTACCTCAACACACTGTTCAAGAGGCAAGCAGAGAATACACTGACTTCAGCATACTGCATATATATACAGAATATACTGACTTCTGGCTTCCTCCATGTGTTTTGTGCTCTCTTGCAGAACTCTTTTTGTGTTAGACAAGGGTGAAATGTTAACATGAGGACAGTAAAGAAACAAGTTGACTTTTGGTGTTTAGAAGCAATAATAGATGCTTGCCTCGCTATGAACTTTGTGTAAGTCAAGCTTAACCTTTACATGCTTGTGTAGAATAAGAGATAGATTAGGTTTGCAGGAGAACTGAAGGGTAAAAAAAAGGAAAGACTTTAAATCCCAAAGGCATGGAGAAGAAGCCAGAGGTCTGATTGCATTGTATCAGATGGCAGTTGTTCTCCTCTTTGAGGCAGCCCTGATACACAGAGGATATCGTAATGCTGTGGTGTTACAGCCTCCTCTATTCTGTGAACCCACAGAAAATGTTTTAGAGGAGCGGGAGATCCTTGGCAAATTTTATCCTACAGAAACATCCCCAGTTTCTTAGTCTATTATTTTATGTTTGCTTTCAGGAAGTGTAAGACCAGTACCACAGCCAGATGAAACTGTGCCATGCTCAGCTTTCTAATCCTGCCTCTGCATCATCTTCTTTCCAGCATCCCATCAAAAGCTAGAATGACATGGGGGTGGGAATGAAAAGCCCAAGTGGGCAGAAAGATCTGCTGCCCTAGTAACTGGCTGGTGGCAAGACAAGTTTATGATGACTTAAGCCCTAGAGGCACATTTGCTTTGTGGACTATCATTAAGTGATATAAACAACCAGCTCTCTACAGATCATGGGATGAAAATTGTTCTAATGGATGGGTCAGAAAGAGTAACAAAGAGACTTTATAAGTAAATTTATATATTAATTAAGTATCCCCAGGGTGATAGGTAAAAGCGAGTAAGGGGAACTGCAGGATTAGGGGTTCACAGGCAAAAACAGAGCAGTTGCCCTTCTGTATCTCCCAATACACCTCTCCTCCAGGACTGGAGGCACAAACCAGCACAAAACCCTACACTCTTCTCAATGTTATCAGAAGCCTGGTTTTAGAGTCCAAGTCAGACCCTTCCTTCAAGGTGCACTTTTGTTTGCATTTGGAAGAATGAGGAGACCCTAATATGTTGAGGTGTGGGGACTCTGATATATGTTGAAGTCTCTCTGCCCCCCAAAAGCAGTGTAAGTGTAAGCCCTAAAAAGAGCAAGCATGTAATGTTACTCAGCAGAAACCAGCCCAAAATAGAGCTGATCTGATTCTGCCATCCCTTCTGACCCCAATTGTGTGTTTCCTCCCTTCCCTTTTTTGCTGCTGCTTGTAAGATCACAGAATGAGATCTGAACTAACTGAATGCTTCTGAAGCTTTTTTCTTTAGTTTTATACAGTTAGTTTCATCTCCCCAAACAAGCTCTTCGTGCAGCTGTGTAGGTATCAATCCTGGTGCAAGGGAGTGGGCAAGATCACTGTTGGGGGCAGAGGTGCTGGATGCGATGCTGGGCTGAGGCACAGCTGATTTGGATCAAACTCATCTACTAAGGAATCACATCTTCGTTAAATATTCTGAGTGTTTAATGTTGTTTCAGGCCCGGCAGAAGTGAGCTATATATAGCCCTTGATTACAGACTACGCCTAAATAATTGTCTAGTCCAACGACATGCCTAGAAAACTCTATCACTCCCATTGATCCAGAATGAAAAGCCCCTTAGTTCTTGCCTCCAACTTCCAGAGCAGTCCTTTACAGTGTTTGTTGTTGTTTGCAAGTGTTAATGCTTATAACAACTTTGAGCCTTTTCTATTCCTCATGTGGGGTCCTAAGGGGCTGCGGTATAAGTGTATGGCATGCTTGTACTACAGGGAATGTGCAAATTAAAACTAATTGCAGGGAGGTGGGGAGAGTAAAAGAAAAAGGAGGCAATGAAGAACTAGTGGAGGAAAGAACACAAAAAAATAATCCAAGCCATCTTTATAGATCAACCAGTACATTTACAGCTACTGTTGAGAGATGAGTTATTGAATGATACCTGTTTTCACCCTGGCCATAGATTTCAGAAATGCATGCAAGTATAATTATCTTCACCCAAGCGGTAAACATTTGGACAGTTTTCAAATCTGAACGTTGTTTATGAATCGATTTTTGCCTCCTTAGGTTCAGCTCAGCTATCCTTGCAGCATACCAAGTGCCGTAACCAGCCTGATGGATCACACAGGGGTTACATTTTACATCTGGAATCCTGCAGCACTCATCCTGGAGAGATGCTTTCAGACATCAGCACTTGGAGTGGGAAGAAAAAAAAGCAGTCACAGGAACATGTATCGTCTTCCCTGTAAATATAAACTAAAGGCTGTGTCCTTTAGGGGCAGTCCTTTGTTACTGTGCAGATACCTAGGACTGCTTCTGTATTTTCACTGTTTGTTAGTAGCTTAAGCTCTGAGGGTAAATGGGGTCAACATTTTCTTCTGGGCCAAATCCTGTGGTCAGGTCTCAGTTTTAACTTGGGCAGACTGAGTGTGAAAACTGCAGGGATCTGTCTGCACACAGACTTTTACTATTCTATTGGCTATAAAATTGTTTATTATAAGGACTTCAGTCTCTGAAGAACCTGTGCTGGCTGCTGTCAGGGACAGAACGTGCATTAGATTGGTGGAGTAAGCTGGTAATGCAAATTCTTCATATTTCATCAAGGGAGCATCTACTCCGCAGTCCCAAATGCTTCTTGGCAAAACAGACTGGCAGCACTGATCTCTGGCAAGATGGCAATGCTGTTAGTTCTCCCAGAAGGCAAGAACTAAACTACCTCCCCTCCCCTCTGGGAAAGACTATAAATAGAGGTCTGCTGGGATCCCGATCTCACATTCACAGAGGCAACTGCCATCTGGGATTGCAGTTGACCCCCTGTCCCTTCTTCATCTCCTCTCTTTCTTCTTTGATGGTATTTGTGTGATTTTGAGGTGAGCTGGTCCAGGGAATTAAACCAACTGAAAAGTAATCGTAGGAAAAGAAGAGTCTGGTGCTTGCACATTTTTCACACTGCTTCTTCCACACTTCTAACTACCCCTAGAGAAGCCGACTACCTTCCACAAGACTTTCTGAAGTGCTCGGCAACAAAATAAACAGCATGCGAGGTGACTTAGGGATTTAAGCTTAATCCACATCTGAGTAGTAAACTGCCAAAGAAAGGCACATATTCAACTGGAAAACATCAATCATATGCTATTTACTAACTGCAGTCATAGTTACTATTTCTGTACTGGCAAACCACAAGAAGAATGAAACCTTCTAGGTTAAATTAATGGAAACCAAGACAGACAGCAAAACAACTAGCTCAGAATTACCATGCTGTACTTAACTCAAAAGTCACCCTGAAGTCATGAGCCTTTGCCACATCCCCACTTTCCTGAGAAAGTGTTGTGTTTCTGTGCAGGAGGGAGTGCCCTCAGGGAGGGCACAGCCTAAAGGAGAGCAGGAACACCAGTTCGGGAAATCAGCACTGCAACAGATGTAGCCAGCTATGAAGATGTATCTGTTGCATAATTTTCCCCCTAAATGTTTAGCCTGTTAAAAACTAGTGCCTAATAAAACTGCAGGAGGATATTTTTTAACTGACCACTACCGCATGTGTTGGAAGAAACCTTTACTATAGATGCCCCTGGTGCCATGTATTTTGCTGGAGGGACCAAGTGACATCTGCTTTACCAAGATGCAGGAAATGCCATTTCCTCTCTCGTCAGGGGCATCAAGCCAAATACTGGCCTCAGTTGTCAGCCAGTCAATTATTTGATTATGGATGTACAGCCAGCTTGTGTTTGTAGATCATCTTCCAGCTAGACAGCAAGGATTATACATACATTTGACAGTCAATGTTGGGCTTATTTTCAGCTTAAAATCATTTCTTATTAACACAGACGGCTGGCCTCATGGAAGTGAATTGTTCTGAACTCCCCTGCTGTTCAAAAATTTGATGTGCAATGATGACTTTGCTCAGGCCCTCTTTCTGTGGTTTTTGCAGAGAGAAGAATCAGTTTCTTCTTCTCAGTAAGATGAAAGAAGTAGTATTTTTTTCCCCTTATTACCCAAAATAATTTAAGGTTTTCTGGCAGTGGTGCTCATTTCACCACTTAGTTTTGAGAAACACTATTCATCCTGAGAAAACAACTCTCTGTCTGTTGGCTTGAGGATCCAGCTGCTTGTCATGTTAAACCATGTGGAGGCTGCATCTGAGTCCATCTGTATTGCCAAGATCAGTGCCCCAGGGACTCAGCACAAAAACACTTTGATCCCTCCCAGTGACAGGGTTTTTGCTAACAAGCCTCCAGACATTTCAGTTGGTATGTCATCACCCTTGCTAAACTAGAACAGAAGGATGAAACAAAAGTATCTCCAAAGACCTTTAATAACAATCAGTCGAAGGGGAATGAGTAAAACATCCCAGGTGAGACACTTCTGTAAAAAGCATTAGCATTGGCCATATGACTGTAACGAGGATGGAGAGGCTTTTTTCCCCACCTTTTTTCTTTTTTCTTGTCCTTTTCTTCAGAGATAAAAGAGAGGATAGGAGCTGTGGACTGTGAATTGCAGTGAACAAAGCGCTTAACATCCTTTAAATAGCTTGATAGGGTCAAAGTAAGGCAAAAAGTCTAAAACGCATAGAAGAGAGAATGAACCTGAAAAGTCCTAATATGTTTTATACTGAGCGGCCCCCCTGCAAATTGTACCTCTCAGTGATGGCCTGATTAGTCCAAATTTTTCACACACTTAACAGCAACTAAGCTACAAACCTCCTGTACACGGTGAAAGGATTTATGCTTTTAATTCCCACCATTATAGAGCTGCAAATATACCCCATTGCTTTTCCCTTGCAAAATCCAGACTGCATGTGCAGTGGGCATGTGATTTGTGCAGTCAGAGTTTGGGATGAGTGCTTCAAAATAGCAATCACCTGATGCTCCTGCACTAGGGCAATAAGTAAGAAGTTAACTAATACTTCACATTGATGAAGCACTCTGGTCAGAGAATAACTTGCAGGTAGAGTTGAATTTTGTGCTAGACAACTGAGACCTAGGGTTTTTACAATCTAAGTGCATTACTTGAGCAGAAATCAGATTGTCAACAAGGCAGTATGTGATTAGTATTAGCAAAGTGACTTTCAATAGATCATGTAAATGAAGCAAGGAGGGCAGCAAGGCCAAAATCCTTGTCTTAATTAACAGAAAGCATACTTTGTAGATGATTTCGTTGCTTAAAGAAAAAGAACTGTGAAAGAAAGAGAGCATTAAAATGTAAGGTTTTGTCTAACATGCCCAGCCACGTTCTTCCTCCTTCTGCAGCATAATTTTGCAGAAAACAGGCAATTTTCTCTGAAAGCCCAACTCTGCATCCAAAAGCATGGGAAGTTTTGCTGCTTGGAGAATGGAACTTTGTGCAGTCAGGTAACAATCCAGAGTGACCTAGTGGAGCAGAAACATTTAAGTAACTCGTCAGCTAAGCTATGATTCTTTAAACATATGGTATTAGAAGCACCCACTTCTGAAAGAAGAGCTACCTACAAGTCTAGGAAATAAAAGTGGAGGTACCTTTTCAACACTGTGATGAGGTTGATCAGTTCATCGTCAAGCACCACTCAATAGTTACCTTGACTACTTATTATTAATAATGCTGTCCTACTTTGTGAGCATTGGAATATGTGTAAACCAAGTTTTAGATAATTTGTCTCTAAAAGGCTGATGTTTCTGGAAATGTACCTTTCATCTTGTTTCCAAGATTTTTATTTGAAAAGTTATTTTATTCTTTTTAAACAGCAAGCAAACAACCAACCTGCCTACTTCTTTCCTCCTCATCATCACCAAAATATTTTTCCCCCTCAACATCACCACAATATTTTTTTCTCCCTTTTTTTTTGCAATTTGGAACTGCAGAAGAGAGAAAACTCCTTGAAGCACTTAGTCATCCTTGCCATGCAGGGCAAAAGGAGTACATGTTTCTCCTGACACTCAGTGGTTTTGGCTCCTCTATGGTCTCATTAGCATTCCTTCTTTCATCCAGAGCATCTCTGTGTTTTCAAGCTGGGTAATGTTTGCATTATGGTTGAAACAACCCAGAAAAGTTGGATTGCTTGTATCATGTATTTCTTAGTGAATGGCACCCTAAGAAGCATTTTCCTGCCAGAGCTCCCAGCTGTCCTCTTGACAGAAACTCTTGTAGCAATGAGTGCAAATAGCTCAGTAAGTGGTTCTAGGGTAAACGTGAAAACTCTCCCCCATGCCAAAGGGAGATTTCTCAGGAGCATTTCACAATGTCACTCTCCACAAACATCAAGCCATGCCTGATGGCAACCAGGCTGACATTGCCTCGGTATTCCTCTTCTCTTGAGAGTACTTTGACAGACTGTTTAGTTGTGGGATTTTTTTTTTTCTTTATTTAATGGCAGCTTTGCAGGGTTCATTTATGTTAGCTAAGTAGCTGTGTGCCCACTAGTGTGTTAGCCAGTCTTTCCTGCATTGACAAAGCACGGATGCAGCCGGCTCTACTGCTGTGCTTATGGTACACCCTGACCCGAGTTTGCTTCCCTGTGGTTTTATTTTGTACTATTGCACTTGGGGATATGGGTACATATCAATCATGTCAAGATTCCTGAAGACATTGTCTCATCCTTGCCTGTCTTTTCGAGCTGTAAAGCAAAACAGCATCATTATATACTGCCCTCCTACATAAGTCAGGTGATTCAACTTCAGGAAACATCCAAAATATATCGATCACATCACTGAGCTGTCCAATATTGTTTTACAGCTAAAGAAGAAGAAAAAAATTGCACCTGAGAAGCCAAATTCATGTCTCAAATGACCTTGAAAAAGATCCTGGTGACACGCAGTCATAGAGGAGGGGGATAATTCATTTTTCCTTTCAGGTGCACCTCATCCTTTAGTATGAATAGAACTATACCCACTCACTCAAAGAGTCCTGAGCTCATTTTCAAAAGTTATGGATGGATTTTTTAGTTCCCTCCTGCTTGTTCTAGCCTAGTGTCACAACCATCAAACAGCCCTGGCACAAGTAGAAAGCAAGAGCCAAGGGGGTTCCTCTCCTCTGTCTCTAATTCGTGTAGACTGATGCCCTTTACCTCTTGGTTTGTACCCTAAAGAGACACCTTGGAGTTTGCTCAGTATTAGCTGAGGAACACTTGTCTATTGTCCTGTTCATCAAATTGTATGATATGCATTAGGTTTCCTTCTTTCAGTGAACGAAGCAGGAACTTGGTAGCTTACTGTCTGTGAAATCTTTCAGCAGTAAGTCACTGCTTTACTTCCTCCCTTAGGTTCTGATAACTTTCTGATCATGGTTTTGCAGGGATCAAACTTTTTTAAAATTGACTATTCTGGATACTGAGCATCCTTTGGTAACAGTTGTGTTTATTGACAGTAGCTGAGTCAGCTAAAATAACAGACAATAGTAACTGCAGAGAATTTGTATTTAACTAAAAAGTCCAATTTTATGCGAGCCGGAAAAGCTTTTTTTCTTTTTTCCCCTGAAGTACTGTGAGTGTTCTCATTCTAAGTCTATCCCTGAGAGAATCTAAATTTACTCTTTCCTGGCTTTTGAGAAATACACAGCAAGACATCAGCGCTTGGTGGGTGAGAAAGCCCTGAAATGAGGGAAGAGACAGAAGCTTACAAAAGAAAGTTCCGTGTCTGTATTTACTTGTTTGCAATAGCAGTCTGCAGTGTCCCTGGGGGTGCATTGACAAAGCTGAGTGCAGGAAGTGCACTGTGCTGTGGGTGAGCTGGGTGCAGTCAGCTGTCACATGAAAGCCATGCAATTCATCACACATTTGTTGCTCTGGCTGTGGTATCACACGACTGGCGCTGCTGTGTGCCTCCGTAATGGGAATGTGGTCAGGCTGCCCAGGGCAAAGCTCAGCACCCCGTGTGTGTGGGGGGGGACATGCATGGGTGGAACCAGGGCCTTGCACGTGTCTTTTGCTATCCACAGGGCCTTTGTGAGGAACTTTAACACCAGTGTGTGCCAACTTCTGCTTTGAGACTCTTTTCTTCTGCCGCAGTGGTGCGAGGGCAGACTCTCATTTACAGAGAAACCTCTGTGAGCAGCAGGCCCTAGCTTTTATAATGGAAGTACCTGCAGACAAAAAAAAGGAGTTCTGCTTTTATGCTTTTGTGTAACCTAGGCTTTATTCTTCAAAGGCCTTCTTCTGCCAATAAGAACAAAACCCTACACGCAAATGGCTATTTCTGCCACCATCCCTGGAGGTGACATCTCCTCTGTCCGCTCCTGGCTCGGGATGCATGGGCTGCTGAGAGCACGTCATCGTCACGAGAAGTGCAAGAGCTTCCTTGACCTGTCAAACTGGTTATCAGCTTGGGAGGACATGCTGACAGGGAAGCGCTTTGGAAGAGAAATTCTGAGTGTCAAACTTTTTCTTCTTTTTGGTAATGGCTCGATCTAACTGAAGAGCTGTAATTATTCCAGATTTTGGAAACATCACTGAATTTTTCCGAACTTGTGGCAAGTTGCACATTTTTTTGTTTTTGTTTTTTTCTTTATCATTTCTTCTTTTTTATTTCTTCCCTTTACTTCCTTTTTCTTTTTCTTTCTTTTTGTTTCTCTTTCTCTTCTTGTCCTTTTTTCTTTCTTTTTGTTTTTCTTTTTTCTTTTATGCTTTTTCTTTGTTTTTCTTCCCTCTTTTTTTTCTTTTCTTTGAGGGAAAGCTGGTTGTATTCTTCTTACTCTCCAGTCACATTAGGACATTGGCACAAAATTCAACATCCTTCCTTTTCTTTCTTTGAGGCAGTTGGCCCCAAATCTTTTGTTTTACAGATTCTAAAGCCTTATTTCTTTACTCTTCTTTAACTCTGCTGGTATAAGAGCTCCCTTTCCCAGAAATGTGGACACAGATATGTGAGATAAAGGTCCTACACAATTTTTGAATATATCTCTAGTGGCATTTCTAACTACAGGAATGTATAATAGCTAAGTATTTTGCGGTGGTGGTAGCAGAAAAGCCTTAGGGACAGGTCAAGGACATCAAGGTTGTAACTGTCTGTGTTGGGGTTTTACTAGCAGAACCACCTCAAGTACAGGGTGTAAAACTTATGGTGATATAGCATGCCTCACCTCGAGCAATTCCAGCAAAATACAGCACTCATGGCTGTTGCAGCTCCAAGCATTGCAGAGTGACAGGTTTGATGTGCCACAGTGATTCCAGCGTCCACCACTGGTTGTCCCTGAGAGCACAGCAATGCTTACCTGAAATATCAGTGATGATAACCTCAGCCACAGCATGAAGCCAATGAGAGCATGTGGAGTTGGAGATGGAGAAATAGTGATGTAAATTTATGACTAAATTGATCCAAACATAGAAGCTATTCCTTTATGCTGAAAATACCAATCACATTACAATTATAAATAAATGAAATATAAATAAATGAAAGAGGTCTCTGTTGTCGACGGCACAGGTGCAGACAGGGAAAAGCTAAAAAACTGATTTACTCTCTTGCTCCTGTGGAACTGCTCCATTGGTATGAAAGATTTAACTCCATTCAGATTGGAGAAGCTGTGCTGGTTTTAGTCCATTGTAGCTAAAGAGACTACACCATACTAGTGTAGATGAAGACTTGAGGTTAAGACATGCTGAGGGTCAGAACATCACTTGTATTCTCTCTGTAGTTAACAGAAAACACACACAGAAATGAAATGCCGTGCATTAATAATTTCCATTAATTTCTTATGTCAAGTGCCAAATAGAAAGTCATTAAATTTCCACTGTACATCACTCTAGCATAAAAAGTTCATAAGCCATTAGGATAATGATTTCTACCATTACTTGTCAGTAAAGTGTGAAAATATTTTTTTATTATCCATTTACATTAATTTCAACATGCATGCATTTCTTCGGAAACACAGACTTTTTGAAGTGATTGCTTCCCATTGATTAATGTAGCCAGAAGTTTCCTGGTTTGCCAAATGTCACAGAACATTTTATTAATGGTGCCTGTTTTGTGTATAAAGCTTTGCACCAGAAGAGGTTTCATCTATTAATTAGAAAAGCTTAGAAATACTCAGTTAAACAAGAAAATATTTCTAGTGTGGTTGCTGTGTTGAGGACTCCACTCCTAATGCATACCAGTAGGGATCTTTTGTCTTGGGATGAGTGAAAAGTGTGACCCGTAGAAGACGAGTTTCTGTAGTCTCTAAGGTAAAAGAACCATTCGGATATAGCAAGCTATCTGTATGCAATACAATTTTAAAATGCTGTTCATCTTCTTCCGAAAAGGAACTATCCCTGCCATGCCTACATCCATTCAGGACTGGATGTCAAAACCCACAGGTAAACTTCAATCTGGGTATAAGAAGATGATGTTCACGTAGCTCACCATCTCCTGCCTTTAAAATAGCAACTGTCTGACAAAACTGGTTTTTCCTGGGAATTTTTGATTCTTCAACACCAAAATTTTTCAAGGGAACAAGAAGGAGTTTCTGGACAGAACAAGGCACATATCCGTGGATAAGAAATAACCCTATGCTAGAACAAGGACCGGGTATTTAAATTTTCAGGGTTTGACTTACCAATTCAAATCAGTAACACAAACCTCTGCCACCAGCTGTGCTGTGTCAGTATGGTCTCAGCTCTTCCTGCAGCAGTTCTGTTTTGTAGAGCTGGCATGGTGACTGAGACCCAACCTGATCTCCCATAACTGGAGACCCTCATTGCCAGTTATTGAGGCCTCTTTTTCATCCTAGTTTGAAATGTTTTGTTTGCTTCCTAAGCCAGAAATGGGACATATTTGGAACCTTCAATTGGAGACAATAAAAACATTTTCTATTTAATCACTGTAACATAGACCTGGGTTGAAAGCAACAATGTTTGCATGAGCTCCTTTTGTTTTCTCTTTCTATGAACATTCAAGTGAAAAGGATTTTGTCCACCATGTTTGTAGAAAAACAATTTTAGCAATTTATTTAAAGCGTCCTTGGAAACCAAATGCTGTATTTTGCCAAGGCAAGCACTGTTGCTCAAGGAGCTTGAATATGCACTCAGCTGGGTAATAGGAACAACACCATGTGACTAATAAAATCAATATCTGCTAAGTAATGTGGTTCAAACTGGAAATGTTTTCGATCAATCCAGGGGTTTGGTTTTTTTCTGACTGAAGAATAAAATAGAACTAGTCTAATAGCAGATATTTTTCCTATAGAAAAAGTTAATTTATATAAAGCAGGATATTAATAGATCTGAGTAACTCTCCATGAAGATGGCATCTCTGATTTAATGCTGCCTTAACTTTGTCAAAGTAACATTAGCCCTTGCCTTCATATAAAGTGTTCAATTAAGCCAATTCCTGCCCTTAGTCCTGACATGGCTTGTTGTTATAATGCACTTTGAGTATTGAAAGGCAGACTAACCTGTCATTAAACATAGCTGGGAAGAGATCTGGCATAATTATATACT
The DNA here is from genome assembly GCA_013397055.1 of Pachycephala philippinensis. Taxonomy (NCBI): domain Eukaryota; kingdom Metazoa; phylum Chordata; class Aves; order Passeriformes; genus Pachycephala; species Pachycephala philippinensis. Next base: position 776,714 of record VWZT01009081.1, read on the forward strand.
TTCTTATTGCTGAAGTGACAGACTGCTAAATATTAGCACTGCAAATTGCCAGCAAACCATGAGGCACTGGGGCGCTGCAAATGTGGAAGGGGAGCCTAAAGGAGTAACACTAACAGAGTGAAAGAGTACAAAGGCTTCTTCGAAGTCAGGTGGGGGTATTTCATACCCAGGCTTAGATACCATTTGCAATGTGGCTGAAGAAGAGGCATCCCTGGCCTGTACCAAGGTAAGAAAGAGAAAAATGACAGTTAACAGCATTCAGCTTTGATTCACTGAGAATCATCCAGAAATAACATTACTTCAGAATATGGTTGGTTTTTTTTTTCATTTCTACTCATCCCTCATGCTAGTAAAATACACTAATTTCAGTCCAATTCCTCCATTTAAGGACTGTAGTTTTTATTCCCATGAAAGCAGATGGAGGGAAAATCTCCAGTGTGTAGAAAATAAAGCAAACTGCCCAATTAAACCACCACACTGATTCCTAATTCCACCGTGGCCTGTCTGAGAAGGCCATTAGGAACAAAAAACCTCTCTGAGGAACATTTTTCTGGCACTTCACGCTCTCGAGGAAGGTATCTGCAGGCAGCCAGGCATGCAAAGTGCCTGGAAAAGGGGGAGACGCTTAGGAAACTGAAGTTCTGCAGCATTCTGCAGCATTTCTTTGCAACAGAGTAAGGGAAAATATAAATGTTTAAATAGAGCAAGCAATCCCGAGTAGGAACTGCTGTGATCCAGGTGAGACCCGAGTTTCACAGCAAAGGGACGACACTCGGCATCAGACCCCCACCTCTTTGGTGCCTATCACTTACACAAGGCTGTGGGGTGCCCCGCAGGCAGGGAGCTGTGGGGCACAGGCAGACAGCCATGGGGTGCAGGCAGGCTGTCCATGGTAGGCTAATGAAACACTCCTTAGCAGCTGCATTGAAGAGGGCAAAATAGTATTTACTTACCTTACTATGAGGCTGCAGTAAATGTCTTCAATACATAGTGTTAAACAGGGAATTAATAGACATTAGAAACATTTCTGTATCTAGAAATGTGGTGGAATTCACGTTAATCCCTACTGGTACAGAGCAATAGCACTAACCTTATTAAACTTCATATCCAAAGGCAGTAGCTTTGCTACAGAGCTTTCATATCTAGTGGTGAAATTCCAGGCAATTACATCTTTTAATTTGAAGGTAAACACTGATAGATCTATCATTTGGAAATAGCCAGTTGCAAACTGAAAATGAAGAAATAAAATACTGTGGATTAAACGTGGTGCCTGTGTGCTGCCTTCTATCACCATATAGCAGGACACTGTTTCAGTATCTATGAGATTTGGCAACAGAAAGGAAGATTATGGAGGAACACATTTGTTTTACAGGGCAATGCACTACCAGAGCTGTGTACAGAGCAGGAAGCCAAGCCACTGAATTTCTGCACCAAAGTCAACAAATAAGCTGATTGACAGTGTTTGTTGATAACAACCACAGTCTTTCTGTTACACCCAGCCAAAGCAATCAAAGCTCAGTAACCATGAAGGGACAGTATGAGTAAGATCTACAGTTAATGGATGAACAACAGCAGCCATTCAAGCTTAAAGAGAGCTTGCTCACCAGAATTTGAATGTCCTTTCTGCTAGTTGTAGCAATAGAAGTGGTTTCTTCCTGCAGCATAAGAGATAACCCCCAGGATACCTGGTAAAGAGAAAATGTTATTCCTAGGACTGTTTTACTGTGTTTCAGCTTGTTTTCTTGGCAGCATTACAGAATGTAATTCTGTGAATCATGAATACTATTCATACTAGCCAAACTGACCTTTGAAATTGGGAGTAGGCAAATATATCAGAAAAAATTCAAGCTCTAACAAATAAGCTGATAAAATGAATGAATTATATTTATAGACCCTGCCAGTCTATTAAGAGGTCACTTTGACAGCCCTGGAGGTCCAAATGTGAGAGTTCCCATTCTCTCCTGCATACCTGAGCAGCCATTCATACATATTTAGTAACAAGGTGCATCATCACTATTTTGGCTGTTCATGCAAATGGCTTGCTGATAAATCTGTATGTAGAATGCATTGTGTGGTACAGAAAACTATGTATTTTTGGGTCTGAGTGTTCATGAAGTTCCTGAAAACCTTAACAATCCCAGCCAAGAGAAGAAGGGAGAGCGATGAAAAAAAGAAGACTATGGCATATGTCTAAAACACCTACAGCTGACCTTGACAAAGGGCTGGACAAGGACTTGTTTTGAGCAGGCAACAACACCCTTTCCAGCATTTCCTTCCAGCCAACACGTCCCTGGGTCTGTGCAAGCACATGGGAGGAACCCAACTGAGCAGATGTGGCAGTGAGTGGGATAGGTGCAGGACATGACTGCCAGCATAGGGTGAAGTAAGCTTCCACCAAAAGAGCACTAGAGTGTCACCATTTTTAAAGTCTTTATCATTTAGTGACTGTAGGCAGTTTCAGCAACATGGTTTGAAAGGCCTACACCCTAGTTCAGGTTTGTTTTGCGTGAAATTGTAGACTCCAGAAGTGCCAGAGGAAATTTAAATCATCTCTTAGCTGGACTATTTTTCTAATCAAGGGATCCTTGGCATGAGTTGAGAACCTGACCTGCCATGACCCTGGAGCCCATAGCTCCATGTCACAGTAACAGAGTGTTCTTCCAGGCACCCTAGTGACAACTTGTGCCATTAGTGGGTTTGCAACCTCAGTTTTTAGTTAGGCATTTAGAAAAATTGGCACATGCAGTTTGTATGCTTCTAAAACTGTGGCTTCGCTCCATAGCTGTATTTGATTTCTGTGTATGAGCCCTTAAAGCATTGTGGAATCACTCTCTAAAAGAAAAAAGCAGTTTAATATAAAAATCTGTTTCTTATTTCTTATTCCTAACAGCAAGGTAAATAAGAACTGCTCAGAATTGCATGTGACTGGAAGATTTGAGGTTTGCTTAGAGCCATTTCAGTGGTTATTTTGAACCTTCATAGCAAAACAATATCATTTCCTTTCTTCACATTCATAACTTACCGACATGTTTACATTTTCAGCTGAACATTTCCATTCTTGGCTGTGCTGAAAGGTGATACTCTGTTTACTGGATATAACACTGAGCAAAATCCCTTCAACCTTTTGAATTACCTCAGGCTGAAAAGTATAATCCATTATCCAAATATTCTCCCAGTGTTTTTCTAGTAGAATAATATAGCACAACAAGTTGAAGATAAAAGCTTGGCCTGTATATAGCAATTGCTAAGGATTTCTTTGGCTGGAGATGAAGGAAGAAGGTTTAAAATAAGACCACCTCTGTGTGTGCTCAGTGAGTGTTTTGCTTAGATTGTAACACAGTGCAAAGCTCCATTTGCAGCTATCTCTATAAAAATTTCCTCTGCCTGTGTGAATAAGAGGCTGGTACTGAGACCACCACACTCAAATTGCCATTAGCAATGAATAAACACTATGAAGATGTAAAGCCAGGATCCTTTAATGTAATTTAAAGGATAAAGAAAAGAAACAACCCCCATTCCTCCCCCCAAAAAAACCCCAACAAAATAAAACATTACTTTGATAAAATGTGAATTTAGACATGAATGTGTATATTTATAGAAACACGACGTGCATGTGTGTGCATGTACACACACCCACACACGCACAAACGCACTCTTCATCTATTAGAAAAAAGAAAGGAAGTAATAATTTAAATTCCTTCAGCACTCTGGTCTCCATTATTTTGCATATTCAATTGATTCTCTTTCATTGTGAGACTACAGCCATGTGCACAGATAATTTGTCTCCATGCAAATATTGGTGAGTCAAAGAATGGACATTGCTTATTTCCTGGAAGACATGAGCTTTAGTGCACTGCTGGAGGCATTTAAATGGTATCTTCTCATAATGAAGAACTTATGTATAACTCATTATTCATTTTTTTTCTTTCAAATAAAAATAATAAAACATAAACTCCTGCTTTTCTTTTAGCTTCATTTTAAGCTGTGCAATGTAACATGATCATTTGAACTCAGTAGCATTTTTTTGCTTTTGCTTAAATATAAACTAAATATTTTGTCAAAAATTAGAGAATCAAGATATCATCCCATCTATCCTTTTACCCACAGCAGAATTAACTATACGTTAGCTGACAGATGCCAATCTATTTTGGGAGGCTTCCCAGGAAATCTATTCCTGTGCCTTGCTGTACTTACGACTAGAAAGTTTTTCACTGACATCTATGCCAAATCTCTTGTGTTGTAAGCTGGGTCTATTAATATTCACTTTCACTCCTTTTTGTACCCTTTTTCTTACACACTGCCTAAAAACGTATAGAGTGTTTGATCAGAATCTTTACAATTGAAAGAAAAGAAAATTGTCGTTTTCTTGCAAGTTTTGCTCCTGTTCATACAGTGCAATAAGCTTTATTTTCTTGTTTGCTTTTTTTTGACAACAGACTGATGTTATTCACGCAAACAGAACAGATGCCCGGGTTCTTTTCTGCAAAACTCCTATCTGTCCAGAAGTTCACCAGCTGTATTCATACAAATCATTCCTTCTGCCTGGTTTAGAGACTTCTACTTGTCCCTAATACCATGGATCTTATTTTGTCAGTTTGTGTTTCCAATTTGTCAGAATTTTTGTTCTTTCTTCCCTGTCTCTCTTTCTGTGTTGGCGTACCTTGTAGATTTAGGAATCATCATCCTTTCCATCACCCAGCTCATTAGCAAAAACATGGAAAGCTAGTGTACACAAGACAGATCCTTACAGAATACCATATTGGTGCCATCCCCTGCATACAGTTTGTGTAGCCAGTTTTGTTCTCACAGTCTTATTTGCAACTTTATCTGCTCTTAATATTTTTGAACCTATGTCTCAACCTGCTGGTTATCTTCTGTGGGTGTACAACGTGAACCCCAGTCTGCAGCTGGGACCTCCCATACTCAGACTGGCAGTACTGCTACTCTGGCTGTGTGCATTAGAATCAGAGAATCATTAAGGTTGGAAAAGACCCCTAAGGTCATCAAGTCCACCTGTTGATGCCAGCCATAGGTCTGCAGTCCAGTTGATGCAGAAAGGGACCAGGGGAGTCAGGTAGACCTCACCAGCTACCCATTCTGAATTAACGCTTACAGATCCACCACAAGAGGAAGTCAAATAGTAGTAGTTTGCATGGAAGTCTGAGGTTTAATCAAGGAGTTTTAATCCAGTCTTTGTTGCTATCCCAAGGTCCTGCAGTTACAATTTTCCAAGTGTGTATCTACATCTTTGAATGAAGGTGATGTGAAACCTGCCTCCTCTGCCTGGGGTGGCTTGTGACCACTTCTGGGAAGAGGGGCACAGCTAGGTAAGGGCTTCAGCTTCCATAAAAGCCCCACAGTCTGTGAAAGGAGAGACATCACTGGGATTTTTACCTGCTCAGGCAGAAACAGGTGGAGAACAAAATCTCAACCTGCCAGATACACAGAACCACTTCACAGATGTGAAGGACACAGAGGTTTGTGTGCTCCCTTGCTTGTTTAAGAAAGAGACAGTAGAGTGTTTCTGTTTACTTTTTCATGGCAGAGCTGCATTAAAGTTCGTGTACTCCCTGAAGGTCAGAAAGGCTTGCTTGAATCTGGAGTGCTCTGGGTCTTCTCTTACATGCACACGACACGTGATTAGGCTTAGCACAGCACAAAGGGTCACAGCCTGAGCACAAACTGCAAGGCTCTTGGTCTGTCAGTCCCTAGCGATGGCCACCTGTGAGACTGACCTGTCCAGAACCCACTCCTCCCTCTGCTCTCGGGGAGCTTGCACAGCTTTCTTCATTCCTCACTACCTCACAGTTTTACAGCATGTGCATGGAGGATTGGGATGCAGAGCCTCTCCTCAGCAGTTTTCCAGCTTGGAAATACCTCATTTGCACTCTGTGGTAGGGGTAAGGCTGCTTGCAGCTTGGGAAATGCTGGAGGGAGACTGATGTGTCCTTGTCCTACATCTGTCACTGTTTAGCCTCCAGTTGGGCAGACAGGTACGTAGGATTGATTCAGAGTAATCTTAGTATAGTCTAATGCCACTGTCAGGTTTTTTGCAAATGCAGCCTGACTGTGAGATTATCTACAGCCTAGATAGCTGGATGTTATTCTTCCTGTCTTCCTTCTTGTAATTCCCAGCAGTAATCTCTTATCTAAATATTATACAATGAAAAACCAGGAGATTGGCAACAATAAAATGAATAACAAGTTACTGACAGTAATTATTCTGAAATTTATCTCTAGTCCACGCCCTCACTTTATCTGATGTTTGTTTTTTCTGATCCAACCTTTTGCTCATTTGTTTTCTTACTTGAATAAAAACATTCTTAATGACTTTTTCTTGTCCAAAAAAGAAAGTTCTTTAGCAGAAAGAGAAAAGCTGATCAAAGAACAGCTTTCACTGGCATATTTGTTTTGACTGCTTCACGGTTTGTAACATATGTGGGAATAATATGTAAAGCAATACCACTACTGATAGGGTCTCATTCAAGAGCAAGGTAGGCAAGTTCTATGACACATTGGAAAAATAAATAGACAACGCACTGTAAAATGACAATTTGCCACAATGTATAAGGGTAAGCTGCATAAAACAGCTGGGACAGATCTAGCAGCTGTTAATGGGTACTGATGATACACCAGGAGATGGAGCTCAATAGGAACAGAGCTATGGAGTGAAACAGCTGAACTAAATTCCTGGTGTAGACACCATGACCAAAGAGATGAAGCAGAGCAACAAAAAATGAGGAAAGATATTAAATCTAAAATAAAAATAGTTGAGCTTAAATTATTGCAGCGTGCAGTGAGGCTTTTGCTGCTCTGGGTGACAGAATGTCTTGTTGCAGTGACTTCATTAAAGTGGCAAATGCACAGCAGCCCAGTGCTACCTAAGGACATGTTAGAATCATCTCAGGCTATTTCATTTAGATTTCAGGCACCTGTCCTGAAATCAGGAAATTCAAAATAATGCCCTCACAAGAGAGCTTCAGATATGTAGTTATCAGAACTAAAGTGAAAACGAAGCCACTTAATACATTCAATACTGGGAACATGAATCCAACTCCCTGAAAAATAAAAACACCAAAAAAAAAATCACCCCATATAAATCTTCAACCTCTATTTCTATTTTCTGTTCCACAGAGCCTTATATTTCATTCACAATCATAACCTCTGAGCATTTTCCCATATTGCCTAAGCAACATGTCTACCATTTGTCATCTAATCCTTTTGTTCTTCTGCAGAGAAGCATGGACAGTGATGCCTCTTCCTTATGTTTGGTTTCAAAGGGATTTTTGTTCATTTTTTACATGGAAGCTACTATAAAATTTCTAGGGGAGAATGAAAGTGCTAGGATTCATGGTTGTCTGTAGTTCATTGGAAAACCTATTTAGATAAGCTTCTGAGGAAGTTCTGTTCTTTGAGGAGCACAAACACACACACACACACACACACACACGCACACATACACACACACACGCACACATACACACTCCCCCCAAACCACTAAGAATTGCTGTTGGGTATTTTATCAAGCTGCCTTAGTAAAAGCCTTCTGGTTTTGGGGAGAGGTGGGTATCTCCTACACCCATTTCCTGGGAATGAAGGGAGAGAATTGCAGAGTTGTGTGGAGATCAGGATGTGAAGGGAGTTTATAGGGCAGCAGTGGCCATTTTCTCCCTTACTCCTAATACTCCTTGTGCTTTTCTTCTCACGTTGCTGCTACCTCAGGGCTGAAAACAGGGATGATGACACTGCAGCGAAGAACTCAAATCTTCCTCAAAGTAGACTCTTTTAGCTTGTCTCTATTTGCTAATCTTCTGCAGCCATACTAGGCAATCAGAGCAGTAGTGAGAAGAGTGGGGAAGGTGCAGATGGGAAATGAGAATAACCAGGTGCTTAAGGCACTCTCTGACCAGCTGTACACAACCAGCATTTCCAGCCCAAGAATCAAGGAGGGGGAGGTGGGCCTGGGACACGTTTGGAATCTGGAATGAGAAGTGGCTGCTGTCGCCAAGTTTTTAGATGGAGAACGGCGTGCTCCGGGGAGTTTGTGTGCTGAAGTCACTCAAGCTCCCCAGCTCACAAATGCTAAAACAAGAACTCCCTCAGCAGAGCAGTGAGTGACGTTCAATCCAGCTGCCTTGGAGAGCCAGAGAGTCACAAACCTCATGAGCTTCTCCATCCTGCAGCATGCCATGAAGTTGAACAGGATTGCTAAGCTTTACCTCACCATTTATGTTGCATGTACCCTGCTTCTCCTGCTTTGTTTTAGTGAGCTGGCAGGAAATGGAAAATCTGTGTAGGATTCTCACATGTTTTCACAGCTGCCTAGTCACAAATATAACAAACTGTAATAAAGTTCTCATAAGGACTAATCCTTTCTGTGACAATATGCAGTAGCCAACTTGTGTTTGTTCTGCAGTTGCCACTGCTGTCGTTTATTTCTCCATGAAATAAGTGGCTCTTCTGAGGGTGTTATAGGAGCACCTGCTTCATCAGGGCTGGGGGATGCACTCAAACACCTATCAAACACACATAAGGGAAGGCTGATATGGAAAGTTATGTGTGCTCTGAAGGGAAGAGTCTAAACTCAATATTAAACTGTGCTGAGCAAGGCCTTTTCCAATCTCATTTTCATATTTACACTTATTATTTAGCCATAAAATAGTGTGGCTTACAACTGGCTGTGCTGGCACCACTTTGGAGTCCTGGTATTAATAGTTTATATGACAGGCATTAAAATTAACTGTGGAAGTATTTTTAAAGAAGCAATCATTCACGTGCTATAAAGCACATGATGGAGAACCTAATCAGCTGGAATGTGCTTTGCTTATGATGTGCAAGTCTAACCTAGCACTGCAAGTTTGAAAGCATAGAATTCCTCCATCAGAAAGTTTACTGTGGGCCCACAACGCCTTTCTGCATTTTCATTTCCAGCTAAAGGCTGTAATTATTCCTTTGTAACTTTCAAAACTAAAAATGAACATTGCTGTGAGCTCACACAGACAGCAAAGTTGTTTAAAACCCTTGCCTCAGCCACGCAGACTGCTCCTGTTGTTATTACCAAGTCTCACACAGCTTTTGTCATCACACTTTTCTGTCTCTCATCACAGAAAGTGCAAGTTTTGGTTCTTTTAATCAGCAACTGTAGATGCTAGATCTTAGCTGTGATTTAGAAAATATCCTGTTCTTCCTTTTTGAGTAAAAATTCCTTTCAACACCTAAGTAAATTTATAGATTTAGAGGAAATATTTAATACTGGAAGGTAATAAAAAAAGGAGAAAGAAGCTAGGAATTTTAAAGCTCTAGTAGAAACTTAATTTTTCATGTGATACCTAATATAATCCCCCTTTTCAGTCCCTTGTCTTCCCTGCAGGCTTTACTTACTTGATCTGAAGAGAATCAATACACAAAATTGTCCGTGTGTCATGAACTGTTATTGGCCTTCCCTGTTGCATTTCTACCTCTGTCCAAATACATCTCCTGGTTATGTTGCTATGTCAGGAATGGTCTAATAAGCCAAGGCTCAGGTGTGAAGGAAAACAACACCAGCAAAAAGCAGACAGGCCCACTGCAATGGTTTCCCCTGATAGCTTGTTTCATACATTTTCCTCTGCAACAATATCTTGACTGGAAAAAAGCTTCGTAGCAGTGTGACTTAGCAGTTCCTTTTTGTGTTTTGTGGTTTTTTTCCTCTCATCTCTTAATCATCTTTTCATACATGCACTATAATTTCATCCTAGGAAACATGCCTGTTGATAATGGCAGCTAGACAAAAATCTGGGAAATAATCTTCCCTCTTTTTAAAAGGAACACCTAGCTCATAGGGAGCTGTGCACATATAGAGGATTGGGCTCGTCAGTCATTCTGGCATGATTCATCCACTAAAGGGGTACAAATTTTAAGACTACTGTTATTGTTGGCCAGTTATTTGAATCATTTAAACAAGCAAGTAGATCTTTACACCTAATTGCCTTGAAGTTTCATTTTGAAATTTGTGAGTAGTCCTGCAAAAGAAACATCTTCTAATTTTCTAATTCTCCTTTCCTTTTGTTATGACAGATTGGATGTGTTTGTTTTTTCCCTAACAGATTACTCTTTGAAATACAATATGTTGTTATCATCAGCATAGAGATACTGTTAATAGATCTGAAAATCACTACTAGCTTGAGAAAGGAGTCAGATTGTATATTTGCATTTCTGTAAATCCAGGTTTCTATGTCCTCATCACCTGCACTGACACCCAAAGGGACACCTTTACCAGTACAGAGGAGGTCACAGTCAATCAAAGTCAAGCCCACCTGGAATGGGAACTAGGTTTAATGTCAATATCTGCAGAGTGGTGCATGGACGTGAAAGGTCTGCAACAATTTTGATTTATAAGGAAAGCAAGAGAAACGCGCTCTGCCTTCATGAGGGCACTGATCCTTACTCAGCAGTGTGGGGATCTTTCTGGCTTAAAAGCTTTTGAGAAATCAAATACCAAAAAAGTTCTCTTGCACATTTAATCCAGTACTGCTAACTAGGACTTTTGCTTTGAAAATGCAGCCCAGGTCTTAGAAATGGAGATCAGACATCTTCTGCATTTTAAATAACTAATTTTCTACCTGTTTACTTTCTACACTCATTGTGAAGTGGCCTCCATGAAGCATCACAGCAAGAATCTCGCAGTTTGCTGGAAGAGGGGTGATTTACATGCATGTACAGAGAGTGATGAGGGACAAAGAAGGCAGAATGAGCCTTTGACACCTAAGAAGTGATGGCAGGCATGTGATGAGTGGCACAGTGCACACTAAATCCTAAGGAACACCTGTTAACATCGTAAATTGAGTGGAAGAGCTACACATTGGGCTGAGCCGGTGCATAATTGGAACCCTGGAATGTATTTGTGCAGTTTGCAGCAGGAGTCCAGAAATATGTGGACTTGGCATAAGCCATCAGTAGCGTCAAATAATTATGAAATACTTGAAAGCCCCAGGTAAATAATCTCTTCAGAATTGGCAGGCGTCAATGGGTCATTACTTATTCTGTTCCTTCCTTCTTTATATGGTGAGCTGTTGTAAATCCCTAGTGGAAAATCCAGTGAGGCAGACAGGGGAGAATGCAATCAGCAATCCAAGCAATAAGAACAAAAAGAAGAATGGCACTTACAAATTTTCCTACAAACTCCACAGTCCTTTCCAATTCCAATCTGATAGAAAGGATTAGCTGAGTAGCTTGGCTGAGTGAAGTGGAGTTTTTACAAGTCTAACACAAAGGACCAATACATGATTTGGTGGACGTGAAAGCTCTAACAATAATATTCAGCAAATTCAATTCCTTAATCATTGTGACCATAAGAACCAAATGTTTGTAATGTTCTCAGTACGTGCAGAGAGTAATTACATCGGATTTTAATAAGACTTGCTGTGAATTGTTGACCAATGATTCACTATGGGGGAAAAATTAATTAAATTTTAACGTGAAAAGTTATTGTTAATTAAAAGTTGTATGAAAAACAGTCATAAAAAGTAGTTAAGGTGTACCGTTTTGAAATTACTAAAAGGGCATATAAAGAAAAGGAGCAAGACATTTTTGAACTGGATTTTACCCTACAGGTTATATGCCTAAAAAGACCAATCCACATGCAAATTCTCTTCATCAGCCATGAAAAATCTGTCTCAGGAAGATGAACACCCTGTGACAGATGATGGCTTGCACCTATGGCTGTAAAGATAGGAGTGGGCTGTGGGATCAGGGGATGGGTTGGGCTTAGGAAAGACATCCTCTATATATTGGCCTCTAAAGAGTTTACAAAGAAAAAGGCTGTGACAGGTGAGCAACCAGTGTAGGAACACTGGCAACTGGAAACAATGTCACTGCAGCTTTGGAGTGCATTTCACTCTGTCCCCACCAGATATGCCATTGACTTCATCCATGTTTCCATCCCCTACCAGACTTTGCTTTCCAGTCCCTACAATGTCCTTTTTACAGGGCCCTTAAAAAACACTCCAGTTATGTGGAAGCTGGAGAGAAAACACCAGAAAGAAACTTGGGCACAGATCCCAGAAGTGACTTAAGTATATTTTATGGTTCTTAGTGAAAAATTTTGATCTTCAGGACTGCAGCTGAGTTGGTGCCCAGCTCCACAGTATTTGGGCTACTGCAGGTTCCCCCTGAATCAGGATCTGCTTTTGAGCATGATCAGAATGCAAAGAAGATGTGGTTAAGAGGTGGTAAGTCCATAGCCCATGAATAAAGAGAATAAAGAGTTCATGAATAAACCTGATTATGATCAATGTTTTCTGCCTTCTCTGAGAAGCTTGGACAGAGCCTGGTGCACTTTTGCCACTCCACCAAAATTAATGTAATAACATGGTTTTTCTCTTGGATTTTTTTAGGGAGAGGATTTTGTGCAGGGAGTTTGAGCTGATTGGGAGGCTTTTTGTTTTCCTACATGTTGTGTTGCCACTCTAGGCAGCATTGTGGGCCATGCTTGGAGGACCGAGCACCAAAAGTTAAATAATGTAACACCAACACTGTGGCAATGAAGTCCTCTTAAAACTCCAGACCTTAGTGTTTTCCTCCACAACAAACCTATGAAGAATCTGCAGAGTCTCAAATCGTATGTGTGGGAGGCACATTGTGACTCCTTTTACAGATTTCTTTCTCCTTTTAGAGTCTAGAGGTTCGTGGATCTTAAGTCACTTCATCATACATGTCTCGTTCAGCTCATTATAATGAAATCAGCAGGGTTAAATCACGCATTACAAAGTGCTTTTCCTTAATCATCAGTTTATCCAAAGGACTGACAAGTGAGCTATTGCACTGGGTAATCCAGTGCCCATTTTCCCCTCAAGGATTAGGATTTATTTACTCACAACTGACAAGCATCTACTATCTCATTTTGAAGGTATTTGTGCAAATGAAAATTTAAAGTCTTCCCCATTATACGGTAAACTCCTATAAAAACAGCTTCTTAAATTTTCAAATATATGCAGCTGTATATCTGTATAGTTGGCTTTAAAAAACTCAGTTCAGTGGTCTGAAATATATTGGAATATAACACATTAAAGGTGGTGCAAATGCTTTACAGTAAAATATTATTCACTTAGCTCTATCAGGAGGTCAGTGACTGAAAAAAGAACTATAATTGCAGTTTAACTACTGAGATTCAGTTTTCCAAACAAAAATGAGCTTGAATCTCTTCCCAATGCTCAATATTTCTTAAAGGGCAAATAAATAATTAGAATTAAATCCCAGTTTTAATTTAGCTTTGTGAACACTGTACTTGCAGTTCTAAAAGAAACCCATGCAGAGCTTTTAAGAGATGTTTGCAGAAACCTGTACCTCTTGATTGCTGAAAGCATCTCTAAATATTAAATCAATACACACATATGTATGACCTTTCAAAGAGTAGTTTGTATGTCATTCTCAGTAGCCCCATGAAAACGTTCCAGTTAAAATGTCAACAGCAGGATCGCTTTTAGCATCAAAGGTTATTCTTGCTACACAGTTCTATGAAGATGGTGACCTGAGCCACACATGCATAGCTGCACCAACAAATTATAACATTAACCAAATGTAACAATTTATTTTATCATTAAGCTGTTGCCTAAATCACACCATTTCGTGGCTATTAATAAGCACAGCTGAAAAATAGAATTATTGCAGAGGTTATCTCACAAAGAAAGATCATGACTGCCTTCGTGTAGCCTAAAATGCAGAGCATGACCTTTGACAGCAAGGAAACAGTTGAAGGCAAATTATTTCTAATACTATAATTCCCTCAAATATAATAAAAATCCAAGAAAGGCATTTGCACAAAAATTAATGGTTGATCCCTAATCAGTGTACACTGGCCTATAGCTATGCAATTTCATCTGAACTACTCGTGGGAGCAAGTGCAGTGCCAAAAGTTTTGGAGCAGGTGCCCACCCAAGCTCTGCCTTCTCCTCCCATCCCTTGCTGACTTGCTGTGGGAACACAAGAACCTCTGTACTGGCAGAGAGCTGCCACTTTGGGGACTAGTTGTGAATAGGGCTTTTCCAGAAATGTGGAAGGAGGGAAGGGGGATTATCTTTTTGTGTTGTTTTGACACTAGCCCTTTGTTCCTGAATTGGGTGTGACCCTGAACCAAATTCTTTCTTATTTTGCCTGATTCTGTACAATGAATTCAAGCCAAGTGTACCTGCTCTCCACTGGCAATGAACTGTCAGCCACTGCACCCATTTTGTCGCAATTCTGCATTTGAATGTAATCATACTTCTTAGTCTGACAAGTACCTAAATATCCACAGTCTACTCACTTGTCCTGTGCCTATAATCAATAATTCATTCTCTGAATAACTCCATAAAAATGGCAAGGATGATGAATATTTTCTTTCTATCTCAGTTTAAAATAAAATCCATATTAGTTTCATCAACTGGCAATTATTAATGTACCTTACTTAACCAAGAATTGATTTGGTTCTGACAAGTTCTTAATGTCTTTAAATTGTGGTAAATAATTGCTATCCATATCCAGCAGTTTAGTGTACCAACACAAGATGATCTTGCTTTAATGGGAGACATATCTGTGAAACCTTGAAGAATATCGGGTAAAAGCCTTCAGTCATTTCTTTTGCTTTAAAGTTTGTGCTGGACAGGGTGTAGGGGTAGCTACAGCAATAAATGGAGGCTAAACAAAGCTTGGGGCTCAAAACCCAGAAGCAAAATCAAGCTGCAGATTTTTAGGTTGAGACACAATATATATGAAACTTCTCATCCTTATTTCTATTCTTATTTCCTAGTAACCTGAAAATTGTTGTATAAATGCCTGCCTTTTAGAATTCCTCACAGGTGTGGCATGTCTATTAATAATTCAGGCATTTGAAAGGATAGCCTGTCTGTGACATTAGCTTGTCATAAAATTGTTACGTTTTATTTCATGGCTATAGCTGTATTACTTATACCTCATATGCAGAGTTTGACTTCTGTGGCAGATATTTAGCTCAGCTATTTATACTTCTTTGTTTAGTGCCTTGCCTCTGTAAAAGCCTGTGAAGCAAAGTGGAAAACACTGATAAAAAGAAGAGACTGAGGGACTGTGGGTAGGATAGGTCTTATCTGAAATGTAAATCGACTGTGGAATAATTAAGTAATATGGTTGAATTGGGAAGTGTAGTCAGTTTAAAAATCTCATGGCTTTTAGTCTCACTATTGTCTTCCATTTTTGGCTGATGTACAGCTCCATTTGTCTGTCCAGTGATCGACTTCTGAGTAAAGGATATTGAGCCTAAATATTTGAGATTAAGTTCAAACAGTACTTTACAGTATTTGACCGAAGGTTCCTAAATAAAATGAAGTTTCCTATACCAAATGTGACCTTGTCTACCAATCAGCCCCAGGTCTTGTTCAAAGTCACTTGTTCCTTTTGTTGGAAGAAAAGTGCTTTTCATTGCTCAATATCCCAGCAATGAGACTTATTGTAAGGAGCTAAGCTCGTGTGTATAAGGTGAAAATCTTTGGAATGAGGAAACTATGACTTGTTACTACTTCTCCTTTATATGGATGGCATTAAGCTGCCCAGACCTCAGGGAAATAATAATGATTTAAAAAAAAAATAAATCTTGTTTCAAATTCACAGAATGCAGATAGAGAAGTACTGCAAGGATTTAGTAATTTGTTTATTTAAAATGGCACTGCGGGCATGAATTTCAGCCATCCCACTGGAGTAAATTGTACTAAAGTGGGCTACAAGTGTTGTTAAGGCCCCAGACATAAGCCTCTTCCCAGTAGGGCAGCTCACACAAGCTTGCTGGAAAAATGCCTGTATTCAACAACAAATCTAAATTCACATTGAGTAGTAAACCTTGGTAAAGTCTGAAAAGAAGAACAAACAAAGCACATATTGTAGATATACCCCATAAAGATACAGGAGCTCACATTAATCATGTGAGCTAGGACAATAAGTGACCTTTTCTAATAAGAAATGAGGCAACTAAAGCAGCCATTATATTTCGCAGCGGCCCTATTTAATGTCTGTGACATTCATCATCACACGATGTAAATGTCCGCAGCCTGTCGACATTTGCCAATCATCCTCCACTAAGAGGGAAATTGGTCTGAAGCTTTTAGAGCACAGCTTCCCAAATTCTGGCGATGCCAAGGCCACGCTAACTCCTTTTCAACCCTAAAATGACAGAGAGCAGCTGTTTAGCCAGCAAGGTTAACAAACCTTGGAAAAGCATTACCGCTACCAGGTTTTTAGCACTTTTCAAAGCACAAAAGTTGAAAACTACTGTCTGGCTCAGGCCTGCCACTTTTGCAGGAGTCAAATGTACAAAATCATTGGTAAGATATCTAGGCTTTTTCTTTCAATAAAAATGTTTATGCTTGCAGTTCTAATACATGAAGGGTTTTCAAGAAATGGAGGTTGATATGTACTGAGATGTAGCCACTGCTTTAAGCTTTGTGATTTAGTTTCAAACTCTGGACAGAGATGGTAATTAGAAATGCTGTCAAAAAAAGAGACCATAATTTAGTGTCCAGGGTATGCATTCTCTTATTGAGCTCATGAACTATCACTCTGGCTTTGGAAACTTGGACATCTACTACTCTGCCAAGACCTTCTTTCACTGGCATATTTTTTTCACTACCCTTTTACAATTTTCAGGTTTTGAATTTAGTCTCAGGCCTTCTCAGCTTCACAGAAAAATGATGTTGAAACAGCAGTTGGGATTCTGCAGATCCGGTAGGGGCCTTGAAACCATCCATGGGCTTTCTTGTTTTCTTTTTTGCCTTGTTGATTTGCCCAGTCCTTAACTGCTATCCCCTGTTCTGGCTAAGAAGCCACCACTTTGACACCAGTGCCCTCCACAGCCCCAGCCATGTCCTGTTTCACATCAGCGCTGGGGAGCTAGTGTCAGGCCAGGTTTTGCAACATTAGGCTTCACCGAGTGCCAGGGAAGTTTCATGGTGGTCTATGTGCAGAGACAGAGAGTCCTTTGCCACTGATGGATGATCTGCTTAGGGCTACCAGCAGGTGAGCCCTTGCTGCTACTACTGTTTAAGTTTACTTGGCATTTGATGAGCTGACTTGCCTGAGAAACTTGGGAGAGTGGGGACAGCTCATCCCTTTCAAAATGCCTTTTTTCTATTCCTCTCTGAAAAGTCTGAGACTGTTTATTAGGGACTTCCTCTACCTCCTCCCACAATAGCTTACCTGGAAAACATCTATTGAATGCCACTTCTCTTACTTTTGGTGAGCTTATGTGCAATACCATGTCACAGAAGATAATGCCCTTTTATAGTGTCTTAAAAGTCAAACATGAATGATATCCTAATTCACTGAAAAATGGGATTTGAGATGAAAAGGAGCTGGCTCAAGGCAAAGAAATGAGAGTTGTAACTTGTTAAAAAGAGGACATCACTTTGATGAGAGGAAAGATCTACATGCATAGCCTGCTAGGTGGATTGCTGCCATCGCTTGTTTAGGTTATAGCACTGGATTCTGTTACTCAGGCTTGCCTCCACTTTTGGGTGCTTATGACCGTCACTGAAAGGAATGCCTGTGGATGGCAAGGAAATCCAGCTTTGGAGGGGAACCAAGTCTCTGTAATCCAAGATTTGGGTTTCTGTGATGTGGATTATTGCAATCCTTTCTCCTTGGATGTACCAAAACAATCTCTGTGAAAGCTTAGCTGGTCTATGATGCAGCTGCACATCTTCTAAACCAGAGTGCTGAGAGAGCTATCAGTCCAGTTGTCCTTTGCTTTTCTTTGAATTATGTGCAGTTTTTGCTTGGACTGAAAGTGTTTTGCTTTAGTTTGAAATCCTTGAAGACAAAGGTCCTGGTTATGTCAGTGTCCACCTGTTTGCCTGTGGATTGTGGTGGCAGTGACCAGCAACCAGACTGGATTCACTGCTTTTCAGTGTCTGTGGGCAAAACTGAGTTTGTCTTTAAAGCCTACAGTTGACCCTGTGAACACTACACAAAGATGCAGCATTCATCTCTCTATGTCATCTTTAACAGACTGACAACATGTAAACCAACAGTTATAAATTAAAGTTTCCACTTATTTAGCACCATGTAAAGGCAGTATGAAATAACAAGAGGAGTTCAATGAGTTTCTAAATTTAGGGCAAGAGTGGACAGTTTATGAGTTATGCTTGAGCAGCTCAAATGCAGCCTGTATGCCTTGTCCTGTGCCAAGCAACAAGCTGTTTTTGTCCAGGAGCTGCTGGAAAATTCAGACTTCCAGTTATGAAGGAGGCAAACCACTAATGATCACTAGGTCACCTGCATCATCCCATCCCTCCCCATCCTAGGGAGATATGAGATGGATCCTGGGAAGTCTGCACTGCAGGACCACAGGGAGACAGCATGATTTTCTTGCCTGGGAACCACTGATGGTGCTTCCCTACCCTACTGCTTCTCAAGTGCTTGTGCCTTAAGAAAGACTGCAGGGAGATGGCAAGAACCTGTCAACACAGTGTACGTTTATAAAACCAAGATCCTCCGTCAGATGGAGAGATCAACAGAGACTTTGCATCAGCACCACCTTTAATGACATTTCCAGTGGTGGTAATAGCAATTAATTGAAATGAATGTGTGCAAATACTGACTGCAGCCTGAAAAACTAGTAATTAATTGGCTGAAATGTTTGCTTTTTTGCAAATCCAAAGAATTAGAGTAATATTTTTTTTTCCTTTTTTTTTTTCCTATTATACTGTACTTGCATTTTCCTCCGTGGTTTGGAAATCCCAGCCGAACATCCTCTGTTACTACTCCCCATGGGCAGGGATTCCACTGAGGAAAAGATGACATATGATCATCACTGTAGTTCCAATAAGAAGTTGGTTGTGTAAAGGAAAGCAGCTGGCTGGCTCTAGCTATGAAGCTTCGTTGCAAGACTTCTGAATAAAAATATCTGAGTTCTGTATGACCTTTTTTATACTAGGATCCCACTTGCTGGCAGAACATGCATCATAAGGACTTTTTTGTTAAAAGGTGGGAAAACACTTTCCAGACAGTTAACATTTTCCAGACCTCTGCTGTTTTGGGTGAAGAGTGACAAATAGCACTACATATCAAAGACTATTCTCATTTCAGTTCCCATTCTTTCTGGCTTTTTTTTTCTCTCTTTCTCTCTGTCCAAAATAGAGAAAAACAGCATCACTGCCCAAAATGTGGGACAACAGAGGAAGAAAGGCTATCAAACAAAGCCTTTATAAGGAGAGGGTTGCAGAGGCAGGCTATAACTGTGGTAGACAAAATACCATTCCTCATGAAAGATTCAGTCACTGCATCCATGCATTCCTTGCTATATCAGCCACGATCCCTGCCTGTCCTCGAGCACTGAGTGATGTAAAGTTATCAGACCTTGAGCTACACACAGAAAGCAAGTCCTATGTCCACGTGAAGGATCTGTCAGTGCTGTTTTTCACTATGAGCATTGTTTTCAGTTTCTACCTAATTAGTCCATGGAGGCATATTATTTCTATGCACAGAGTTTTCTCATTCAGTAAAAGAATAGTGAGAATTCCCTGAATGTGAGTAATGGTAAGTTTTGTCTTCTAGCTCATCCCAAAGGCACCTTTCCTTTAAATATTAATCTGCAGTGGTTTTGTTCTTCAGATCTTGATGCAAGGGATTTCTAAATTTGAAATCAAGTTATTTAATGTAAGATTGGATAGCCGAAAACTTCTTTGATTTGCTCCTTCTGTTTTCTTTTGTTTTGAATACATATTTTAAATATGCTCATTTAGCACAATTTCTTTTCAGCACTTGGAGAAGCTGACCTTAGCCATCAGTTTCGTTGTAAAGAGACCATTTTTCTTCTGACAAGCTTGTGAGCATCCTAACCTATAATTCACCCAAATTTGTGAGACATTAATTCTCTCTGGCAGCTCAATCCATTAAAGAGAGTAAAGAATTTGGATCAATTAATACATTCTTTTGACAGACGCAGTAATGAAATTACCACTTCCATTCTATTTGCCCTTTGACGTACGAGCCCAGATCAATCCCAAGCAGTTATGAGGGACCATTTTTATGTCTGGTCTCCAGCAGTGACTCTCTATTTTCTGTGTATTCATGAATTATGTCTCTGGAATTATTTATATAATATATATCAAACTACCATATCAATGCTTCCAGAACTGTTCCCAATTTCTATATGTAAAAATTTGCCATTCCACTCTTCTTGGATATGGAAATGGTACTGGCTTCAAGGCAGGAAGAGGTGCAAAGTAGAGCTGTCTTTCTGCTCTTAGTGGCAATCAGAGGTCTTCTGTGTAGTTCCTGGGGTGCAAGGCTGTGACAGGGACAGTAACTTGTGCCTGAATAACCCAGGAATTCCCCTCATGTCCAGGGGCTCATCAACTGAATTTCTCAGAATGGAGAAATAGAGGACTCCAGCAGGCAGGACATAAAACCATTTGGCATTGCAGCTGGCTTGCTGGACCTCCCTGGCCTCCTTCTCTGCTCCTGTGATTCCACAGACATTGTTCACAGCTAGATCCAACAGCAGGACAGGCCAGCAGAAGTGCTCATATTAGATGTATTTTTTTATAATCAGGCAACACATAAGAATGCTTTTAGTACTGTATTCTTGCTTCTTTTATAACCTCTGATTTTCCTGTTCTTGGGGCTGAATTAAAATGGCCTTTAAACTCGAGTCATAGGGGACCAGGGGTGTTGTAGACCTTGCTAATGATTTATAAACACATACAGTTGGCTTTGATGAAATTCACAGCATGTTTATTTGTGTTTATCTCCTTCTCAAATCCCTGAACTTCTCCACCTCATATGCTAGAATTTTATTTTAGAAGAGTGCAGGTTTTTTTTCCATAATGTTGTTTTATTAAAGATAGAAAGTATCAAATACCTTTTTTTTGCTTGTTTTTTTGTGAAGTCCACTGAATGCTTAAGGCTAAATGGGGTGCTGGGAGAAGGGGTTCGAGTGAATACATGTCCTTTTCAACTGATGCCATTGCCAGCAATTTAGAAGTCCCTTAATTTTTCTTTTAATTTAAGTAGATATCCAGATCAGTTCATCCTGACACTGATGGGGTGACACTGACACACTTTTCTGTGTAGGAGCAGCCATCAGGGTAACTAGATGGGTGACAGCTTTTTAACTTGTACGGTTACATTGGTAGACACTCTGAAAGGGAAGTTGTTATTTGTGGTCTACCTCAATGATAAATTTTAGAAGTTCAAAGCAGGAAGAGGTAAAGGCACTGGTAGTGAGTACATCTGTGGATGACACAAACCAGGGAGGTACAGGCATAAGCAGCATTGGATGAGGGAACCAGAATCATGTGCACAAAAGCCAAAAAACCTTGAGAATTAAGTAAGAGGAATGAGATCATAGATAACAGTTAGGAATACATCAATTAATTGTTGCAGCAACATCTAAGCTCAAAGGCTTATCAGTTAGAGATATGAGATCAGGATCTGCTATAGGGAGTGAAGTAAATATGCAAAAAGATGCATGTATTGGACACATTATTCTGGCAAAGATAATAAATACCATAATATTGTTGTGCAAGACACTGGCACAGTTCGTCAGAAAGGCTGTACACAGTATTGGTTTCCTACATGAAGTGTGAAAACAGGGACATGTTCAGAAAAGAGCTATGAGCATGATCTAACATCTACAGCACATTTCACAAGATCCTGTTTTGCTAGAGGACCACGTCAGACATAGACAAGGCTGAGAAGGGATGTCACTGTTCATGCACCACAGAAGTAAACTCTGAGAAGAAAAGTTATTTAAGGTGGAAGAGAACTTTGGCACAGTTTCTAGAGAAAGAATTCAGAACATAAATTAGAATTAACTGACTTCTGGTAAGAGAAATGAGGTCTGGCATCATCTTCCATTAACAGGGACTAGGGGAAAAAAAAAAAAAAGCAGAACTGTTCTGAAAATAGTTTTTCCTAGTTTTAAGAAAAATATATGGTGTTTTCTAGGACAGCAGAGTATTGGACCTAACACACTACATCTGTTCAAACCCATTTTCTGTACCCACAGAAGCTCCTTACACTTATACAAGTTATTTTGGTTCTTGAATACAATCAGTGGACTCATTTACATCTGCACTCATACTAAGTGCAAAGTGTAATTGTACTTGAAATTAAGATACAGATGTTTTACACACAGTAATCACTATTTTTCAGAGCTAACCCTCAGGAATTGTTACAGATGGTTTAAAGATTTGTTTTCAGGAGCAGAAATTTCCCAGTTCTTTCTCTTTTTTGAGAGCAGACAATATTTACTGAACAGAACAAGTAAAAAAATCCCACATCTATGGGTACACACACTCTATTTTGCTTTTAGCTTTCAGGCCCATTCAGACTTCTGCTATAGGTTTGTGGGATTCATTCTACATGGAAACCAAGCGAGTTTTAAATGGTAAAATAAGCTTTAAAAATTCTAATTTATTCTTCCTGTTTTGTATTTTTCTTAAAGCGTAACTGAAATGACATTCTGAACAAGACTCCCTAATGCTGCTCTTTGCCTATTGAAAAGACATTCCTCATGTTTTGTACATTGGCTCAGAAAGCCTAATACTAGATGCGTTTTCCTCATTTCACTGTGGGGATGTACATTATAAAATGGTCTCAGCTTCATCTTCTAAATAATTCTTTTCAGAAACAGCATTAATGAACTGTCTGCCATCTTTATTACTCATTGTTAATCCATCCCCTGCTCAGTTCTTCACCTGCCTGGCATTTCAGCACCACAGACATATTTTCCTCTTTGTAATACTGCTTGCACAACTTTATATGTGTTGTGTACTTCAAATAATAAGATACTTGCACTTTCCTCTTGAAAGAGCACTTTAATAGATTACAGAAAATCTCTCAAAGTTACTGGGGTCCTGACAGCATCTTTTAATGAATCAAGGGCCCTGTCTCACTGTCTATTGGACTTCTGGACACATCTGTATTCTTTACATTTTACATCCAGCAGAAACATCTGTGTGTTAGCAGCATAATATTTGTCAGTAAGAAACCCCAAATATGCCTTGGATTTAGACAATGGCCCAGTAGGATGGACCTCAGAGACAGCAGAAAAAATCCCTCCTTTTTGTGTGTTTGTTAACTGGCTGCTTTATTGCAGTTCAATGCATGAATTTCAACAGGGAGTGAAAATTTAAAATACCTCAGTCGTATTTGTCCTGAAAATGCCATTTCCTTTCTTTTAATTCTTCTTTATTTAGTACCAGTATAAACCTTGAAGAGAGAGTCTTTCTACAGTTGCAAACTTATCTCTGTAATGTAAAGAAGAATGAAAATAATCCTTGGTATGTATTGATGAACAGAGTGCAATATGACTTATAGCCTGTGGGTATATTTGGAAAAATTGGGTATGAAGAAACACAGTTAATATCTCTTAGGAGGTTGTGTGATGAACATAAATAGAAAACAGTTTTCTATCACTGAACCTTAGAAACTTCAGCTACTGTCTAGAGGGTGAGTGAGGCAGAAGATGAGCCATAGTTTTGGCACTGGGTTTTTGTTGTTTATCACTGTCTGAAGAGAAAGAGTTGCCATCTTTCTCACGGAACACTGGTATTCCATATAGATAAGCCTTGCCATATTGCACCCAGAGTGGCTTTGTAAGCTGAGGGAAACTGTTCAGTGAATTTCACAGAATCACAGAATATTCTAAGTTGGAAGGGACTCACAAGGATCATTGAGTCCAGCTCTTAAGTGAATGGCCCATATGGGCATCACACCCACAACCTTGGCATTGTTAACACCGTGCTCTAACCAGCTGAACTCATCTCAGTGGCATATTTGGAACAGAACACATCGCAAAGATGGGATCTTGAGAATGAATTTGAACCGGTATGGGATTGAATTCTGGGTTGGAGGAGAAAAGAGATAAACTAGGGAAAAAGTACTTGAGAATAAATTAGCCTCTGAAGAAGCAGGCTGGAATATGAAAGCACCAGCCCGGCCCTGGTGGGATCCAGCCTGGACCTCTCACCCGACTTGGTGAGAGTGAACTGATTGACCAGGCGGTCTGGGAGTTTTGCGAAGTGTGTGGTGGCCTCTACTGGTGTATCGAAACGTTACATGGATATTTGTGCAGTCTCAGAATTCTGAAGAACAACGGATAATCAAAAAGATGTTTAATATTCACTGACCAGCCGGTTTGGGGTCCTGTCCTGATTGTTATTTCTGCTGTAAGGTAAATGAAGTGATCTATTAGATTATGACTTTTAGTTCAAGGCATTTCCTCTCCTCAACTCGATATGGAGTTTGCCAAATGGATACATTCTCTCCTTTTGGTAAGAAAGGCAGTTGTCTCCTTCAATTATTGTTGATCACATCTGACATGGCCATGCTTAGCAGAGGATGCCATAATTCGGCCTGTTGCATTTTTATGTCCTTTGATGGATCATGAGGATAATGCAATAAAAAAAATATTTCAGACTGTTCTATGAATCATTCTTTCATTGCAAAGACTTTGTGTCCTGTTAGTATGAATTAATTTTTTACTTCTTACCTGTGCATCCCTCGTAAGGTCATTTAATATTCAGGTAGTTCTTACATGGTCTATCATAATTTATTATCAATGAAGCAATAGTTAATGGGCATTTAAGAGGAGGTTACTGCTTGTGCTCAAACTCTGCTAACATTATTTGCTCCTTCATTGCTAATCAATTTGCTATATCTTCAAAGAGATACCACCGTAATGCAATAGAAGTTCAGTCATAACTGTAATTAAATAGCCACATTTAATTTAAATTAAATAATGAAAGCTTAAATAAGCTGTTGATTTTTTCTTCTCTGATAGAGCTAACTTGCCATGAAGAAGCAGCTTTTCATTTTATTTCAGAGGAGCCAAAGCTTCTATAGAAACAGTATTACCAAAGGGCTTGCAAAATGAATGAAGGCTGGGACATGAGACAGGGAAACAGAACTGGAGCTTGTTAACTCCAGGATCTACTCTTGCAGAACTGGTTGAAGTAAGGGAGTTTTCTAAGAGATTTCCTTCAGTCTTTCAAGTGCTCAGATTTCAGAATTCACACTCTGTTAGCGCTAGTCACTGGGGCACCAGGAAATATATAGAGATCTAGGTTTCAGTTTTCTCTTATGTAAAACAAAAGATGGAACTGATAATAAACAGTACTTTGTAAAACATTTTGATATTTATGAATAGCATTCCAACATAATTCCAACCATTTTTACATGAAAATTGACCCATATTTTACCATCTACATTTTGACTTAAAAGTGTCTTTTCTTACTGTTCTTCTCCTGCCTCTGTGCTGTCAGTGCTTTCACTTCCTATCACACGTGTTTCTTGACTTGCCTGCATGCTGTATTCATGTTGCTTTGAAGCTCCCTTCTCTACAGAAATACTGGAGCCTCAATTCAAACGTTAACTTTTCCGAGTTTTGAGAGGAAGGAGAAGCACAAAGGAAGATTTGACTTGCTTGTCACTGACAGCCTAACAGGAATATTGAGCCTCAGCCATTTCTTCAAAGGAGCTGCCTGGGTATATGGGATCTCTGATTTACCTACTACAGGCCATTGTTTGAATTCCATTAATGGATTTGATCACAGAATCATTAAGGTTGGGAAAGATCTCCAAGATCATTGAATCCAACCTTTGACCAAGCACCATCATATCAACTAAACTATAGCACTGTGTCACATCCAGTTGTTTCTTGAACACCTCCTGGTTTGGTGACTCCGCCACCTCCCTGTTTCCAATGTTGCACAATGCTTTCCATGAAGAAATTCCCCCTGATGTCTTATCCAAACCTCCCCTGGTGCAGCATGAGGCTATGTCCTGTCACTGCTTGCCTGGGAGAAGAGGCCAATCCCCACCTGGTTACACCCTCCTTTCAGGGAGTTGTAGAGAGTGATAAGGTCACCCCTGAGCCTCCTTTTCTCCAGGTTAAACAACCCCAGCTCCCTCAGCTGTTCCTCACAGGACTTGTGCTCCAGACCCTTCCCCAGCTCCTTTGCCCTTCTCTGGACCTGCTCCAGCATCTCAATGTCTTTCTTGAAGTGAGGGGCCCAAAACTGGACACAGGATTCAATGTCAGGATTGGCTACGATATGAGATGAAGAAGGAGAAAGGTCACCCTCCTCAGTTGCTGTTGGAATTCTCCCTTCTGTTAGGCTAGTGGGACACATAGGAGAGTTCCTGAATAACCTGCAGTCCTCTTTGGCATCCTTGTCCAGATACTGCTTAGACAGCACTCTGGTGACCTGGAGGCTGGCTTCACAAAGTATTGGGACCTTTCTGTGTCAACATCTCTTTTCCTAGGTCCTATTCCTTGTTTTGCTCCATCATACCTAATACTATCCTAGGAACTCAGGATTCATATTAGCTCTGCTGAGAGAAGAGGGTTAGAGAAAATGAGTCCAGGTGTCTGTCAAGTATGAGACATTCCATGATTCTGTGTCTCAAGATGATGATTTTAATTCACTAGTCAATAGCTTAAAAAAGATCAAATCAGTGTTCACCAAGGGCTGGTTATCCTTTCCTTCCTGTCAAGACAGGAGAAGGATGTGCAGCTGGAAATGCCCGGCTACCACACAGAAGCTGGAAGGGTGGATATGTTTATGTAAGCTTTCATAAGCAGATATCTTCCTTGAGTTATTTCTTAGCTGGCAAGGTCAAAATACCTCCTGAAAAATTAAACACACTCCCTGCTGTGAGAGCTGATAATCACCTCCAATCACACCAACATCAGTGAAGATGTCCCCATTTCTTTGGTGTGGCTGTCAATCTCTGCTCAGATTCCAGAGCCAAATATAAGTTTGTGTTGACAGCTTACTCTTCTGTAACTTTCTCCCCAGAATAAAGGTCTTGTTGCTGTTTAATAAGGACATCTTTATTAAAGATGAAGTCTCAAAAATTCTACCTAACAATTAATAAGGCTCTTTGTAAGCAAAGCACTGATAGCGATGAGTTGCATGACTGAATTTCTGTAGCAGGGGAACTTGATCCTTGCCTCCAATCTTCCCACTCTCCTTGTTTTATTTCTGTCATCTGCGAGGCTTATCTAGCCCTGCTGTGAGCCAGTGCATCTGGCTAAAGACAACATAATAGAGCAGTGAGTGGATTTTTGCCGTTCTAGAGGGCTGAATTGCCTCAGCAGAGGAGGGACCAGTCACTGTGGCCAGTGCAAGGGAAGCAGACACACCAACTCTGATGGAAGAGCTAGTAGGCAACAGTTTGGTTTAGCCAGCTGGAGGAATTTCACCCAAGCTGTTTTTACTCTTTTGGCTGTGGTTTTGGCAAAATTTATGACAGGCTTGGGAAAGTCCAGGGATTGGAGGTATTTTACACAGTATAAATTATTTTTTTTATTTGTTTTTAATTTTTTTTTCCCAATTTACATACTGTGTCATTCCTAAGGATGATGGAGGTTTCTGTTGGAATGTGCCTTATGTTTTAGCAGTCAAACAGCTCTGTTATTTCACGCAAGAAAGGCCCAGTAACCCTACAGAGCTAAATTTCCCCTCCCTGTTTTTGCATTCCTACATTGCTCCTTCTCAAGAGGATGTGATACACAAAAATGTTTAGCTCGATTTCCTCTGAACAAAATGAAACCCTACCTGTCACAGAAGAATAACTCAGTGCAAAACTGAATATAATGAGTATGGTCTGATGAGCAGAAGACTCTCAATCACAACATGCTCCCCACAGGACAGCATATTAACAATCCTGCATTGTGAATTGTCTTGAGAAAAGGCTTCTGGCCAAAACATTGACATTCACAAGCAGCTGCTGCACTCAGAGAATGTAGGTTTTAATTATCTTGGGTAAAACAATCAATTTGGAGTGCAAGGCAAGTTAGACTCCTGAATATTACTGATCACCTGGAAAATCACAATGAATGTATGCTTTTCTTCTCAATCTACCTTTCAACCTGCAGCTCATTCCCTGGGCTGTAACAAATGCATTAGGTTTTGCTTAGCAGAGCAGCACCACTGAAGAAAATTCATGAAATGAAACTTGAAAGAAAGTGGATTATTTAAATGAAAAGGGGTATGATATTGCTATTCACCTGCTCCTCACTCATTTCCTGGGGATTTAATATACTTGCATGTGATTCCAAATCAAATAAAACAGTCTATCTACTGATTGCTTCTTATAGACAAGAACTGAACAACCACAATTATTTCCTCTTGTTTCCTACAATTATTTATTTTTTTTTCAGATCATGCCAACACGATGCCTTAGATAGCTGGGATCAATATGCACACACACAAATATGTACATACATTGCCTTTTCCTCTCTTCTCTTCTGCCAGAAGCTGTAAACACCTGTCTTGGGACTCCTAGTGTTGCAGGTCAAGTCCAGCCGTTGCTCCCAGTAAATGCAGGCCGATGCTGGCAGAGTAACACCGGGTGGCAGCAGTGGGTTTTCAGCCAGCGAGTGGAGCTGTGGCGAGGCTGTTGTCACAAGTAATGAAGACACAGAAATTAATTTTGTTTTGATTTTGAACTGAGTGCTTGGCATGTTATCCAACTCCAAGTTTCTTCAGTTTGTCATTTGTTCGTGCCTCACAGTCCTAGATTCCTTCTTTTAGCTTAACCTAACACTGTAATTGCTGCAAGAATGACAGACTCATTGGGGTTTGTGATACTGGAGGATGTGTGGTGCATGTATCATCTGCTGAGGATTTGGGATTGTCGCCAGCTGGAGGAAAATCGGACAGCTATTTGTCTCTAGGGTATACGTCATGTTTGTCCTGGTCTTTGTCCTACTTAACATGTCAGAGTTGTGACAAGCACAATAGAAGAAACCCTTTCAGAAACGTATTTTGCAATTACTGCAAACTTTGCTGCGCAGATGACAGACCTGGGGAGCAAACTGCCTGCTAACCATTATCTTCTGACAGGGGGCTTTCATCCCTTGACAAGTCCCTTCTGAGTGGGCATCACCTGGAACTTGGGAGCTGAGCCTTGGGCAAAGACAATTTGTTGGGCTGTTTTCTTCTTTCTGGGGAAGACTAAGATGAGGTCAGACTCCAAAGCCAACACCCTATTGCTTTTTCTGACACACATGTTACCTATTGTACTGATGATTCCCAGATGCATTTGCTTTTTAACAATTTGGAGACTGAAATAGACTTCTTGCAGGGAGACAAGTACGGGATGTAGAGTTTTGGGAGCCCACACCTCAGAATACATCTTGGCAGTCACCTTAGCCATTAGTGAGATGCTCTCACTGCAAACTTCAGGCACAAACAGGATTAACTTTGTTTCTGAATATCAGTGGCACAGTAGCACGACCCAAGATACTACTTTGGGGTTTTTTGCTCCCCAAGAGTAGGCAAAGATTTTCCGAGTGTCTCATGCTCACATTCCTCTATTTCAGTGATTTAGCTGAGGCAGCTCAAAGGAGTAGCATGTTATGTCTTCCTTGCTTTCACTGCTGATTAATGCCCAAAAACCACGAGTCCCAGCTGAAAACAGTTATGACAATGCCCTCTGCAAAACCAAAATACTTTCATTTTAGCAGACTCCTGCTCATGCTGTAAATTCCTCTTTAAAATACAGGGCTTTTAATGTGGTCATATCATAGTTCAAAAGCCAATTGAGCCTTTTTTACAAAGATTGGTAATGTGTCTGTCTGCAGCGAAAATCTAGGTGTTCAACAGCTAATGTCTTGAAAGTCATCCACTGCCTTGCAAAAATTCTGTTCTCTTTTCTCTCAAGAGTCATCGGAACATAATCTGGGGCAGCTCAGTTCATGGCAGTATTGAAAATCCTACATCTTAAATGTCTTGAAAGTACACACAATTAGGTGCAATATGCATAAGCATAACACTGGTAAACATAATGATACAGTACGAGTTGTCAGAAGTATGAACAACTAATTCTCTGCAATGTCTGTTGGGACTTAATGATTTAAAATGAAGATGAACCCCATTGTTTTGTTTTTCAAGTATTGAGAAGCAATGTTTAGAAGACCAAACTGGACATGAATAAACTGAATTTACTTATGTTTTGCTGGCAGCAACACCAAAAGTACATGCACTGTGAAAGTTGGATGCAGTCTTGCATGGGCAAACTGTTCCTGCATATCATGCCAAAGCAAGATCTGAGGTTGGATTTCCATGCCTAAAAGCATAGAAACATATATTGTGTAAAATATAATAGTACATATGATACATAAGTAATATATATGTCAGCTACATGGCCAACAAGAAATGGCAAGTGGCTATACGGCTAGACTTCTGCTTAGAAACAATTGCAAACATTGCAAAACATACATTGGACTGCGCTAAAACAGGGCAGAAAGGGATCAGAAATATCTTCTCTCTTCCATGTTGCTTTCTTCCCCGTTTGCCACCCTCGGTAGCAGGTGCACACTGTTCCTCTGTGCCACCTCCCTCCCACAGCCTGCCACTTGCTTCAGGTACCACACAAATCCTCCCATTTGAGTGCCCCGGGAGGTTCACAGAAACATCCTCCAGTGCTCTAGACTGGTACCTGAGCCATTTTGCTGGCAGTACCACCAGCCTCAGCCATCTCTCCTAGAATCATCTTCCTTAATACTTCTCTATATTTCTTTACCTGGGTTTTGCCTATTCTACCTTGTGCCTGCTGTGCTTCCCTGCCCATCCCTACACCTGGTGATGTCTCCTCTGTGGTGCGAGTTACTTGGAAGCTTCAGACCCCTGAACAACTGGTGCCAAGAACGATGCTGCCATGAAAGGTGGGAGAGGGATCAAAGCCTCACTGGTGACTGAAGAGAGGAGGAGATATTAAAGGATGTCTTGAAGGATAGGGAGAGCAGGTCTGTAGCAGGCCAAGTTTTAATCAATAGAAAATGCTGCAGAATCCGCTCTAAATCTCCATCTTTCCACGGCACCCTGAAGCACTTCATGCAGTCATAACTGCAGACTGTTCTCAGCACTGGGGAAGACACATTGATCATCCATAATGCATGTTTACATGAAAGTTATTTACACGAAAGTTATTTACACAGATGCAGAATGCAGCAGCTCGTTAAATAATTTTTCATGACATGTCACTTATGGAGCAGAAGAAAATTTGGCTGCTACATAGCAGTTTCTACTGAAGTGGCTAGGACATAATGCATTGACATTCAGCAGAAGCAATCAGCTTGAGAAATTTTGTATTGAATGCATTTTGAAGAGTAATTAAGCTTCCTACAGTAAGCAATGCTTGTTAAATTGTGTGTTAGTACTCGTTACTTAAAGCAGATAACACTACATTGTTTCAAGCAGCCTGTCTTATCTTCCCTAAAGAATGAGATTATCTCCTCTGTCTTGTTCTTCCCCGTCTCTCATGAAATACACTCTGTGTGTGTGTGTCCCTCAATCTGTTTTTCACGTGGCCTCCCATAGCAATGCTCAGATCCGCAGCTGTCAGAGCAGCAGCAGGCCAATGAGAGATGATGATATTCTTCCCTTTCTCAGGGCCCGCTCTGCCACTCTTGCTCACACAGGTTAGTTTCTCTTGTTGTCAGGAATTATGGGGCTGCTCACCTGGCAGGAGCTGCTCAAGGAGTAGGAACAGTGGAGAGACTGAGACACGAGGAGGAAGGCATCCTAAAAGTGAGAGGGCAAAGACCTGCATAATTAACATGATTAATTTGGTTAGTCAGGGCAGAGAGAACAAAGTCTAAGCAGCTTGATGAGCAGGGATTTGCTGTAAGCTCTGTATCTCATGACTTGTTTATCTAACTGCAACACCCGTATTTATTCTTATGGTCCGGAACCAGAATGTGTATAAATACTAAACAAAATGAAGTTTACTGCTTCTCCTGTAAAACATTTACTACTTTAGTATAAGGCTATGTTAATGTGATTAGAGTTTTCTCCATAACTAGAGTTTACATTATGGGCACATTAAAGCATAAATGACACTGTTCTTGATACCATGCAAATATGTATCACTTGAACGTGCATTATTTGTAAATCCCGAAGGAGCAATTGAGCCAAGTGAGCTAATTCTTCTGAGCAGGATTAGTACATCCCATGAGAAGTCATGTCACATTACAACTGATCTCTTATTTTTTTTACAAAAATGCAGTTGCTGGTTTCTAGGTACCATATATGATCCATTTTCTTACATTTCAGCTCTGGATGGCAGTCACTAGGGAGGATGTTTAATCTCATGACTTTTATTAAAACACAAGAGCAGAAGCATAAACCGCATTATTGCTGAAGGAAGTTGGTCTGAGAAGCTGTATTCCCACATGCATGAGTAAGTGAATTACAAGTTAATCCATGTGCAAAAGAGTTTTAGTGATTTCACTCTGCCTTCTGCAATTTCAGCTCTCCCTGGAAAAATGAACCAAACATCACTAAAAACACATATTTTTCCACTGTCAAATACTTCTCATTCCTAGACACTGTCCCTTGGCACCTCAGTAACTTTTTCATACTTCGGGTGGATTACTGGTCACTTAGGCAACAGGCACAAATTCCAGTGACTGAGCAAACTTGCAACAAAACCTGCCAGCTAGTCAGTGAACAAGTGACTTCTCCATGACTGGTAGAAGGAATCTCACATAATCTCCTTTATTTACATCTTGACAGAAGCTGCTAAACCAGGGAAGATCTGAAAAGTAATCCAAGATTATCAACAGATTAAGGCAGACACCGTGTGCAGCAGTTCTCAGTTTGAGTGTTTATCATCATGCTAAGCTTTTCTGAAGTATAAGAGTGACTGGAGGTCAAAATAACATTCTTTTTTGGCAATTTTCATGCTTTCCTCACAAATCATGCATAATGCTTGGTTGTTCTAGAAACTGCTTGAGCTAATAGTGTAGCATATCCCATATTTCTGCACTCTTGTAAAGTCACTGATATTTTGGTCACACTGTCATGTTCGCATATGACATAAGGATTTCTCTGCAGGATGCCCATTTTAGAAAGAAAAGCTAAATTCTTTAAGGCAGCATGTGTGTAAGTTCTTTGAGGAGAAAAGGTGTTGTTTTTCCTTTTTCAGGTTTTCAGCAGGATTTTCTGTTTGGTGGTATAATCTGTCCACCGATTTTCCTCTGCATGGCCTGAAAGGTCAGATACTAAAGTCATGACTACTACAATATAAATTGGTTCTGGTCAGAAATGTCTTACAGGGGAAACTGATGCTCACTGACCTAATATTGCTAATGGGGTATTCTGGACTCTCATGAAATAACTTTGGTGAATGCATTAGGATTAATTCCCAATGCACTCTTGCATCTTCTGAATGTATTTACTAGTAGATATTCATTTAATGAAATTTAGAATATAAGTCTAACTGTCACTACCAAGATGTTTTATCAAAATTCATGCTTCCAGAAACCTAAAATGTAGCTACGGCCTATGCAAAACTGAGTCTTGCTAGCTTTTTTATGGTTGCCTCTTACATACCTTCACCAGTCGCTGCTACTTTTAGGGGAAAGCATTTGAGTTTGCAAGGAACACAATATTGCTTGCACTTGTCTTTCCTTCTGTGAAGGAAAGGTTAACAACATGAGTGACTGTTCAGGATTATCTGCAGCCTGGCCTCTTCTTTTTCTATGGCCTTTAGAGGTTCCTTGGACAGGGTGTCAATAGTGATTGCAAATGTCCTCAGTTTGAAAACCTAGAATGAAGAATGCATAGCCACTGGAGGGCTTTTTAAAAACTCTACAGCTATGGCCAATTTTTTACTTTGTTTGTTTGTTTTTCTTTCTGTACCTTACTGTGAAGGCAGTGAATGAGATTTTCCTTTCTCTTTAGCATCAATGTGATTTGCAGCCAGTTGGTTTCCAGCTCTTGCAAATCTCACACTTGAGATGATGAAATGTGTGGATATGTAGGTGAAATTTGAGTCAAATATTCAGAGGGATGACAGTCTCCAGCCATTTCCACAGAGGAGCCTGAGACACTGGATGAAGCCTAGTGCAAAGATTACAGTCTTGACTGTCTGCATTGCTTATAAAGCAAATTTCTTCTTTTCAATCTATTAACAATGACATGACTTTTTTTAGGTATACTGAAATATGTAACTGAATATATGGATTTGTGTCATCCAGTTGGATGAGCACAAAGAGAAGATTGCATTAAATGAGAGGTGATCAGAAAGACAAAGACATCTGCTGAAGCTCAAGGCCAGCTCAACTCAGAAGGTTCTGCAGCTATGAATGTGGAGAGCTATACACCAAGAAAAAAATCTCATAGTCTACAATGTCTTGGGAATTTCCTGAGTTATGCTTTGTCTTTGAGAATTTCCCCTCATACTGAAACAGACTTCTCCTCAGTCTTTACTAGAAGTCAGCAAGCAGCAACACCTTGGAAATCATCATGGTTTGGGCCAAGATTATCAAAACAGCTAAGTGCCTAACTTGTCCGTAATTCTTTGGGAGATAAATTCCCAAATACTTAGTCCTTATACTGCCACATTTTTGAGAAGGATAGAGAAGATCTGTAGAGCACTAATCCATGCAGATGAAAACTTTTCGTATTTTCGTAGGAGTCAGGAAAAAAATACAGGGAATCCTCAAGGCATATTGAGTAAGAGTTCAGAAAATGAGAAGTGCAACACAAACATTCCAAGAAGTATTATTATATGAGCAAAGGCCAGTGATGTTTGTGCCATAAGTTATATAGATCAAAATAAAACCTTGTTTAGCATTTTCTATCCATGTATTTCAGTGGCTTTGCACCAAGACCTCCCAAAATATTTAAAAGCTTGAATTGCTCCTAGGCTCCCTTACAGTCCTCAGGCCCTGACAGAAATCTTTCCAAAAGTGTGATTCGGTAAGAAACATAAGAAACAAACCCACAGAAAATATGATGTGAAAGTTTTACATTAAGAGGATAATAATTATGTTGAGTAATACCCACTGTCTGCTAGACACTTCAGCAGATACTTCATACGGAGGAAAGCCTTAGCTGCAAGAAGCTCACAATCTCATGACTGCATATTCAACCTTAATGTTTTATTTATTTCCTTTGTTTTGAATCTTACTGTGACTTTAAACATTTTCTCAGCATAGTTGGAGGTTTGGGGTTTGAAATACATAAATATGCATTTGAACGATAATAGTGCTTTTAGTCTAAACGCTTTTATCTCAGAAATTCAATAATAATTACTCTATAAATAAATATCACAGTGCTAGATATATACAAGCAATTTAATCTGAACAGTTAATTTGTGGTCTTAGCTAATTGAACTTCCCCGGCCAAACTATGCCTTGAGTATATTCAAATCTGCAAAAAAGGAATGAAAGGACAGAATACCAATAATTTTGGGACCTGTTTTTTCAAGACACTGACTCTGAGCAGCTGACCACACTGGAAACTTGGGAACCAGGGCAGACTTTGGAGGAACTCCTTAATGCTAAAGGGGAAAAGCATTGGTTATGCTGATACTTCGCAGTGTTGAATACAAAACTGTCCTCTGGGGTATTGTTAAGTTGAAGACAAACACATCCACATCTCTGCTGCAGCTCTAATACAGCAGGGAACATACGTTTTGGTTCAGGACTGTCTGTCTTTTTGTCTTTGCTGTTTAGACTAGGCATGACAGCACGTGCTAAAGTGTTACAATAATTTGGATCACACTGTCTCCTTCTGCTAATATGAGTCTTATGTCTTGTTTTACCTGCTTTCGAGTCTCCGTGTGAGAGCCGGGTCAGTGCACAGGGCCCATGCTGAGAGCGGTGTGCTGCCACAATGAGGGGGGGGAGCCGCAGTGCTCAGCGCAGTCGGCCGCTGGTGGCTGCAGCTGTGTCGCTAACGCAGCGGCCTGCAGAGTACAAAGCAAGGCCCTGAGAATGACAGCCCAGTCACCGTGTGTGGCACTCCACACAAAAGGTGGTCCCTCGCTCTAATCGTCCTTTTAGTCCCCTAACAAGCTCTTTACAATAGATTGAGGCAGTTCTGTCATTGATTCCGAACATGTTCCCCAGTGGGGAGTTTCCTCCTCCACTGTGTATCCTGGTCAAATTGACAGGCTTAAAAGGTGTGCCTGCACTGCAGGTATGGCATTAGAAGAAACCTGGCAGTCCAGGCAGGTGCTGTTTCACCACACATTTCACCTTGTGTTGGTGCAGGATCCTCCTTTGCCAGCCAGTGACATGTTTTGAACTCACAGGGGCATGGTCAGAAAATTCCTTACCTATACTTGATAGTGATGGACAAAATCATAGAATCATCGGATGACATAGAAAAGACCTTTAAAGATCATCTTGTCCAACCCCCCTTCAATAAGCAGGGACATCTTCAACTAAATCAGGTTTCTCAGAGCCCTATCCAACCCCATCCTGAATGTTTCCAGGGTGGCGGCATCTATCACCTTTCTGGGTCACTTTTTCCAGAAGCTAATCACCCTCATAGTGAAGAATTTCTTCCTAATGTCTAACCTAAACCTACCCTTTTGCAGTTTAAAGCCAACCTGCAGCGTTCACACATGGGCATTGACTCCGCACACAAGTTAGAAGTGCAAAGCAATGCGAAGTCCTTTATTGAGCAGCCGGAATTTCCTAAATACTCACACAGAACAGGATATAACATCATATAAACAGGAAAGATGCTCACCACAGTGTTCCCCTATCACCTGGGATAAAGCAGAGACATTGCCTATTATGCTAATATGTAAATAATACCCTATAAGGTTACAAACTGCATTCATCACCTTTTACAGGTCCAGATTTGTCAACAAGCTGCAATCCTCTCTCCGCCCATCCCCGGTGACCTGGATACAGTCCCAGGGTCACCTCCGGGCCCAGGAAAGAGGGGCTCTCTCTCCGGCCTTCAGGGCTTATCTCTCTATCACTGTGTAGTGTAACCCAACACCAACCCCNACCAACCCCTCTTGTCCTGTCACTACATG
>VWZT01009083.1:0-19656 GCA_013397055.1 Pachycephala philippinensis
TTTTTTAATTTTTTTTATTTTTAGACTAGACACACAGCAACAATTAGCTTATTCTGAAGTCAGAAAAACATAATAAGTATTGCTGGGATTCTTCACAGTGTTGCAGATAATCCCTTTTATCCCTACATGCAAAAGCAATTTTGGGAAGTCTGGAAAGCTGAGTTTGTTTTCTACTATTGCAGGTCAGTTTGGTGATCAGTGGAAATGCAGTCTCTAATGGATGCAACAGGAAAGCTCCCGAACCTAGATGTGCTTAGCAAACAAAAATCCTGAATTAATAGTCATCTACTGACTCGTACCTAATTTCAACTGAAAAGACTTTTTATAATTTAAAAAGAAAAAAAATCTCATTGATTGATTTCTAACACTACCACTCCTTAAGGAAACTGAGAAAGAAAACAACCCACATTTCGAAAAAAACCAACCCCCATCTCCAAAACTACCAGCGAAGTATTGACAAATGCACACTATTGATATAAAACCTTATATCCTTTCTAAGATATGTATCTGTATCCGACAAGAAAATGAGGGAATTGGAAAGGAAGTCTTGACTTACCTTGAGGAATCTACCAGAAGAGGCCCCAAAAAGGCAGAAGGCTTATACAGAATGAAAGAAAAATTAAAACCAGTAGAGACCAGATAATGAATGTTATGAGTTGAACCAGTTCTCCAGTGAAACATCCCTCTTTCTGTTCCCAGCCTCAGTAGATGATTTTGTAGAGGTATCAAAGCACCAGCGCCTGAACAACTTGTAAGTGTCTTCAAGAGTTGAATTCACTGAGCTGTTTTTTCTTAAAATAAAAAAGAAGGTCAAGTTATACTGCTTTTATCACAGCTGTCACATGAGGTTCAAATCTTGTAACAAGAGTTCCTGGCCTCTGTTGTTTTGTTGCCTCCCCATCTATTACAAAAGGGTGTAAAATGGAGAGTGAAGAAAAGACCCCAGGTAGAACAGTTTTCTCCCCTTTCATAAAGATCCTAAAAATAGTCTGTGGAGCCTGTGTTTTATGCCCCTCAGGTGTCTGTTAAGCAGACCCAAAGCTCTCTGGAGTAATAAAATTTCTAAGACATCATCTCATTTACCTAATAGAAATCTATAACCTACATTTTCAGCAGTTCTTGTCTAATGGAGAAAAGCACCCAGAGACATTGCTATTTTAGGTGACATCACCTGAACAAGCTAAGCCAGAAATCCCAAGTCTAGCAGAAACACAGCAGAGACTAACAGGAAAACTTTCTAAATCACTGACAAACACATCACCCAGAAAAACACATGAATTATTTTCCCAATGTAAGATGTGTCTTACATTGGGAAAAATTTTCCATTCATAATAGCAGTCCCTTAGGAGCGTGGCTTTAACCTGAAAAAAAAAAGTTTTGTCTGCAGATCTATAGTATTTTTATCTAGTATTAAGAATCACGGAAGAACACAAAGTAAAGCAATGTGAAATGGGGATCATGCATTTATACAGAGACATCTTGATAATTTCACTGAGATAAAATATAAACTCATTACTGCCTAAAATGTATTTATATTTTTTCCAGCTACATCAGATTTGACATTTTAAATTTAAAAATCATAGTATTTTATTTTAAAAAAGCCAAACATGAAATAATAGAATTTCAATCAAGTCACAAAACTGCTAATGCTTTATGTCTTTTCATATTCCAAACTTAATCCAAACCTATTAGCACAAGCCTATCTGCAGAGGGGCTTATTTACCTAGTAAATCCATGAGTACCGGGTATGAGATAAGGATTATTAGTAAGAACTCAGAACTGAAGTTTGTCCATCCTTCTCCATACAAGAACACTGACTCAAGATCACATTTTACTAAGAAAATTTCCAGATTTCGGCCCAAATTTTATTGCTTATTTGTAAAGCAATTGCCATTATTTTGCAGTCAGGCACTAAAACCTATGTTTGTACCATGTTTGGGCATGCAGTGTCCACCTCCACCAGCATCCGCCATGTTGTGTGGAGGCCGGTGGGCCTACCAAAGGACCCCTGGAGGGAAGAACCCTAAGACTATCACCCCCAAGTGAGGGAGATCCAAAAGGCCTCTCCCACGATGCTTCATTCGATTATGTTAATTTACACTTCTGTTTCCCAGGTTAGCCCATTGGCCTCCCTGCCCCTTTGTTACCTTGTATGTCCCTTCTCCAGAAGGTTCTCCCTTCCCCGCTCTCCCATGGGCCCTCTTTCCCCTGCTCCTCTCTCACTGTTTCCCCATAGGCTCCCGAACCTTTATCCCTGACCAGGTACCACCCTTGTGCCCTCAGATCACTGGTCCCTGATGCTCTCCCTGCCCCCATATATAAACCCTGGACCTTCCCTTGCTCCTGGTCTTCATCCCTGAACCCCTTTGCGTGGCTGGTGTAAACGTTTCCCGTGGAATCACATATGAAGACCCTTCCCGCTCTGTTTGCCGTCGGTCTACTTTAAGCTATCCGGTGTGGTGTGCATGTGTGTAGCGGCCTCGCTGAGAGCCTTCATAAGGAGACACTTTTGGGAAGGTCGCGGCACTTTACCATCAACATCCGCCACAACAATGCTGCAAGCACTCCCAGAGGCCAGGTTCCATCACCCAAGAACTTCCATCCACTTCAAATCACAAAAAATGCGTGCTGGGGTATCATGACTGGCTTTGCATGCGTTGAAAGCCACCTCTTGCTGCTCCTTGGCACTTCAGCCATGCCTCTGACAGGCTACCTGTAGTTTTTGTGAGAACACACAGTCATCCAGATCGATAAAGAGAATACTAAGCCTTAAAAGAAAGAAAAAAGAAAAACATGTGTGACTTTTAAGGTGATCAGTTTGCTGTATTTTAAATTAACCACTTCCTCATATACATTTCTAACTAGGAATGGAGGTAAGAAAAAACCAAAAAAAAATTCCTTATGATGGCTCCTGATTTCAGTTAGATCCTAATTTTCAACACACTGCTGGTATACAACCAAAAAATGAAACATCTAACAATAATACAAATTCTAATTAAACAAAATGCCCTCTACATTGTAAGACATAAAGTGAGATTATTTGCGATTAAATTAAGTTTACTTATAGAATATTAGAACTTTATTGTGTAGGTTTAAGTTTAATTGAAAACTTAGCATGAGTGGGCCTCTGTTCAAAGCTTGTCACAGGTAAACTTCAAAGGAACTCAGCATGAATGGCTGAGCAGGGGAGTAAACAGAGGTTTACTTTTTACATAAGGGTTGAGGACCCCACGTCTGTCCCAAGTTGAAAGATAAGAAGAATTAATGGCCTGCCCATGAGGACATGGAGGAAGAATCCAGTGAGGTGTTGGAACACCCCTGACCATTAATCTGGGCTGTTGGATGAATAGGTAAGTGCAGGGTGTGTGTAGAGTGTGCAGAGACTGTAAGGGCGTAAAGGCCCAGGGATGATGTGCAGTGATTAGGAGCAATTGTCCTTATTTGGCATACACAGACAATGCTTTTATACGTGGAGAACCTCTGGTCAACATATCTTATATTTGAAAAACCAAAAGAACTAAAGAATATAGTTAAAAATGATAAGAAATATTTCTTAAATGCAAAACTAATTCTCTCTAAAATCAGAAATACATACAAAGGAAACAGTAACCATAAAGATGCATTTTTACTGCAAATTGTGACAAGAAAACTACAATGTAGAGAGAATTAGAGGAATAATCCTCACACATTTTCCACATATAAACACTGACATGCATATGTACAATGAACA
Organism: Pachycephala philippinensis; assembly: GCA_013397055.1. Lineage (NCBI taxonomy): Eukaryota > Metazoa > Chordata > Aves > Passeriformes > Pachycephala > Pachycephala philippinensis. The sequence goes on from VWZT01009083.1 coordinate 3,731, forward strand.
TTTATGCAAAATGTGCACAAATAAATAATAATCTATTTCTTAAATGCAGAATAATATCTAATTTCTCTTGCAAAAATAAGGTACTTCAGGTCAAATGTTGGATCAGATTGGAAAATCAAAGTTCTGGCCTTGAACAGGCCAAATCCATTTTGGGATGTGCTCACTTTGGTAAAATGGAGGATATTGACCTCTTAGGTGGAAACTTCTGCAGGTGTCATGGGCTTTAATTATGGTGACACAGATAAGACACAGATAACATGATGTAGCTACAAGTTAATACTGATCTGTTTTTATGTTAATCTTCTATTTAAGACTATAATTCTCAAAGACCCAGAAAATACAGTTTTTCCTCTTCAAAATATTGTATATTTTATTTCAACGTTAACATTGCAGTTCTGATGATCTGTAATTAAAAAATAAAAAAATAAATCAAGATCAATCAGCACAAAGTTTTGAATAAATTTTTCATGGTCATGCAGTATTGTAGAAGACATCAGATGTTTGATGTTAAATCAAACACTTCATCCTAGAAGAGTCTCAGAATTTGTGTGGTGTTCCAGCAGCTGGTTACATCTTGAGTTGTAACAAGACCTGGACTAGTATTTTGTGTTAAATTCTGCCTGAGAAAACAAACTGAAGAGGATGAAGACAAATTCCTCATTTTACTCTGCTGCCCTGAATGCTGACAGAAATTTTGCTGTCAATGTGTCAGGTCTCTGATCTACAGTGATTTGTATTCTACTTAATTTTAAGGAAAACATCTCTCTCTTTGCCACTTCCATAAGGAAATGTTAAATCAATTTATCTTATTTTCATGATCTTTTGCATAATTGGCCTAAATTAGAATTTTTTTATTGCTGATGTTTACTTTTTATCAAATTGTATTCGTTTTCCATGTAAATGGCCAAAGGATAATTTTAAATCTGTTACCTAGGGACCCCAGATAAAACAGATCAAGTAGTAAAAAATTTATGTTTTGCATAAAATTAATAATCTTAAAATTAAAACTAAGCCTTGCCCTATTTATTACCTTTGAGGGTAGTTCAGGGACACTATTAAAATAACTTTTATATAAATGACTATAATCATTAAACTGTCTGTTCTCTTATTTTTCATATCTAATAAATACATAAAGTTGGTAGTAAAGAAGTCAAAAAAAACACCCCTGNTATTCTAATCTCCAAATTCCTCTTGGTTTAAATATGATTACTGTTGAAGGTAGCAGAGGTTTCAGAAGGAAATGAAAGAAAAGACAAGACCCAAACATCAGACACCAAAGCAAAATTCATTCAAAAGGTGATGATTATGTGTGTCAATTAAGCAGTGTTATTTGGCACAATTTTGCCTTATTGTGAATATTTCCCGTTCACCTCCATATGCAGATGTGTACAGCAACACCCTTTATGCAAAATAAAGGTTACTTGATGCTGAATTTTATTTCTTACTGAGAATGTAAAAGAATGGTTATCTTCATACAGTCATCAGCTTGATCTAAATTTACAACTTGTTTTCATTTTAAATGGCTTTATTATTTTTTCTTCCCTTTTTTTTTTTTCTATTTTTTTTTCAATTTCAAGAGATGTTATCCATTCTTCTGCATGCATATAATGGGTAGCTTAGCAAAATTTGGATAGGCATTGTTTTCAACTTCAGAGCTTGGTGCATGCTGCTGTTACTTCAGACACTGGCATTTTTGTAATTAATTTTGTTAGGTCAAAGATAGGTGCTGTGAAAGACAGTAAATATCAGAGTGAAGATTTCTTAAAAAACATCACAGGGTTACTTCTCTAAGCTGAGAACTACAGCCTAATGATACAGTGTCGTCCGTGGATTTATTTTTTCCTTGTTTGTCAAGACACCATTGTAATACTATTTCAGTGTATTAATTTGAGGACTGTGTTCACTGCTTGGTGCTACAACAGGTTAATTGTGATACATACAAGTCTGGATTATTCATGCTTAAACCCCATGCAGAGTAGGGCGTGCCACTTCTCCTTATGCCAAATGCCATCCTCTTGGATGAGAGCTTTATTTGCTGCTTCATGACTGCAGGAACAAACAAGGCCAAAATGAAACAGGATGGCAAAAGCCCTGTGTGCCAGGTGTCTGTCTCCTGTTCTCTAAACTAAAAACACATAAAATAGAAACAGTTTGCTTTTTTTGTAATCCTGATATCTTCATTGTCTTTTGGCATCTCTCTATTGAAATGGAGACTCGCCGGAACACATATTATGTGAAATAATGGACAACTTTCCCAGTAAGTGTTCCCTTCAGCTGATTTAAGTGGGAAGTAGCTGTCGGAGGCACAGCTCATAGCAGAGCATCAAATGCGTAGACACACATTCAGGTAAGCACTGTAGCAAGATTAATCTTCAAATAGCTGCTTAAGTACTTGCTTCAACTTTAAATTAAGATGTTCAGAGTTAAACCCTAAGCAGCTACCTTTCAGGAAAGCTAGCTTTTTCAGAGATAACAACCAAATAGTCTTTGTCTAGAGGCTGTAAGTGAGATTACTGGTCACAAATCCTTGATGACGCAGGATGCTTTGTCCACCTTTCTCACAAGCAGACACAAGTGAAAAAAAACCATATACCATGTTTTGTGGTTTGGCCTTTCATGCGATGAAAAAGAAAATCAAACTTGTTCCTTGGTGCTCTCCCACATCACTGCAACAGAATGCTCAGATTTTGCCCAAGCTGTGCAGAAAACCCCCACAACATAATTTATTATATCTTCTAGCTGTTTGGAGTTAGCAATGTGAAGATTTGGTATAATTCTCACACCTAATACTCTGTTTTCAAAGAGTAACAGATGTATAGGTGTACAAACAAGAATGTCATTTCTTATTCCATTAATTGTTTCTTCATTCCAAATGGGGCCTTCTGGTTGAATTCTGACCTTCTGTTCTCTTGCTATTTCATTGGAAAATGAACTGTTCTCACTGGAAAAATACACAGGATTGGTAATACTCTAATTCTCCTTAAAATCCAAGGTGTCTTAACATTCAGGATATTATGCTGCTACTAAGCTGTTAGATTTAGGTCAATGTGCTATTCCTTTTGAGATTATATAACCATTCTGACCTGGATTTTGATAATACGGGGATTTTCCAGAGCAGTTCCTGTAGCAGGCAAGCTGCAATGTGTTAACATGAACATGCCTCAAAGTTTTGCTTTTAGATATTAGATGGAGCTTGGGGAAATTATGAGGAAATTATTCACGACATGCTTTCCAACAGTATACTGCCATTGTCACCTCATACATAGCAGTTTACCCTAGCTGCTTCCTGTAGGAATGGGAAGACCAACTGTCTCCAGCAACTACCTATTTGAGTCTCTTTTACTACATGCTACAAATAATGAGAAATTTAATATAGTAGTAAGAAGAAAATCAATATTGTATTATTTTAGATTAGATGCTTAACTGGTGGAAACATCCATACTATAATACACAGCAGCTATTTTTTATTTCATATAGACCCCAAACTGTGATAAAGTTCTTCCTTAAATAGAACAAAATATTTGGTCTTGGACTTTGACCAGTTCCTCTGAGCCAGGAGAGGATCTGCTTTCCTATATTATGGTACGGAAGCTACAATACACAAAGATATATGAGCCAAAAATGAGAATAAGAAGAAAAGGACAAAGTTATCAAGGTTATTTGCTAGATAAGGAAGACTGCATCCGTTTATGCATCTATGTTTACCAAATGTGAGCTGAATATTAGAGCAAGATCTTGCTCTAATAATATGTTTCTCATGGAACATTGAACACAAGACTTAGGACGAAGTGGAAGGAAAAATGTTCCAACATCCAGCACTATGGAAGACAGGAAAAGAAAAGAAACCCTTCACATACATTCACGTTTCTCATTTCACCGGGAGTGGGAAAATTTCACTGAGAAATTATGTTTGATACAGAAAAATATGCTGTATCAGCATTAGAGGACAGGATTGTCAAACTCTGCATTTCATATATATTTGTAGTTCTTTCTGTGTTCTGCAAACCTAACCTCTTATTAATTCCTTGACAAGACTCTCATCTTCATGAATCCATGAATGGCAGCTGAAGGAAAAAAACCCATCAAATGCCATGAAACTCACAATTAATTGGCCCAGGCTAGCATTACTCCAGGAGGCTCAAAACAATAGCTGTAAGAATTTACAGTACTTCAAAGGTTGAAGATTTTCACTGGGAAGTCAGGCAAGGACTATACGCTGCATTTGTATATATTTTACATACATTTGGTGAAATTACAGAAAGGAAATGCTACTGCACTTGAGCACCTAAATATTTATGAAATTATACATAACTAATCTGTATAATTTTGTCGTCTAAATCAATGTTAAGATTAGATCTGAAGAATCTGTTCCATTTTTAAAACTAAAGACTTTTTCCACTGTAGAGATGGCATCTGCCTAAAAATTTTTTTGCAGTTAAATTTTATTTATTCATATGTAACACTAACCACAGCACTTCAGGCAATTTTGCCTTATTTCCAGCTTGATAGATTCCAGTATCTCTGTTATCAGACTGTTAATACTGCCAAGTCTAACTGCAGGTATGGAAAATGACCTGATTTCATGTGCAGAAAGCAATCTCTTTTTTAGCAGTGTGAAATTGTGCTGCTTACATGTGATGCTAAGATTCTTGAGAGTGAGTGCACTGTCTGCCTGGATATATTAGAGTCTTGTTGCAAAACCACTCAACAGCAGGGGGGGAAACTGCTTGTTTAAGAGCATTATTGCCAAATGGGCACCAAGCTGTTATATATGGGAGGCAGCTCATCACAGGACAGAACATAAGATGTAAACTGGATTTCTAAAGGGTTAGAGACTCAAAAAATGTGTACTGAATATACCCTCAGCACATCTTATATTTTCACCAGACACTGTCTTTAAAAAGCTCAGGGTGTACTGATGTGGAATCTCCCAGTGCAGATGCCCCAAGCACGTGGAGGGTGTAAAGGAGTAATATATATGTTAACTTGGTGTGACGTTCCTTTGCAGAGAAGAATGACAGTTGCCTGGGGACACAAATCTACTCTAAGTGGTATCCATATGCAGTGCATGACTTTGGGGTAAAAAGAGAAACAGTGAAACAGAAATTGAGTGTTTTGTCAAATAAATACTTTTAAAAAGAATTTCAGAGTGTAAAGGGGTTTGGTAGCAGTGTTTGGGTTTTTTTTTCAGTTCTTTATGTATGACACAGGCTATTTATTATAAATTTGTTTTTCATTTCTTAGGACTGTTTGTTGCAAAATAGGGATGAAATATCAAAATGTCAGAGGAGGCACCAGAGACATGGTGAACTGCAATTCTTTTATTTATTTTCACTATACTCTTGCTCTAATTTACTAAGAAGTTATATCCTTCTGGATATTATTCAGCCAGTCCTACACTTTAAAGAATTCTAAAAAATCATTCCCTCTGTAAATGCTGCATTTGAAGAGCCATTTCACCATTTGCTTTGCAGAACACTTGGGTGTTGTATTAAGGACTCGTAATGTGGTCACACAGATTTTCTTTTTTTTTTCAGGTGATCAGGTCAGAAAAATTGTTCCTTTAATTACAGTTTTAAAATCTGCATTCAAGTGGATCATGTTCACTTGCTGTATGGCACTCATACAATTTTACTCACAATTTTAATACTAATCTGTATTGCAGAGCATTGCAGGCATGGTATTATATTCAAAACACCAATAACTTCCATAGACAGCATTAGCAGTCAAACATGCTTACAAAGGTTCCTTTTTTTTATTTAATTCCATGGTTTTACTCTGTGACTAATAAAATTATGCAAAATCACAGTACATCAAAAGATGCAATTACCTTAAATGAAGCACTCTACAGAATAATACAGAAAAAACCCAACCAGACGATGTTCCACATCAAAGCCACTTCAGAAATAAATGTGACATTTTAGGGAAGGAATTTGTAAACCAACAGCTTGGAAGCCACAGAGGAAAATGGCATTCCCAAATAAAAATTTTTGAAATCTCATTTTTTTGTCATTATAAGAACCTACTACAGTCATAATAGACATTCTCCTCATATGCCCTTCATTATATGTAATTTATATACTGGTTTATAAACCAGTGCTGTGCTTTTTAAATTCACTGCCGTTGTTTTTATTTCTGCAGAAAAGATGAGGTGTTCACAGGTATAGTTCTAGTCCCTCACCTCATTTTTGACAGAATGAAGAGGGCAAATATGGCTCTCCCTGCAGGGCAACATACAGACCTTTATTCTTGATAGAGGGGAAAATATGAGTTGATGATAAGGCACCTTTCCTCCTCTTGATTGAGTAGATAATACTGAATTTCTCACTTCAGTATGTGAGGTAAAATAGTTCTGGAGATATTGTGAATGGAAATACATGAAATGTTTTATGGCCCTGTGCTGCTAACCACCATGACTTTTAAGGAAAAAGCCTAAAAGAATATGGGTTTAATAGAGATGTTCTAACATTTGGAAAATTACAGATACATCCAGACACTTGATACTTATCATAGCTGTCTTCCATTACTTTGCTTAAGTGCTCTTCCAAACTCTCCTGTATTCTGTCCCTGCACAGCCTGATGATTAAAGACTTATAGGTCCCGTAGGTGTGTACACACATGTTATTCTTCACCTAATTTTTCTCTTCTTCTTTCCCAAGAAAGCTCTGCACTCTCTTCATCCTTTTTAACCAGCTCTGCAACTGGTCCTAAGAGAACTGTTTATAATGGACCCGTGGTGTTTTTCTAAAAGGCGACAAGTAATTAGAGTACCCTATGAAGTGAAGATAAGGTTAGTTTTTCTTGAATGTACTTCTTTGCACTTACTGATACTGAACGAGAGTTGGCCTCTCATTTGCAGTCATGAAGCAAAAACCAAATTTTCTTTAGCTCTTCCTGGGAGCCTTAACTGCAACTATTTGGATAATTTGGTACTACCGCCAAAGAAGTAGTGCAGAAGGTATCTAGTTGTATTCCCATAATCTCAAATTTCTCTACACAGGCAAAAGCCTAGACCCTGTCAGGCACTGAATTTGATCAAGTAACCATATTATATTATAAGGGAATGAAAGACCTGAAAATTATATCTCTGAGGAATTTGTAAATCTAGGTCTGTTCTGTTCCTACCTATGCTGAAATTATGGTGGTTTTGTCTCTTAATTCAGATTTTAATTTTGAAGGCATGTATTGTGCCTTTTGTATCATATAACTTATTCTCATATTTTTAATTTTCTTTCAAGCTTTATTCATAGTAAATTCCGGTTAGAAACATAAATTTCATAACCATTTGTTAACAAAAATGTTTCGTATTTGTCTGATATTTGCTTTAGCTTCCGATCTCCTGGATAAAAAGGACTGATAGATGAAGGATTTTCATTAATCTGAGGGAACTTCTACAAAAATCCCTGGAAAATCACTCTTTGTCTCATTTTTTCACTGCCTAGGCTTTTTATTGTCTTTTTTACTCTTCAGTGAGTCATGGTATACTTTCCACTCCTTCAAGAAGGAAGGACATTACTCAGGAAAGTCAGAGACACAAATAAATAAATCAGCAGTCTGGCTGATGTTTCAGGTAAATCGGTTCATATGAAGATATTGTTCCTGTTTCTATTAATGTCCTAGCATGTCCCTAATGTTGCTAGCAGAATTTTAGTCATAATATGTTCAAGTGTTTTCATACCCAGCCACTTTTCTTCTCTACTTTAGATGCATTCTCCATGTAAGCAGCTTTGTCAGAAGCTAAAAGATAGACTTCTACATGGCTCTAAGCTCCCATGCTTAAGTGGGAGATTGGAGCAGATGATCTCCAGAGGTTCCTTCCAATCTCAAACACCCTGTGATTCTGTAATATGTGTGTGTGTTTTAAGGGTAAAAATACAATGAATACATGTATTTATCAAAATTTGTTTCCCGCAAAGTCTGTCAAGCAGGCACAGTTAACCTCTCTTAGGTTTTACTGAGTATCTTCTATACAGACATGAGAAAGATTAACTAATTTACATGAAGTAACTTACATGACTTTCAAAGCATCCTTTGGAATAATGCCAATAAGTAAAATCCAGGAGTCTAGTCCTAGACAAAATGAAAACCAAATCAATTTCTAATTTGTTTCACTAGTTTTACAGTAATTACGTAGCATTTTGTGGGAAGCTCTCAAAGTCTATCTGAGAAATCATCATGGCCTCTCTGCAGTGCCTGCACGTTAATGCAGGCAGGATGAGAAACAGCAGAAGCAATTGGAGATCTGTGTTCCACAGCAGGGCTATGGTCTTGCTGGGATCACAGAAACACAGTGTAAAAACACGGCTGGAGTGCTGCAATGGATGGACAGAGGCCCTTTGCAAAGGACAGGCTGGCACTGAGAGCGGGGACTCTTGTGAAAGAGCACACAGAGCTCTGCCTAGGACAGGTGGTCAGCTGCCTGGGAGTTTATGGGTCAGAATTAGAGGACAAACCAGTGTGGGCAGCATTGCGACAAACCGTCTGGTCAGTGAGAGGTGGATAAGGCTTCTTCGGCCAGCTGGAAGAAGACTCACACTTGGAGGCCCTGGTCCTCTTGGGGGGCTGGAAACACCCAGATATCTACTGCAGGAACACAGCAGAACACAAGCAGTCCTAGAGGTACCTGAGTTAATGGATTCATAATTTCCTAAAACAGGTGACTGCAGAGTGGATGATGAGGTAAGGTGTTCTGTTGGATCTGATTCTTTACAAACAAGGGCAACTGGTCAGGGACATAAGGGCAGTATGGACTGAAGCAACGAAGGGAGACTGGAGTTCAGTAACCTGAGAAGAGGAAGCATTGCAAATATCTGGATCACAACCCCACACTACAAGAGAACAATCTTGGACCTGTTCAGGGACAAGCTTGGAAGAATTGCGTGGGAGCTCGTCATAGAAAACAGAGGGCTCAGAAGAACTAGTTGACTTTCAAGGACATTATCCAAGCTCAAGAAATCAAGAGTGACAGGAGGTCTGTATGGATGAATGAGTTCCTGACTAGAATCAAACAAAACAAGGAAGCATATTGGAGCTAGAAGCAGTGACAGGTGACCCAGAAGATGTATGTAGACACTGCCCAAGAGTGTAGGGATGTTTCCAGAAGAAGTAGAACTAAAGCCACTTGCATTGATCCTGCTTTAGACAGGGAGTTGGACTAAATGATCTCCTAAGATTCCTTCCAGCTTCAACCACATTATTGTTTCTATGATGGCTGTTTTCAAGCAGTTATTTTTAAATCATCACTTTCACTTCATTTGAGTATTTTGAATAAGATCATTTTCAAGAGCTATTCCTCAAGTACAGCACATAATGCAAGAAATTTTAATAGGAACAAAGACAATGCACATAGCAGCTCCTCAACAGAAGAAGGAAACACATATGTCAGAATGCGTTACAGTCTTATAACACAGACTGAACCACAGAACATGACTTTATGCAATAGTAAACACAATCTGGAAAGAAAAGAAACAGCTCGCTCTAGACAGTTTTCTGCATTTTATGTTAATCACAATGCATGTCCTCAGTCCTGGGATTCTGATGCTGTTCCAGTTTCTGCTTATTACAGGTGTAAACACCACCATCACGTCATGATTAAAACCATAATTACATTGGTCCTGCTCATATTTTACACTATGTATGATTCTGTGACAGTAGCAGTTACTGTTCTTTGTTACACTGTAAAATGTATTGACAAAAGGCCAATAGCCTGCTGAAGAGTAGCTCTCCTAAAAATAAATGAAAAATATGCATTTATTGTCCTTTTGTGCAGATCATTATTTGTACTAAAACAGATCACAGCAAGCAAGGCTTAAGTTACAATTTCATTCTAGCTGTGCCTTTTCATTTTTTCCTAATTTTTTCATGTCTTAATGAATACTTGTAAATTCATGAACACTTGTCTTTGGGACCAACATTTCACATACTTGGTCTCTGTTTAAAACAGGAATGTTCTTCTACAGCATGACCAAACATAGTTGTTTTCTAAGTATATAACAGTAAAAATATTTCTCTCCGTGTATATTCCAAACAGAAATGCCATGCTCAGACAAACCCATAACTCAGAATCTAGAAACTCCAGTAAAAAGGAAAGTTGCTTATTTCATGGAGGCAACTTACAAAGGGTGTAGTATTTTCAGCATAATAATAGTTTAAATTATCTGCTTCACCATTGACAAAAGTTTTCTTCTGTCATTCAAGCCATTTTCAGGTCCAATGTTCACTGTTTGGGGAAGCAGTATGTGATCAGTTTCATGGAGCAAAACCAACCTAACAATATGCATCTGAAAACCCATAGTTTTATTGGAAGCAGAAAGGTGTAACTACCAATACCTGGGAGCCTCTAGTTTTTTATAAATTCTTCCAGTAGAACTATGAAATCAAAGAGCCTTCAGCAAAGAGGAGGATTATTGAAAAAAGCTCCACAAATGGATTTCAAAACAAGACATAGCAAAATAATTACCTCACACTTTGTTTTTATCTCTCTCCACTTAATTTTAAATACCTCAGAGATGTAGAGCTCAGGAAGAATTCAAATATTACCAGTCTGCTGCAACATCAAGCAGTAGCTTCCAGTAAAGTTTTGGGGAAATTAGTTTTGCACAAGTACAGTGATGAAGTAGATAAAACTAATTAATTACTGTGAAGTCAGGTATTTGGCTTCCAAAATGTTGTAGGGAAAGAAAGAACCTCTAAAACCCCAATCCAAAACAATGGAATAATATTTAGGGAAGTAACAGTCAGAACAATAACTTGTAGCCAGCTTCTATAGCCTCAGAGTTAAGGTGGGGGAGCCACAGAGGAGGGAGATTTGTAGATATCATTCTCTGAGCAGGCTTAACCCACAGTTTGAAATTGTTTGAAGTACTGAATGGAAAGAGAGAGGTGGGTATTTTCTTCCTCACTTGAGGTAGATATATTCAGCCAAGACTTTCAGATGGAGGAGGATTCCTCCCTTATAAATACTGCCTGGTGAATGTACAAGAACGTTCTGAAGAAATGTCAAAATGTGATTTATGATTTTTAATGCTCCAGCTTCCTTGCTTGGCCTGATTTTAAGTTTATTGTTATTAGCTTAGTTCATACCTCCCAGGTGCATGAGATGTACTCAGGTACGCTTTTTGACACACATATGGGAAACCTGTGTCATTATCTGTCATGCAGAATTAGCAGCCACAGTCTGAAAAGTTAGCTTTGTTTCTTATGAGCTTGTTTACAGCAAAATACCAGTGTGACATCAAGGGAAGAAAATGACTGGCTGCAAAGAAAAACAAGGCCAAACAATTGATGATCTGATCTCACTGAGTCTTAGGTGATTCAGTGGAATTTCTGAAAAGATTCAATTAGTAAACAAAAACAATAGAAATGCCTTTTTTGACATTTTGGACATGGTTTTGATTAAAAGCAGACTGCATAGTCCTTGGCTCTTTGCATTAATAGTTTTTCAGCCAGCCTCTCTTGTTTGATGGACTGCAAAATCTGGTTGAGAGCAATTCAAAGGAATAATTATATCACTTCATCAATTAAATCTCACCACTGCTATTCCCAGCAAATTTGACAAGCAGAGAAAGCAAGGGGAGCTGCACCGAAATTCCAATGAAAGCCTATGTTTACTTTTTTTGGAGCAGATATTTTCAGCACATTTGGTTTAACTCATTGTCACAGCCCCAAGAAACAAAGGCTGACAACAAAGAAGAACAGTGGACTAAAAGCTAACAAAAAAAATACCAAGATGATTTAAGACATTGTTCAAAGCAAACATAAGTATTCAATTGTTATGCAGGGTTCAGTTTTGTGTTTTAAGCCTTCTTCTATATATAAGGTTGCAAAACCAAAACTCATTTAGGTTCTAATTTACATATTCCAGAATATTGCAAGGTCATAATCCAAGCAGAGTTATGCTGAAATCAAATATGTTAGTGTGCAAACCTTAAGGCAATTTTCATAGCTACAGCTGAGTCACTAAGGCAGCTAAGCCACTCAGAGAAATAAAATATAATAAATTAAAGGTACATGTAATTGTCTGTCTGTATTTATCACTCCTTTGCTTTTCACTGCATTTGAATATGCTCAGGGTTGATTTAATAAAATCTCTTTTGGCAGAATTTCTCTGTTCTTTTTCCTTTTCGTTCCTCTAAAAAGGATCTTTATGAACATAAAAAAAACCCAGTTTACAACTAGTATTAAATGAAGTATAGACACAAAATGGTTGTTTGGGGGTATTCAGGTCTCTGTACTATTTGTTTGCTTTATTCTACAGAGGTCTCAGAGGACAAGAAACTGATCATTATGACCTGAACTGAGTTTCTGTGTCCCTTCTCATACATTTGAGGCAAAAATTTTTAATTTTTTTTTTTTAATTGCCTTGGTAGAAATTGGCAATGAAAACAAATATGTACAATTTAAGGCTATTCCCATAAACAGACTTGTTTTGATGTCAATAACTGCTAAAATCTGCCATCAGTGCCATAATTACCATGGCATTAAAAGTGCTCCTCTTCCATTTACTTCCATCTGACACATCTGTTACCAGTACAACCAAGGCTCCCTTGCACTGCCCAGTTATCTCCTAAGTGGCAAGGCAAATCTTGGCATGTTAACTGAACATTGATGCAGCAAGAGCCCAGGAAAAAAAGGCACTGTTTTTCTCCATTAGAATCTTCACAACTGAGAGTGACCAAGTGCAACTACAGCCAGCCTGCCATCAAAGGAATGGCTATGCCACAATGCTCCTCTCCATCTGCTCTTTCTCAGCCAACACCAACCATTAAGAAGCAAACTCGGATACAAACTAAAGTCCCCAAAATGACCAGTTCCAGAGAGGCCCCCACCATCACTTGGGCTGTCCTGGCAGTGCTCTGTTGGTTTGGAAAATGGGGCAGCCAAAGGACTGGTAATACAGTATTAGTGCTACCATGACATATTTATTGAAGGGAGGAAAGCTTGCTTTAGACTTTGGGTTTGCAAGGAACTACTCTGAGCTGCAGTGGACACCAGCTGACAGACCTGTATGCAGTGAGGTGGTGTGGACTCCTTCCCAGCAGCTCAGCTGGCTCCTCAGAGGTGAGAGACGGTGAAGGGAAAGTACTCAGGCTCTAAGAGCATTTCATGTCACAATGAGCATGTCTCTGAAAGTGGATACAGCTGTAACAGAGTGGTGTAAATATTGACTTAAGACAAACAAACAAAAAAAACCCGGCAAAAAATAAATAATCAGACAACTGAATGCCCACCCACTCTTTTTTTTGTGCCTTCATCCTCCTAGATTTCCAGTTGTTCTGCGGGAGCTCTTAAAGAAACCCAAAACACAAGGACTAAAAAATTGGTTTGTTTATTCCTATACTGTGTAGCAGGGAGGTGAATGCTGCAGCTCCTTGGTGAAGAAGCATTTGTTAACCTAAAGAAAAATAATTCAGTGATATGTCCATAAAATCACATGAGTCTGTCAACTGCAACATAGCCTGAGGGGAGTATTATATCCTGGACTTTATCACTCAGCATTATAAGGACAAGGTAGGACATCGAAACTTTCACTATATGGAACTTAAGGGACAACAGCACCATATCCTCATCTCTGCACACCTTTGGTTGTGAACAAGAAGTACAGAGCCTTCTCTTTCTCACCAGTTTTCAGTAGGAATGCTAAAATACATTAGTTATTCCATATTACCCTGCTGGACACCCCAAAAGGCACAACCTCCCTGCTGCAAAGCTCAAGACTTTATATGGCCAGCTATGAATACAAAACCTACCATGCTCCTTCTTGCTAATGCTGCTCAGCACTGCAGTAGTTTTTTGTATTTCAAGGAGAAAAGAAGACTTTACCTCATTAACATTGGGCTAATTGCTCCAAACAACCTTAACACTCTTCACAAAGAAAGGAAGCTCTTGCCATTTATAAAATAGATAGATTGAACTGATACCAAAGCGAATCAATCAACACATAAAAAGCATGCAGAAAGTAAAAGGCACACATCTAATAGATTTAAAAGCCCCTTTATAAACAAGAAGGACCTTAATTATCTTTAACTTACTGGAATACCAAATGTTACTAAAAACACATTGTTTCTGACAGATTCACATTAATTTCTCTAGTGCGTGGAGAAGTAGCTATTAGAAAAGCAATTAGCTATTAATTTTTTCCTTCTTTCTCTCTCTTTGTTTTTTAATATGCAATTCAAAGCAATTAAGACCCTAACTTCTTTTATATCAGATGGGGAAAACAGGATGACTTATTTTGCTTCCTATTCAAATGGAACAGCAGGTGTGTCAAAAATTTGTAAGAACCATGGTACATCGCAACAAAACTGAAGCTTTTACCAAAAAACAGGCAAAATAAAAATTTTAAAAGGCAATATTATAACTTTATATATCACAAATGTGTTGCTAGATTATTCTTAACCCTACAGTCCAGCAACATCTTTAAAGTGGTCACCTTAACATAGATGGGTCTACCCTGCTCTCTAGCTCATCTGGTACTGGTCCACATCAGTGCATAAACCAGCTGGTGCAAGCCAGGTTAGGTGCTGAGGCTCTCACTGAAAGTTATGTCAACCTAGCAACAGTGGATTTGCCCATGGGAAAACAAGGGAAAGACAGCACAGAACCTGCTAAGGATCAGGGTGCCCATCTGTCCAAGTACTGGAGTTGTAGACCTGGAAATAAGTAATAGGTTTGCTTTTCAGAACAGACGAACCCACCAAGTAGGGGAAACAGGTTTCTAGCATGGAAATAAGTAGCTCACTCTAACACTTTCATTCCAACTTTCTAAATATTTTGCTTAGACTTACTGTATTAATTTACGACTTTTTACCTCTTTCTATTTTTGCTCATGCAGATTTCTTCTGCCACCTTCTGCTTCTTTTTTAAGTAGAAAGGGTGAAAGGACATGCTTTAAGAATTACTGAAAATACATGGAGAAATGCAGGGAAAAAAAGTCACGTAACAATGTCAAGAAGACAGCATTTCAAAGTAAGGCAGAATTGCTGAATCAATTGTATTGCCAGCTTCAATTCTCATGGTTCATAATTTCCAAGAGATTGACTTAGCAGCCTTTCCAGTATTTGGAAACATAATTACTCAATGTTACATTTCCTATGTTGCCCTTAGGCCATTGCATAGGATGCAAAATGCTCCCTGGGCACTCCTGGCTGACCATCAGATTGGGGTCCTGCATGAATGTGCCCTGATGTGTTTCTCTTGGAAGGATAACCGCGTAGCTTCAGGCACCTGAGCTGCCAGAGAGACTGAAACCTTGAATTATCAATTACTTTCCTCTCTTTCTTTCTCCCCCCGGTCCTCCATTCTTCAAGTGCTGCTCAGTTGACCTGACAAGATATTTCTCTTAATTCCTAGGAAAAAGGATCAGATTTATTTTCATATGAATCTGCCAGTCTCAATTCATCTGCTTACTATAGTGCAAGTAAATTGGTGCACTTGCTTCAAAGAAAAACATTAAGCTCACTTAAGTAACAAATTTCCCTCGGGGGGACAAAAGAGATGTAGAGGAAAAGCTCTCTCCTCTGTCCTTCTCTGGCAGAAGGCTTGGCTGGAGACAGGGAAAGATCATGTTAGGTTTGAGGCAGGGATTAGATCTGCATGAAAACTTTTCCAATTCATTTGATCCTGAGCTGGGCCAAAGCACTCAAGTCTCCTCTTCACATGGGACCATGCCTAGACCTGAAGAGGATAGTTCCAGCCTACTGGCAGATCAAAGTTATTTTAAGAGATCAAAGTTATTTCAAAGTTACTGAAAAGAGCCACTTCTCATAAACCAGGTGTTATGACCTGTTGAAGTAAACATATTAAAGAATTTTTTTGTTAAGTTTTCTGCCATCTTCTCTGCCTCATTCAGGGGCAACATGCAATAAATTTTGTCTGTATCAATTCCAGACTACTATTTCAGGTGTGGAATTTACATATATCATAAT
>VWZT01009085.1:0-15051 GCA_013397055.1 Pachycephala philippinensis
CCAGCCAGGGTCAATGCACCACACCTGAAAATGTGACAGTGTATGTAAGCCAGACTGCATAATGCACTTTGGGGAAATATTTTTACGATTAGCTAGAATGATTGTAAAGGTTCTTCTTTTGAGGCTGCCACTTTTATCACGTTCTTAGGCTGTTCTAACTTAAAAAGGCAGAATGGGACAGCAGGTGTCACTATAATAGCAGCAAAAGCAGGAAGAGTAAAATCTGTGTGTTTCTTACCACGTTATTTTGGCTTTATACAGTTTTCATCAGAGAAAAGGATCAAGGGCAGCTTGGTGCTTGCCCTGGTCTCCTGACTGTAGGTTTATAAAAAAACAGCTCAGCTTATGTCAGTGTTTAGAAGCATGAAGACGGTTTGGGAGACTTTTAACACTGAGAGATAAAGGATACAATTATTTTCCTTGTGGACTAGCAAAGAGACAGGAAGAAGTATTACCTTTTGGAAATACCCTTTTGTGCTTTCTGATTTTTATTCAAACCTAGGAATCTTCAGTGAAATTAAAATGAAAATACAGATTATAAATATTAAGTTCTGTATTTTGAACAGAGTGCCTAAGGCTACTAGTCCCTAGCTTTGTAATGAGACATGTAAATTGATGTGATATTCAAACTTAGTGGGCTCACTGGAGCTGTCCTGCCATTAAAACCTTGCCAGTGAGTCTCACTTTGAGACTCAGCCATTCCACTTTCAGTATTCATGAAATGAAAAAACTGTGTCTGCTGTATGGCTCCTGAGGGGTACCGAATTCCACAGACTGCAGCTGAAGAGAGTATCTACCTATGAAGGGAATTGTGAGGTGGAATACGATACTTACTGAAATAGAGATTAGCCGGTAAACACAGAAAAAGACCAGAAGAACCTTTAGATTTCAAATATCTGTGGCTTAAAGAGAGATAAAATATATCTACATTTACTGTAATGCCTTGAACGTGTAAAAAGTTGCAAAAATGGATAACAGTGAATTCTCCTCTGTTTCAGGTTAAAGGATAGCTCTGGCCACTCTTGAGTTTCAAAACACTCTCACTAATGTTGAGCTGAGGAAAAGCTTCAGGAGTATTCCTCTTCTTCTGAAGTTCAGGCAGTGGGCTAGCACCTAACCTGTCAAACAAGTGTATTTCTTGTCGTTTCATAAAACTACTGCTCTGTCCTTACCACTCCAGAATGGGTGTCACTCCATTCCAGCCTGGCATGTCTTGTGCTCTGGTGGTATGCTTCTGTGTGGGACTTGTTTGCATTCCTACTATCCACATTTCGAGTGGGCTTTGTTTACTCCAGCCATCTTGGAGGAACAGATGAAAAATTTTCAAGAATTGTATCACTATGAAGAGAACACAGGAAAAACTGGCAACCTGGGCCCTAAAGCCCTATAATCTTCACATTTCAAAGGACACTTAAATATGATCTGACAACTCAATACTGCACTAGGAAATAAAACACTTCCCAGTGCATAGTGAAGGATATCAATGAACCAAGCAAAGAAACAAATCAATTGAAATCACAGACAGCCTTTCCTAATGTCCCTAAGCTTCCCTTTAGTAATACATATTCTTTAAACAAATTAGCTGCTGAGAATTTTAGGAAAAAAAAATCGTTTCATAACCAGAGCTGTATGAAATGGAGGACAGAGAAACCAGATTAAAAGAAACAGATAAACCTGACAAGCAGAATTCAGGTGAGATCTGAAATGGCATAAATCATACCCTAAAGTTCAGAAGAGCTGAGCTATGCCTTGTTAATGCATGTCTTCATGCTTCTAGCCAAAACACAGCCTGAACCCTTGTGGGCAAAAGTCTTTTCACATGGCTTTGAGTATGTCTGAGAGCATTTATTACCTGCTATATTATGAGGGATTTGGTTGACAATTTAAATAGTTAAGACACATCCAGGTTACAACAGATACAGGTCAGTGACAAATACCAGTTTTAAAAGTG
Organism: Pachycephala philippinensis; assembly: GCA_013397055.1. Taxonomy (NCBI): domain Eukaryota; kingdom Metazoa; phylum Chordata; class Aves; order Passeriformes; genus Pachycephala; species Pachycephala philippinensis. Next base: position 1,952 of record VWZT01009085.1, read on the forward strand.
GTCTGAACAGCCACAGTTATTAAATGTAGATTTCAAGTCATAATTTCAGGTCATTCTGATGCTACAAAGAGTCTCTGCTACAAAGGAACAGACCTGGCTCCTAATCTGGGTCCATATAATTTGTCTATACCAATGCTGATCACAGGGGCAGGATGGGATGGAAAAGATTACACTGCTAAAAGTATTTTTAAAAAGTATTTTAAAACTAGCAATTAGATTAGAAACTATTAGTAACAAACACTGAAAAAGATTTGTGTGTGCGATACTTCATTTGCATATAGGATCAAAGACTTCAACAGAAAATAACACACTGCTGTGTTTCTCTCAGATTTTAGCTTTCTGTGTACTACTTTTTAACTTCTGATGTTTTTGTATCTTTAAAATATAACTTTCCTTTTAATGGAGTTATGAGCTTGGGATTTAGCGATAATTTGTCAAGTGTTTCAGAGGAACTTGGTTTTAATCCAGACACACCGTGTGCTTTCATAGTCAGGCAAGTTATTATAAGCTACTGCCTTCATTTTCTTGCTGAAGAGGTACTGTGTGGGCAATATCTGTTGTGTGCTTCAACAGACAGCCTATCACTACCTGGAATAACACTTGTCAAAGAAAAAAATGTGCTTTTCTAACAGCAACAAGGAAATATGGGTTAGAATAAAGAAATGTGTTGTGCTGTTCTAAATAAAGTAAATGTTTTGCTGAAAATACTTTCTCACTGAGGGGGAAAAAGTTGAAAGATCATCTAATTTCCACATTTTTAGCATAATGAGAAAGACTTGGTGTTTTTTCATTTTTATTGGCTCAAATTGTACAGGAAGCACGCTAGTTACAACTAGCATACAATTAATGAGTTAATGAGCTCTGAGTCTAGATCATGTGTGGCTCAGCTTAAACTGAGGTTCATGTTGATGGGTAGGACCCCAGAAGAGGCTTGTTTGTGAGCTGGGCTTGTTCAGGATGGTCCTGAGATGGAGCAGTTTTATAGTAAAGAAGCATCTTTGGATCCTATTTCTCTGACAGAACAGCCAAGGTACTTTGATGGGCCAGCATTGCATGAGGCTGTGGAAATTCCTGGGCTGAAACTCTGCAAGTAGTGACCTGAGTCACAGCAAAAACTCAGCTGCAGAGTGAGAACCAGTGAAGGGAAGTAACAAATGTCTGTCCAGATTCCCAGCTATGCTGGAATGTGAAGAGGAACACAGATAGGCACAAATTTTCACCATCCTTTATTAAAGAAGAGTATTTTGTTCTTCCCTGATTGCCCCATAACCTCTAAGTCATGCAATTCTAACAGGTGAAGTTTCTGCAAATACATGTTTTGGCATCTTAACATCCTCTGTTAAGTAGGACTTTGCTGAAGCTGTGGTTTCAGACAACACTGCTCATGAGAAAATACTTCAAAAGAAATTTGAGTATAATGAAAACTAAAGTATTTTCCTTGCTGTGGAAAGCATTAAACATGGGGAGTTGCGTGAGTGTAATGAGAACCAAATGTTTGCAAGTAAGTATGCAAGGTTGCTTCAGTACCGATAGTCATATAAGCATTGCATATCCTTCAAAAGCATGCAACAAGCCAAAGCTGCTTGTTGTTGTAAAGAAAAATCTTTATTTCTAGGTGACCAATCGATAAGAACATCTTCAGAATACAGTCTCAGTCTCTTCCTTGGCTCAGTGTCCTTATACCTTTGAGTATCTCCAAACAAATCTTGTATTTTATCATCTCGCTTAACACATGCATTGTGTATACCATAGTCTCCATGGATGGTAATGCATTATCTTGGTTTGTTGTGGTTTATCTTTGCTTCCCCACTTTTTCCTACTTTAAATTCTGTGTAAAGTCGTTGTGCAATCTACCAATTCCTTTAAAGCAACAGAAACCTACAGACTTTGAAGATCAATTAATCAGTACATGCTAATGTTAAGGAGAGTGTAGCCTTCCAGAAGATTGCACGAACTTCACAATTCAGTAAACCAATCTGTAATGGTAATAGGAGAGAAATGTGTCCAGAGATCTGTGGAAGAAGAAGAAGACAATCATAGTGAATGCTTAAAAACGGATAATTAAGTGAAACTCTGTAGTGTGAAATAGTTTGTGGAAATTACTATGTGTAACGTACTTGTTCTCAATATACTTGTAAACATGAGTCCTTCTTCCTTCAGCAAAAAAGTTGTTGATTGAAGCTCTGCAAAAATCTGCAAAAATCTGCAAAAATTTGCAAAAATGGAGAAGGAACGCTGGGGACCTAATAGTTCTGAGGCTTGTGCAATAGTCTTCACTTTGATCTGCATCAAAGCTGCTGCTTCAAAGTTATTTCTAAAGGACAGAGACTGAAATTGGGAAAGGAAGGGAAAGTAGTGCATGAGCCTAATGTATTAAAGAGTCTCTGTTCTTCTGACTGCTTGGTTTCTGTGCTGCGATGAATGCAAGATGAGAAACAGGGAGTAAATGAGCTGTAATTAAGTAGCAATGGTAGCAATGCATTTGATCTGGCTGTTTGTATGTTAATCTGTTAGACTGTTGGCCACAGAATCTACCCAGAGGAATACTAGGAATATTCTCTTTGAGGAGTAGAAAAGGAAGAGAAATGGAAGAAAAAGGGGAATAGTCAAGGAGGAAATATTAATCAAAACAGGAATCTATAATAAACATCAATGTTAGAATGTTTTACATGTGATATGACATCTGGTGTTTATTTAATGTATGAACTCCTACAAAGACACAGTTTTTACCAGAAGGATTTCATAATATTAAGGTAACTTTATTCAGTGTGCTTAGTTGTTATGATGTAACATAATTCTGTCTTCAGTTACTGGGTATTTATTTCTGTGTAAACAAGATTCTGCTTTAGTCAGGTTTGACCAAATTATAAGTACTTTTTAGGTTTCCTAAATAATTTGTAGACATGTTGTCTAAGAAAAGAAGTACAAGGGAAGTGATATTAAGCCACTTCTCTACCTACCTGACTTGCTTTCCAACACTGCCTGACAAGCTTGGGTGATTACTACAACTAAGCAGAAGGCCATCTGCATAGTGCTTCTGCCTTCTTACACAAAACTTAAAAGGAAAAAAAAAAGGTCTGCTGAAGTGTTCAAGCAGGAAGCATTACTCCCATTTCCTATGCAAATATCTGTTATGTGTAGAGAAGTTCTGTGTCAAAGTTTGCAATAAAAATGACAATATGAATAGAGTATAAATTTGAATATTTTTCCTGTAATAAAAAAAAAAAAAAAAGTAAAAACTAATTGAAAGATTCAGTAGTATTTTGAAATTATGTTGTCCAACCTCATCATATTTCTAAAATTTGAGGTGAAGAAGTCTATAAACAGAAAACTGCTGACCTGTCTTAAAAACACAGAGTAATTCTGTGAGATGTATTCTATTATTTTTTGATGCAATTCAGTTGAATATCCTTCTTCACATTTTGTGCATGCAAAAAATTGGTACAAGCTCACTTGTGAAGAAAAACCACTGACACCCAGTTCACCTGTAGAAGCCAGGACTTTATTAAGTCTGTGGAAAATATGTAGAAATTAATAAAGGTAAGGAACAGAGTAAATGGAATAAAATAATTACAGGTTTTGTTGCCAAGAATGAACTTTTGCAGAATCTAGGATCAAAAATGGAACCAAATTTTGAATCTATCTGAATACATATTTAAATATAGCGGGTAATGAGACCAACGTAAACCTCCCAGGTATTTTTAGTAGCTCTTTGTAATGAAGAGTAAGAAGTAGCCTTTGTACCAATAATACCACTGTGAGATTTACCTTTGATTTCCGGTAACTGAAGGGAGCAATAGATAAGCACAAATATCTCATTAGTCAAGGAACCATCATAACAGTACTAACAGTGCACTCAGCTTTGTGTTTTGTAAAGAATGAGTGTAAAGGGGACTCAGGTTTGTGGTTTAAATGAGGTACCTTGTGATAGATGTTTGCTTTTGTCTTTGTAAAAATGGATTCATCTTTATGGAGACATGTTTGAAACACGAAATATCAGTAAATAAAGTAAATAAATCAGGTTTAAGCATCATCCTTTGGGGATCTTTTTCTTGTAATACATGGTTTTCATCAAGAAAATCCAGAGCTGTCTAGATGTTTAGATCATTCTTTGTATAAGTTGAGTAAAGAATTGAGATGAAAAAGAGCTTAACTCTTGAAGACTGCTTTCAGATCTTCCTAGTGCCTCAAGGGTGAAACTTTTTGTCATGAATGATAAGTCCCTTTTCCAGCTGCACGTATGTAGTTCACCCGCATACAGATATCAGATGGTGGTGATTTAGGGCATAAAAATGTCTTTCATCCTGCGTCCAATAACTCATTGCAACAGTCATTTTTGCCTAACCTAAAATAATATCCAGGGTGTCTGCATACAATTGTCTGTCTGAATTTGGGACTTCACTATTTGCTGGCCTGTGGTAGCTTTATGTTCTTGATTTGCAATATTCTGAAACAGTGTCACTAAATGAGTCTTGTTCTAGTAAAAAGGATCTGTATACTCTATATTTTTCACTAGGAAAATGAAAAAATTAATTTCAGAAACTCATGGAAAAGCTTGACTTTTTAAAGACAGAGCAAGTTCAGCGATGTCCTATTTCACTTTTGTTTTATCCTTTCTTTCTTTAAAGGTCTAGTGGTTGTTGACTGATGGCCTGAATTCAGCAGGTCATTTATCCAGGAGTTTCTTCCTTATCTTGCCCATTATGATTTGTTGATGTCGTGGGTGAAGTGGTGATTGGTGACTTGCTGGGCCGCAGCAACCATGCAGTGTTGAATTTCAAACCTCTGGTCTCTTGCCTGCACCCACCTTGCTCCCAAGATGGGCCAGACACAGGCAAGAATGGTTGGAAAATTAGCATGTTTTACTAGTGTCCTCAGCAACACTGTTTTCCCAAAATGGGTTCTTTCACTCCATGTGCAAGTAGTCAATCCCCACACAGAGTTGATGTATTTGCTTTATTTACAGTCCTGCACAGAAAGGGGTGCTGGGTGGCTAATCCATATCACAACTATCACAACTCTCCATTGTTTTTATACATTTTGGCAAAAGCAGTAAAGTGCATTGACTACAAGTTATATGGTTGTCTTATTAATTAGTATTCTATATTCTATTGGTTAAAGATTCCCTCGCTTCTTATACTAATTAATCTGCATGCTCGGAGTTGGTGGTTTTCTTGGGTCAGTAGGCTGTGAGTAAGCAGTTGTGATCTCCTCCTGCTAGAATTATCTTTTACGCAGACAGAGCTGATACCAGCACAGTTGCTGAGTTGGCTTTATGACTTTCTTCCTCACCTTGGGAGTTCTGCCCGTAAATTCTGAGTTCACTGTGTCCACTATGAGTAAGTAGTACATCCTTCTCCCCAAGCTTTCAACTTCACCTTAGGTATAAGACCACTGAATCATGTCCAGCCCTAAACCTAGGCCAGGTAATTCTACTGACAGTAATTTATCTTTCTAACACCTGGACATCAACTCCCCACCATGTTGCTCCCTCAGGACACCATGCAGGTTCCAGGCCAGCTGCCATCTCCAGGGCCCAGTCTGGTGCTGGCAGCAGGCACTAATCTTCCAGCTGTCCTGCCATGCAGGAGAACGGGAACAGCCTGCCTGAAGCGGGAGGGCCGCTGCTTGTGGAGAGCCTGCTGCTCACTGAGGATGGGGGCTTCCATGTGGTGGGCAAGGGGTTGGGGGGACCACAGGGCCTGTGTGCAGCAGGGGAAAAGTGCTGCACAACTTCAGCCAGAGAAGAGGAGTGAGAACCCATGACAGCAGCAGACACCAAGGTCAGTCCAGAGGCAGAGGCAGGAGGTGCTCCAGGCACCAGAGCTGAGATTCCCCTGCAGCCTGTGGTGCAGCCCATGGTGAGGCAGCTGTGCTCCTGCAGCCTGTGGGGGTCCACAGTGAAGCAGAGATCCACCTGCAGCCTGTGGAGGACTCCATGCTGGTGCAGGTGGATGCACAAAGCAGGATGTGACCATGTGGGAAGCTCATGCTGGAGCAGACTCCTGGCAGGACCTGTGGCCCTGTGGAGAGAGGAGCCCATGCTGGAGCAGGTTTGCTGGGAGGACTTGTGACCCCATGGAGGACCTGCACTTGAACAGTCTGTTCCTAAAGGATGGCACCCCGTGGAAGGGGTGCACACTGGAGCAGATGTGAAGAACTTTAGCCTAGTGGAAGGACTTACATTGGAGAAGTTCGTGGAGGACTATCGTGGGAGGCACCCCACACTGGAGCAGGAGAAGAGGAAGAGAAAGAAGCAGCAGAGAACACATGAACTGGCCAGAACGCCCACTCCAGTCCCCCTGTGGTCCTGAAAAAGAGGAGGTAGAGAACTGGGAGTGAAGTTGATCCAAGGAAGAAGGGAGGATTGAGGGAAAGGTGTTTAAAGTTTGGGGTTTATTTCTCATTATCCTTCTCCAATTTGATTTGCAATAAATTCAGTTAATTTCTCCACGTAGAGCCTATTTTGCCCATGATAGTAATTGGTGAGTGACCCATCCCTGTTTTTTTCTCAGCTCCCAAGCCTTTTATTATATTTTCTCTCTCCTGCCCAGATGAAGAGGGGAGTGATAGAGTAGCTTTGGTGGGCACTTGGTGTCCAACCAGGGCCAACACACTACACTGTCCTTTGGTTCGATGCATAAATTTCATGCACTAGCATAATTAATGAAAAAATAAATAGGTATTTGTTTTGTTGTACGCTTCATCCTGAATGTAAATCTCTCCCTGCAGGCTATCATTTTTGCTTATGGTTGTGTGTCTATTCTTTCCCATGCCTGCAGTTCTCCAAGGACAACCTTTAGCTGAAACAGAAAGCTCAATCCCACAGAGCTGTCCCCTTCTCTATGTGAGCTCATTTTATGATCAGAATATTAATTTAATGGGTAGTTCCCAAGAGTTCAAGTGGTGCCAGTGAGCTATATGCAGTGTGTATCTGCATATTTGTTTTACCTTTTGACTAAACTTAGTGACAAGACATTACTAACAGTGTAATATCTCCTTTGAAATACCAGAGCAATAGCAAGAATTTAAATTCATACACTTGAATTTGACCATCTCTTAGAATATTCAACAGTAATATCTTTCTATTCTGCAGAGGATGCTATTAAAATGTCAATATTTGTTAGAACTACCCAGTGTAGCAGTGCAGGTACTGCTTTCTCATTTCTATTCTTTCATTAAACATTTTGGGCTAGCTCTGGATACCTCAAAATAATGGGGTATCTGTTAAGAGTGGGCAGAATAGTGGGTAAGAAAGATGTTGATGTGAGCATTGCTGTCCTCTGATACAATTGTGAACAGGTTCCTCTGCACAGACTGTGATGGATTTCCTTCTGGCAGCTGACATAGCATCCTTTATCAATAAAGATAAGTGCTTTGAATCTCAAAAATAACATCTGGTTTCCCATCCTACTTGAAAACCAAGAGACTGGTCCTCATTCTAGATATCTTTCTGTTGTTATCCTCACTATTCTCAGCAACACATGCATAAAAGTCTCTTCCACAGATAAACAAACTGAGGCTCAGAGATAGAATTTATCCAGTCAGATTCTAATTTATTTATAGAGATGACTAAAGAGCAAAAGAATACAATCTGTTATTGGTAGTGAATTTTGGATTAGCAATTTAGTGATTATTTTAAGTTATTCCTTCCATTATGCAAAAGTTCCAAGGCAACAATCTCTGAAAAAGCGAGTTAGCTTTTTTCCTATTTGCAGTAGTACTAATCTTATCTGGAGCACTGGAAAGGGTTGAAATCTTCCTTAGAGAAAATAAAATCTGACTTGTGTGATTTAATATTCCCTGATGTGTGCAGTCATTTGAATTTTCATACTAGTGAGACATTGTGCCATAAACCATAGCTGCTTTTAGACAAAAATGAGCAGATTCAGTTCACTAAGGTAATTTTCATAGGTGAAGGTGCAGTTCCTTAAGGTTTGATGTCCTGGGACAGTTGATCAGCTTGGTTCTGCAAGGTCAGCTGTTACTGATGCAATGCAGGTTTGATTGACTTTCATTACAAAGAGCTCTTTTTTACAAGCATATTGCAGCTGGGCTTTTTAACCAATAAACTACTGGGGTGTGGGGGCTTTGGTGTTTTGGGGGCAGTTTTTACTCCCTTTTCTTCTGGAGAAGTAAGGGGAAAATGGCTTGTTTAATATGAAGAGAAAAAATGGTATTTGCTGCAGTAAGTGTGGTGTACAGGAAATACCTATATGGGTAGGCAGATTCAGGAGTCAGATCCTACCTGCTAATCGTTCTTGGTTCTCATTGTAGGATGACTTACATGGAGGTGGTAAGCCAGAGCTTTTGAGCTGTTGTGTTGCTGCAGTAAGGTCAAATTCAATTCCTCAGTAGTAATTTTGTGCAAGGCTGTGTACCGTAGGTGTCCTGCACTGACACTGCTGAGGAAGGTATCAGAGGGTAGAAAGAGAGACACAGATCAAAACAGCCCATCTCTTTTTTCCCTCCTGCCATATTAAGATATCTTCAGCCCTCAGCATGTTTCAACCCCTTGGGATAATCATGCGGTGAGGATTAATTTGATGTTTTTAACTGTATTTTCCTTGCAATAAACCTCCCTACATTTACTACCAAGGCAGTGAGATCCTTTGGACTTCAGGTTCTCCTTGCCATCAAGGTATAAATGTTTGTAACTAGGGGAGTGGTGGGAGAGGTTGTTGTTGCTGGGATATGTGGTGGTGCAATCCTGGGTACACAGATCCTTTCACACAGATAACTCATCGATTTCTTCTCCGTGCGGTGAGCATTATGAAACTGGACCTATTTGATGGTGATATTTTCCTCCTGCAAAAATTCTGTGGAGAATATATGGTCTGGTTAATAGTGAAGTAAAAGAATCAACGAAGAACTATGAGAAAATTCCAAAAAACATACAATGTAGATTATCCCTTTTGTTTTGCTCTTTTGTTTCTAGCAACAAAAACCGTCTTATTTAAGAGAGGCTAAATAAATTGGTAATGAGTTATATCCAACACATGGGCATACACCACAGGTTTGGGGAAGCTGCCCAGTGGAAAAGGGCCTGGGTGGGGGTGCTGGTTGACAGTGGCTGATCACAAGATCACACACCAGACACACTAGGACAAGATCACACACCAGACTGACAAAATTCACTCATAATTATAACTTGAAGCAAAACTGGCTGAGAATTACACTGTGGTTCATGGACATATAGGATCAGTAATATACCACACCACTCCCCCACCCCCCCACCAAAAAAAAAATCCCTCCAAACACAATACAGAAAAGCAAATTGCATACTTAATACCTTTATTTGTCTTCTCAGAGGAAAATTTTGGATTATGTAGGCACAGCAGGACCAACACTCTTCATTCCTGCAGCGTTATCTCTGTGGGATGGCAGAGGTTTCCCTGTCCTGATGTGTTTAATGCAATTTTTCCAGGAAAATGTTTTCATGCACTGATCAAAGAGAGAAGTTATGTGTGCTACAGATGCCAACTCCCTTCTTTTTTATAATTTTAAATGCAAAAAGGTACAAACTGCAGCCTGTTTAGAATGTTGCTTGCTTTTCCTGTTTTCACTGTCAGATGTCTGTAGTGTCTCAAATATGAGGGTACATGGGATGAAGGAAAAAGTAAAGCCGTTTCTCCCTGCTGCATTTAACCAAACCAAAGTGGGAGAGCAATTGAATTCTCTCAGGCACTCTCAACAGTGTGTTGAAATTTTTCAAGCCTTAAACCAGCGCCAGGGCATCTGATTGCAGAAGGTTAACTGAAGTTTCAGAAGTTTTGCAGAACTTTGCTCCAGTAAGCATAGAAAATCTTTTCAGTTTGGTGGGGGTGGAGTAAAGGAAAGAGAAAGCTGTAGAATTCTAGCACAGTTTTAATGCTGAGAAAAAAACTAAGCTAGAGTCTGTGTGACATGTAGAGCTCTTTCAGTTTCGTTAAAGTCTGAAATACTTGAAGCTCATTTTTAAGAGCTTTTTCTCAGTGGTATACCCATTTTTCTTGAGCTCTGCTTCTTTCCACCCAACCCTCTGTTTTGCTCTGTTTTTAAACACAATATAGAGTGTTCTCAGGCAAAGCACACTTATCTGTGATTTCACAAGACAGTGATTCTCTCAGCCCTGTGTAAATGCAGTCCAGACCTGCAGTTACACCAACAAATGGCTTCAGTAGCCTTCCAATAGAACACCGGAAACCATTGTGACAGTCCTCTGCTGCATGATGAATATCACTGTTAAGAACCTGATTCCATACTGGATTTTTTATGTGATGCCACTTTTAAAAAGCTACCAGTACCTTCCTATTACCCCAACTGTGATTAAAGCTGGTATCAGGGAGAGGAGTATTTTCATGTACTGCAGCGTCTCTAGCAAAGGATCTTTTACCATCTGGGTCACCATAGATGACTTTACCTTGGAGGCTTTTTATGCACATACTTCTTTTCATCTGCTTTGGCAACCATCCTGCATTAACTGTAGAGTGGTTAGAAGGCAAGAACAGCTTGTGCTCTTCAGTTTTCAGAAGACCTTCTATTCTCTAGGCAAAACCTAACAGTTCTTGACTGCACTCAAGAGAAATTAATAATACACCTGGAACTTGGTAACTTTTCTAAATCAGTAGAGTGAGACACTAGTGTTTATTTAATGGCTGGATTTCTGTGTTTATGATCCATATGCAATTATGAAATATACCACTGAAATGAAATCATTGTATCTTTTTAACAAAGTAGAAGGGCTGGACCTTTCTTTTGAGTGACAGTTTTGATAAAGGGCTCATCTGACTGTGATCTGGGTTAGAAGAATGTGACAGCTGTCCGTGCAATGCTGTTACATGGACAAGAGGTGACACTATGCCAAAGGGCGCAAAGCAATTGAGGAAAAACTTACAATAAACCCACTTTTGTTTTCTTTCCCGATTAACTCTGTCTATTCAGAGGTTGGTCTTGGGGTTACCTCATTTAGCAATGTTAAAAGAACAATGAGGCAGAGAGATAAATTTTCCAAATGCATGCATTGGTTGTTCATACACTGTGTGCTGATTAACAGCACCAGAATGCACATGGTTTTGGCACTTCTTTTATCAAGAACAATTTTTATGTGATGACTCCAGTTAAAGTTTCTAGCACCTACTTCAAAACGAGCTTTTTTTGCTAAGATCAGCTTGGGCTCGTACAGTGGCTGGTAGCTCCCAGCTGGTGAGAATTCAGTTTTCTAGTTCAACTGTTTTTCAGCCAAGTGAAGACTCTGTGTCTATCCTGCATTCCCTGTACTACACTTTGGTACATCACAGGTTTTACATAGCGAGTTCTGAATAGGTCTGCTGGTGCTACGCAGTGATTTACAAATGGTTAAAAAGTAATGTCTCAAAATAGTGAATACAACAGTGACAATGTTGCTGCCCCAGAGAGTGCTTTATTTTCTTGGCACTGTGTGCTGATGCTAGACTAGTTCAACGACTTACAGGTTCCTAGCGAACCTTTAAAATTCTGACATTGGGTTCTGTTTTGCTTGCTATATTGGATGGGCATGAAACCAAAGGAAAACAATGTATCTCTGTTTATCTAACTTCTTGTTTGTATTTTAGCCTCTTTATATGTATATACACTAAAACACTGAATGACGGAAGTATCGAGTGGCTCCCAAATCTTAAGCTATTCTATTCCACTTTATAGTCTTAATTTTTTAACGAGAATCTCATCATTGATCAAACAAAAGACGAATTGAATTTTCTTCTCTGTCCCAATTTATTTAGAAGTGTATGAAATATACCCAAATGAAGCAAAATGGTTGAATGTCATGTTTTAATCTACAAAGAATTACTGTGTTTTCATTAGGAAAAAGAGTAAACTTTCATATCCTGTTGTATATATTAATGAAAAGTTGTACATATTAATGAAAAGAAAGTTCATTTTGTGGTTTTTTTTACCTCCAAAGCTTCTGTTGAAAATAGTATTCAAATATCTATCTGTAGAAGATATTATTCCATATAGTAGATGAAGCAGCATAGACTGGACTCCATGACCCAGAAAGACTACCAATTTTCTCTGAAATTAATGGGAATTTTTTTGCAGACTTGCAGAATCTTCACAGCCCCTACGTTTGGCAAACCAACAAGAGCAGAACAGGTAGGAATGTGGGAGTCTCAGACAGTGTGGTGTACTTAAACCGCACGCACTGAGGGGGTGTTAGCCCAAAACTGGTCAGGCTGGAGATGGTGACTGTTGGCTGGATTAAACAGCATTTAGGGAATTAAAGAGATCCCTGGAATAAAAATAAAGAGTCAGCCTAAAAAGAGGTCTAGGAGAAGAGAAGCATGAGGGCTGCAGTGGCAGCAGGGATGGTGCTGCGGGAGCAGAGGCCATCAGAGCTCGGTTTGATGCCACACAAGTCACCCAGGGGTGTCGTGGCCTCTGCCCTCCCAGGGGTGCTGTGAGCAGCCTCTCCTCCTGCCTGCCTGGTCCAGGTGCTGGGGGATGAGGAAGGACCCGTGCTGGGGTGCTGGCTGGGAGCTCTCAGGGCAGCTCCACCCCAGGAGGGTTTGCAGCCAGGGATCTCAGGAGGGGCATCACCTGGGGACTTCTCCAGAGGGGCTGCAGGGGATTGCACTTCCTGGGATTAGTGACAGAGGGGTGCTCAGAGACTGGGGGTGTTTATCAGCATTTTCTGAAAGGGTCACAATGTATAGTTTATGACTTGCATCCCTGACACTGATCTCTGTATAGCTCATTGATTGCCAGTTAATTACATGTCATTAATAAATCAATAAACCACTTCAATCCCAATTCAGTTTAACAACATGAAATTACAATCTTTCCGCTGTGAAAGCTCATCATTTAGGGACAAGAAATGGATTCCCTAATGTTTTATAATGTTACATTTTAAGATGTATTGTAGAGATTTATTCCAGAAGAACAGTGTCTTTATAGCCAACAAAGTTTTGCTCAGTTTATACCGCTACAATTCAGAACATGGTGCCATATGCCTGTGGCTTTGAAACTTCTAATTAATGTTACCTTCAATACTTTGGAAAGGGGCTCAACTAACTCTATAATGAGAGTTATCAGAGTTATAACAACAGGTATGACAGCAGAGAGATTTCTCTTGCTGGTTT
>VWZT01009086.1:7701-23608 GCA_013397055.1 Pachycephala philippinensis
CTTGGTTGTTCTAATTGCCAAACACTTGAAAGCACAGACAGAAAAAGAGAAGGTATTTGATTTCTTAAACCATAGATTAGTACAAATACAAGTTTTTTACCTTACCATTGTATAGGGTGGAAAAAAGCACCCAAACAACCAAACCCTGCTCTGCAACCGAAACCCCAAAACCCGCAGCCACCAAACCTTTGCCCATAAGGAAGTCTCCACAAATACTGTATCAAATTCCCTGTTGTTTCTAGGATTCACCTCTGGAAACCAATCAGACTAATTGTCTTCCAGGACCATTGCTAGTGCATACTTCACAGGGATCAATGGCACATTCTGTTTATTCAAATACTGTATCCATATTCAGTCACTCCCTCATCTGTGTGTTCCAGTTCACCAAGAAACTACACTCCCTGGATAGCTTGTATTCTCCCTCTGAGATAAAAAGACAAAAAAAAAAAATTGTCCTTCAGCAAATCCAGGGCAATATTCTGAATTTTAATTCATTTCAGAGCAAAAAGTATCACGATCATATTTTCATAACATTTTTGATGGTATCTTTCTCTTTTGTGCATGCTTTGGCATAAAGTGTCATCAATAAATCAGTCTTCCTCTTAAAAACTGAAACTCACCCTTCAGCTTTCATCGGTGGCCAGAGCAATATAAGCTACAATATGACAAGTGGAATGATAAGACTGAAAACCCTAGGTTTAAATTAATTTTTCTAAAAAACCATAATTATTATCTGAAAGCCTTTCCCAATTCTACCTTTCCTGATGATAGTGTTCCGAGGAGCAATCAGTTCTATGTGAAGATTAAACAAGTTGGTAGCTTCCCATACAGCCCTGGGACTCATTCTGAAAATCTCTGTGCTGATATCAGCATGCTGAACACCAGAAAGTGACCCAGCAGTGACTCTGGGTAGCTTCATGGACTGAAGCAAATATTTACATTAATTCAGACGATGGGGAGGTGGGGTGGCACAATGAAAGCCATATTTGTCCTAAGAGTTATGTCACTGCTCCAAACACAGCTTCTCTGTGCAAAAAGCGAGGAGCATTTTAATTACCCTTCTCCTCCCGCCTCATCAAAATATTTTTAGGATTACTTGACTGTGCAAACTGTGTGATAGCCAGTTGTCAGGAACAAAGGACACTATTTCTGAGAGAAAAAAATGGTCTGAGCAATCAAAATTCTCCGAGATGCACAAAAGGTGAAAAACTTCTTCCCAGTTTGATCATCTGTGATATCGACTGGGCAGTTAATAACTTTGCCTAAATAATTGGATTGTAAAATATATACATATTGTAAAATTCCTCTCATGTTTACTGGAAAAGCCTGCCTTTTAGAAAAAACTGGTTCTCAGAAAATGAGTAGGGGAAACATAAATATGAACTACTGTTAATCACTTTTTATATTCGTGTACTACTTTAATATAACTGTAGCACTTTTTCTTCAAACATTTGAACAGTTCCCTGGAAATCAGTATGTCTTAAGGATAGAATAAGCAATCTAGAAAGCCAGACTACGAAATCCCAGGTTCATAATTTCTTTTCCTTGGTATAAAAAATGCTTTATGTAGAATTCAGTAACTTGAAAGTGCAGAGGAAGTATTCAGATTTGTCTTCTATGTATAAAACATTTAGGTGGCCTCCTGCAAGCCTGGCCATAGGGTCAGATCTGTCTGTAACATGCTGAGATCTCCTATCATTTAGATGCACTCGGGACTGGGGGCATTGATAACCACTCTGTTATTGTCTCTCTTCCTTCCTTTCCTAAAGAAATGTCTTTGGTTTGCTTTTTTTTTTTTTGCTGGTTTGTTTTGTATTTTTTTCCCTAAAAAGGCAGCACAATCACTTTATTACAAATACTGCTTTATGCTGCATTGCTTAATTCTGATTTGCCTGATAAGACATATGTTATTGTTTAGACATTCATCCTGTAAGATGATGGGAACACTTCTGACAGTAAAACTTGAACAAAGAATTAACCAAGCGATTTTCTACAACTTATCTCACAGATAACATTTATTGTTCTCTTTCTGTAGTACTGGTTCTTGGAAATTTACTTGGAATGCAAATAAAATAGTATTTTAGAGTCAAAAAGAGACATTCTTCCTTCAAAATGAAACCAGTAGCAATAGCCATATTACCAGCAGTAAATAGTTAAAATTATAGTTTCTAAATGTTAAAACCTATTTTTAATTCAGTATTTCATGCACTGCTTTAATGCTTGTATAACTTTAAATAGTTCTGAAAAAGCCTCACATAACACTATCCGAAAAAAGTAAAGTTTTTTATTTTGTAGGGATACAACATGCATTGAAGACAAACTGTCTCCAACAACATTGAAGAGAAACACAGTGTACTACAAGACAGACCTAACACAAAAACATTTTTACTTTTGTTGTGTACTTTGTTCTTCGAGTTCATAATTCATAACCCAAAATTTACTATATTCTAACAATAACAGCTTCCTTCACAAAGTCAAAGCAGTATCCTTTCTAAATTTAAAGAGTTTCCGTGGTCTCACAGGTTTCCAGAAGGTGAGCAACACAGTCATTGTGTGAAAGGGTTTAAAACAATTATAATGTTACATCTGTCCGCTGTAAAATTTTGGACCCAGCAATGCTGGCAAATTTGCACTGAGGATAAGTGTTCATAGGTAAAAGCATGATTTCAGACCTCTGGGCTGCTTTCTCTCCATATGAATGTCAGACAAAAATGGGGGAAAAAAATTTTCAAAACTGCTCAGGAACACACACTTGATTTTTGCAACCAGCTTTTGAAAATAAAAAAAAAGAAAAAAAAAATTTGAACAAGAAAACCCAACAACAAAGCAGGAACAACCCTTCCCTTCCTGCCCTAAGCTAAAATTCTGTTACTGGTATTTACTATCAGGTATTTGTATTGTGTGGTCCTCTAACAGCAACTAAAAGACATATCTTATCAAACATCCTTCTTTTGAGACTGAGCCAACAAAACCAAGCAAATTTATTAAAAAATGTCAGTTCTGAAGACTAGACATGTTTTCTGGAAGAGTATGCTTTTAAAAGGACTTCATAAAGGTTCCTTACCCAATTGGTGGTATGCCATAGCACAGAAAATTCCATGGTGAGGGGAAATAAATTGTTTTATTTTCACTCTAGACATACTTAGTAGGGAAATTTAATCTCTGGCCAATGGGAAGGTCAAGTGTAGGCAGCATTAATCTCTTTTTAATTTATGTAAGGGAAAAGCTTCTGTTTGTTTCAGGGCAGGATGCTCTTAAACTGTTTCTCTAGTAAATTCATAGGTATTCTGAGAAAGACAAACTTGCTGTAAGAGGGCACATTTAAAGTGAAACAAAGCCTTCTTTGCTTTAAGGTGATTGATGCTTTCTACTGATCTCATGTTTATTTGGTATATGCTAATTCTTTATATCAAAGACACATCTTTTAGACTTGGTTCAGGAGTGTTGGCAAGATGAAAAATACTAGCACAAGCTTTTTCGACAGCTTAGTAACTGCTTAAGATTATTAAACAAAACTTCCACAGTTTCTCAGTCGATTATATAGCGTTATATGAGATGCAGCTAACAGACATTATTTCAGACTGCAATTCACCTGCCTCGACTAACCAGATCTCTTTTTCAAAGAGAAATGCAGAAAAAGATTTTTTAAACTTCAAACGATTCTACAGCACTTCCAGCATTTTACCACTCCCTTCAAAAGTCAGGGTTCACTTCTAAGAAGATACATCAGATTTCTGCCTTTTCAATAATCTTGTTTCTATTATAGGATAATGATAGTTCACCTTCCAAAGGCAGAGATGCTGCTCTGTCTTTGGTCTCCCAGGGCAATGTTTGTGGCCTCCTGATGGATGATTCAAGAGCGCCTGCATGATTCTTCACGAGCCAATGCAACCTTGAGATCAATACCAGACCCAGCAGCTGGCAGGGAGACTTCAAAGAATTTTAATTGCTCTTTTGAAAGTGCCTCAAAACATCATAACCAGACTGTTTTGGCAGAATCTTTAAAGTCCCAGTTTTCAGATGTGAAAATGTTAGCTTTTTTCCCCTCCTTCAATAGTGTTTTTGTGAACCAGAGCACATTTGTTTACTAGCTGGTTCCCATTAGCAGGAAACAATCATCCTAAAACAGAAAGTGCACTGAATTTACCTTATTTTTGAGTGTCCCTTATTGTCTCTGATTTACACAGCTTACACCGTGGAATGCCCTTCAAAGACAAAACTCCAGTGGTATAGAAATAGGAATGGACTGGATGTTGCTCATCACCTGTGATTTTACAAAGTGTCTTGAAATTGTTTGCCCTTCCTGAAAGCAAGCTAAGTCTCAAAAGAGCTAAGGTGACAGAAAATGGCAGAGAATAAATGAACTGTATTTACTGTTTAACCATGGGTTTTTTTAAATTCTGTTGCTTTTATCCATTTGAAACAGACATAGCTTTGCAAAGTGCTTTCAGATACTTTGCTCTGTAATACTGCATCTGTTTTTTTCTTTAGTTCTGTAAATCAGATAAAAAGTTACAAGGAAGTCCATGCTGGAAGAGGGCATGTCCTTTATGACACACAAGGATTTTGCAAGATCAAGGTCAACCAGGTAAAGAGGAAGCTGGAAAAAAAAAAAGTAAACTGTTTAAAAGAAAAGTTGAAGAGCCAATGGGAATAGTTTTTTAATGAGCATTGAATTTTCCTTTGTCTTAACAGTCAGTTTGTAGTTCAGTTTTAAGTCACTTGATTAATTTTAGGAGATCAAATTTCATGCCTGTCTTTTAAGTGGCAAGTCAGAGTAAATCATTATCTTTTGACTATGAAATCCTGTTAATTCTAATTAAGGAATCCGAGTCACAGCTAAATCTTTGAAGCTTTTATGTTTCAAAAATAAAAATCAAGGTGTTCATGTTCTTGGATATCAGAAACACAACACCTGGAAACACTTGTTTCCTTCTAGCAGTCTCCTGAAACCTTTGTTTTGGCACTTGCACTCTTTCTCCATTTCCAGTCAAGAGATATAGAGGAATAAAAGCTTCTAATCACATACAGCTCGTACTTTACCACTTCTAGCAGAAGGCTTTTTTCCCCCCCAGCTTTGATTCCCATTTAAAGGGACTTTTAAATCGTAATGTGATAAATCTATCACTGATTAAATTACTCTCTATCCAGCTTTACAGTTGCGAGTGGGTAGGTGACAGCTACAGCCAGTATTTTTCTTCAAGTAATTTCAGCATAACTTGAGGGGATATTTGAGAAGGTATGTTAAGAATCTTCTTTAATTTTCTTCATAGTGAAAAAATTTTATGTACTTGTTGGCCTACTGCCCAAAATCTCAGTTGGAGAAGGAAAGACTGTATATTGCACATTCACATTAGATTCAGAGAGAGTATACATGCTGATGTTTAACTTCTATGCCAAGCAATAAAGGTAAAAAAACTTTCAAATTTTACATCAGGGAGTTGGTTCTGTCCCCTAGATTAAAATAACTGAAAATAATAATATCTATTTTGAAATTCCAGTCAATATTCTACTTCATGTCACCTTGAAAAGAAATTTTTGCCGAGATCTTTTCTTCAAACTTTTTTTTTTTTAAGCAGTAGTCATAAGCTGGGGAAGGAATTAAAATAAACCTACAAAAGTTAAATCAGCATGGCATTGCTATTTGAGGGCTTGCCTCATTTTTCTTCCAGCTACCTGCAGTACGCAGGTTGACCTCAGAAGCAGAACTGAGAAGGCTCATTTTCAGTACCACACATCTATCTGATAAATCATGATGACCAAAGCAAAATATACATCTTAGTTTTTAATTCTGAGAGACACAGACATCTTCTGTGTTGAGAAGCGATGGAACTAGTCACAAAGCATACATCAATTTCTTGATTTTTTACCTTTTCTCCATACTTGATGCTGCTCAAGACTAGACAAGATGGATTCCTGGAAATGTTGCTTGGATGAGCAGAACCTTATTGGACTATCTCAGAACGAACCAAGCCCACATACATCAACTGCTGCATGTACTTGTATCCTTTCAGAAAGTGTAAAACAGTTTTTAAATGGGAGCTTGCCTCATATTTAGTAAATATTGCTTTAGTCGGGAATTTCATGCCTTCACTGGCAGTAGGAATACTGTCAGACTTGGCAAAACAGAACACTTTTAGATGATGTGCAAGCATCAACACCTCTTTCACTGTCTGTATGCTGGAAATACACACTCATCATCTGTTGGAACGTCTAGTTCAATTTTAGTTCTTTTATTCTAATTTTTTTCTTACTGTGGAAGGATAAAATCTTGGGGGGTTTCTTATGACTCTGAAACACTTAAAAGAAAAATCTACCTCCTAATCTTCTGCACAAATGCATGGACCAGGGCAGCCTCAAAGCCAGAGACTCTACATACAACAGTTACTGTTTTACTTCCCAGCTGCTTCCAATGTAACTGCTTAGCTGCAGCTCTCAACTGAACCAGTATGCACAAAAAGGTTAAGGCAAACTCTTGCTTGTAAAACAGGAAAGAAAAAGACAGCAGGGCAACACTGCTGAATTTAAAAAACCAATTTAGAATCAGAATTTAACATCAAAATTAGGCAAGAGACACGAGAACATTGCAAAATGAAAGAATCCCCACACAGAAAAGTTTAGGATACTTTATATTTCAAATGAAGACAGCTTAACAGAATCAAATTTAATTTCTTACAAAAGGAAAATTATTTTGTAGAGGTATTTTCAAGATTCAGAATTAAGGCTCAATAAGAACAGTATCTTTGGAAAGGCCAAACATCGTGGTCAAGAAAATTTATGACAACATATATTTATCAGAAGATATTTTATTGACAACAAATACAAAATTGTTGCTCTTGTTCCCTGATGCTTCATTTTAAAGATAAAGCTTTTCCTTCACCACTTTTACAGACTTGTAAATACAGCATTGTAAAAAACTAAAACAAAACAAAAAAAAGTGACAATAAATTAAGCAAAAGAAAATTGGAGAAGAAGGAGGAGAAAAGCCCAACCCATCAATGAGGAAATGCATTAGAAGCAATAGAAAAGTTATGCAATAGAATTGAAGTATCATATTATGTTCTCCTTCCAAGAGAACTTTGGGGGTTTTGCACATGAAATAAAATAGCAGCAAAGAAAAAGGGTAAGTACAAGTGCATTTGTGTCCCACTGGAACTTGTTCTTATTAACCAAAACAGTAGTACTCATCAGAATCAATTTTGGGATGCTTATGCAGAGATTGTGCATCCTCCATGACAGAAGAATCACTGAACTTGTCCATATCTGAAGGGGTTTGGTGACCAGGGACGTCATCCACTAAGGTGTCCAAATAACTTCCCACTGATATTCCATCCAGTCCATCACTACAGTCTTGTAAACTGTTACAGCTGCCATGGAGGGATGTCTCCTGACTTTCTAGCAAGCTGCACAGGCTTCCACTCAAACTGCTGCCTCTGCTGGCAATGGCTTTCTCTTCAATCATCCACTTGATTGATTCAATACTTTCATTGATGAGGAGGAGCTGGCGCATAAGCTTCACATCAGTGGCTCGGAGATTAACCTACAAGGCAAAAGTAATTCAAAAAATTAATCTTTTCATAATCAAGCCGAAGAGCAGGCTTGAGGCAATGAATGGGTTAAAAGAAAACACAAAAAAATCCAGCTTTCATATCTAGGACAAATCTATTTCAATAACCAGTAAAAAAGCCCACAAGCAAACAAACAAAAAAACCCCAAAGTATAGCTATACTTTCAGTGAAGGTCAGGTGGGAACCCGATCAGCCTACTTCAGCAGTCCATTAACAGGAATGCTGGTCAGTGACAAGACTTGTACACACACATCGGTACATGCTGTTTAGATGAGAAACACAGCTGCTATGACAACTCCTGGGGATAGCTTTTCACTAATCAGAGAAGGAAGACACAAAGCCATTTCTATTTACAATTACTCTAAGCTACTTACAGCTACAGACAGCTAGGCACTCACCACAAATTATGCTTATCATGGCTACTTGGGCAACCTAAAATTTTCAGATGTGCACAATTTGGAAAAAAGCTTGTGGATATTTAACTTTTACTCACGCTACTCATGAGTGGACATTAAAATCTGCCATATAAATGTCTGAGAGTAAAAATACGGCACTTCCTGAAACTGCAAATTCCAGTTATTTAAACCCATATTAGATGAAGGTGATGAAGTTCAGAGTCAACCACTTATTTTGCCATAACTAACTAAATAAAAAGTGGACATTAAAAACAAACTCCTACTTTCTCACTTAGTTGTGGTGGTTGATGCACACACACAGAAGCATTACAGAGGAATATTACAGTGTTGCATTTCACAGATATATTTGAGTTAAACATCTTCATGTTTTCCTTAACAGGCAAACCATATAAGCCACTTTTTAAGGCACTTCAGCTGACAAATAAAGGTGAGACCTAAGGTTTATATTCATTGCTTCCTTCTCATCTGAAACATTGTGAGTACTGGAAAAAAAAATCTGTGACACTGTCTTATGTGCCATATTGAGAATTTTAAAGTCTTCACTCAACTGAGAAATAAAGAAAAAACCAAGTAAGATCTATTACATTGGACAATAGATATTTTATGCAGTTCTCCAAGTCCACAGTTGTTGTGCAGAAAAATAGCACCTGTATTGTTCATACACAATGGACTGGAACAGAATCAGTATTCTCAGGAAGCAAAGACTGTATCTTGTTTTGCTAAGAATATAATCTGAACATGATTATTTCCATACTCAAATGTCATCTTCTCAGGATCCCAGATTACATTGACCTGGTATAGCTGTTCAAAAGTTATTTTAATGTATTTTTATTCTCTTAGATACTGCAGAAGATTGTAGTGGATCCAGCTGGGATGCTTCCTAGCAGCTGGTGTAGTGCTGTCCTCTGTATCTGTGACTAAACCATGTTGGCAGCACTCCAATGTTTCAGCTCTTGCTGAGCAGTGAGTGCAACCAAGGCCTTTCCTGTTTCTCACTTTGCACCCTCAGCAAGTAGACTAGGACTGAGAAAGATGTTTGGAGTGATCAGAGACGGGACAGTTGCTCAGAATTCACCAAAGGGATATTTCTTGCCATACAATGCTGTGCCCAGGAATAAAACCTGTGCATTTGATCTTTCCTATACAGCTGTTGCTTGGGGGCTGGCTTGGTCTACTGGTGGGAGACGGCGTGTTACTGACTTTGCATCACTTGTTAATTTAATTTATTTCCTTCATTTTTTAGACTGTCTTTATTACAATCTAAGTTTTTCTGACTTTCGTTCTTTTAATTCTCTCCCCTGATCCCACTGGAAGAGGAGAGGGGAGTGAGTGAGCAGCTGGTGGGTGCTTACTGGTCAGGGAGAACCCAATGCAAAGACATTTCAAGCTTTGCCAGTAACACAATGCCTGTGTAACTGTCTTATGAATTCCCAGCTTCCTTCCTCAGTCCCCAGAATGACTTCTGAATTATTCTCAATCCAGTATCACAAGATTTAACACAGCTAACCTGGTACTGTGCAAAGTAGCTCTACCTACCATTCACAGTTTTAACAATTCTGCCCATCTATCATTGTTTCAGGAGAGAGGTTATGAAAACAGATTGACCATTTTGTAGTTCTCCTGCTCAAGCCAATTTCTCTACTCTTACCAATAAATCACTATAAACCATTTGCTCGGCAACTAGGCTGTCATGAAAGCAGTAAATCACCCAACTTCTCAAATGCAACTACAGACTTCAGCAACTTGCTGAATATAAAGATGCTCGGAGACAAGTTTTCCAAAAGGCTGATTAAGGAAATGTTTAACAGAACTAGCACCAATATGACTAAAATGAAACGGTCCCTTTTAGATGAAGTAGACATCTCATATATTTCAGATTCAGTTCACAGGAAATAATTTTATTCTCTGAATACACCAACAGCATTTCTGTGGAACAGCCTTACTGGAAGCAATTCTTTGCACTCCTGAGTACTACAGTAGTCCTCCTCCTAGCTATCATGTCATTCCAAGTCTCCCATATCAAGAGTGTGCTTTTCCTAAAGCAAGTATTAAAAAGTAGTTTAACAAGTGTCATCTTTCTTTAATATGGTTTACTTCATCATCTGCTTGATAACACAAAAATGTCAAAATGACATTTTTTGCCCCTTATCTGCTTTAGCACAGACACAGACATTAGCTTTTACTCACTTATGTAGCTGCAACCCATTTATCTTGGAAGTTGTTGGAGTAAACAAATTGGAGTGTTGTTGCAGTAAACAAGTCAGTCCAAGATCGTTCAGCTAACAGGACTAAATACAATAAAATCTCACCATGCTTGACAGCTCCATTTGTTATGCAAAGTAACAGGTGCATTTCAGGAACAATCTAAACAGTGTTTCATAGCTAATACAGGCATTTCAGAACAGTTTTTATAGCTGTCCTTTGAGTTAAAGCTAGAGCACAGGACCACCATAAGGAAGATGTGTGTTATTATGGATCAGTTCTCACAAAAGCTTACAGTGTATAAAGGAAATGATTTGTGACAAGAGAGAAAAAACTAATTTCTTGTTACAGGCTAACTTTTATGTATTTTTGCTTAGTTTTGCTTTGTATATTTGCAATAGTGCTGACCACAGGAAGGATACTAAACGTTTAACACTACGAGCTAATCACAGCAAGAGAAAATAACGAAATTAAAGTGACAGCATCTTTCAAGTAACACAGTCTGGTAGCATAAGCACACAGACTAGCATTCAGACAGAACCAGATCTTCAATTTGGAAGGAATAACTGGACTAAACACCTGCCTGTTCCTCCCTCTCATACTTGTTGTTCTAACGAGATGTTTCTTCCTTTCTTTTCGTCTTCTGTAATAATATGTAAAACACTGTCATAATTTATCCAAGAGAATTTATGTATATACAAACATAAGGCTTTTTGTGTACATATATATGCAGAGAGACACACAAATATTCATGCTATTTTTATATATAATTCAGTGTTTTTGAGAAAGGACTTGACTAGGTTATTGCTTTTAGAATAAAACTCTTAATGGCCAGGACTGCTAACAAAGACAATTATCGCTTCCTGGCAGTCACCCAAAGTACTGCATTAGCTGTCCCTAGCCTGGTCACTTAGCTTTTGGATCAAAGTCACACGTGTACTCACAATTTGGACAAAATGGCCTTGTGTTTTACTGCTGCATGTTCTGCAGAAATAGCTTCCAGTCAGTTTCAAACACAGTGGGTCACCTTCCCCTTCAGAAATGGCAAAGCTAAAATTTCTGTTAAATATACCCTTCTAATCTGTGAAAGGTGTTTGAAACTCTAGTTTCTTCCTGCAGATTACTTTCTTTTAAATTCCTGGATTCACATGCTGCTGCTTCTAACTACAGGAATTCTGCAGGGATATTAATGGCAACCATAAAACATGGTCTGAGAAAAAGATATCCCTAAGTTTATTTAAATTATTTCAGTTTCATTTTTTTCTCAACACTTTTATGCTCTGTGCTGTAAAGAGTCCACTAGTAAAAGGAAAAAAGTGAACGAACCTAAATAATAAGGTAGTTCTTTCAGGATAAGTCTTTTAACCAGAGCACAGTGAAGTAAGTCGTTCCAAGAGACAAAATCTTATACTTACAACTTAATGGATTCAGGGAGCTATTTAAGTCACTCAGATCAGAAGCTCTGCTCTGCACAGGATCTCAAGACGGATCTAGAGCTGGCTGCTCTGGAATGTGTGTTCTAAAACATCTTGAGTTTGGACACAAATTCCATGGTAAGTGGAAGGAAACAGTAGCAAAGTACAATACTCCCGGGGGAAGCCCCTCAGAGGCTTAGGCCTGGGAAGTCTTGCAGAAGGTAACAAACCAGTGGAGAGGTTAGATGAAACTAACTGCAGCCAATGCCATCTGTTGTTCAACACTACCATACCCATCTCTATCAAACTTTTGACAAACACAATTTCAAACCAGGAGAACTTTTCCATACCAAACAGGTGTGCATGGCCACTATGGCTCAGGAGTATTAATGCTACTGTTGTTTCCATATTTTAGGATGTGTCAGAGACAGCTTTCTGCTTTCCTATTAAATGTCTTCTATTTCCAATATCATTCAGGATAAAGAGCTTGCCAGCTATGCCTACCTCCCCTTTCATTTTTAAAAGGGAGATTACCTTAGCTTTCCATAGAATAGCAAATTCCATCAATTAATTGGAGATGCAATTAAAAAAAAATCTAACAATCAATGTCTAAATAATGATTTGTTTTGCATTCTGAGATGTCTCTTTCTTCAAAAAAGCTAACCTTATTCCACTTTCTCCTGGTGTTACTTTTGCTATTACAAACACTGAATAACAACTTTTAAAGTAACTAAGGAAATTAATTTATGAGGCGAAAGACGAAGGTGAGGAAAATAAAACACTGGTTGGCAATATTGAATTACTCATGTCTTATCAAGATAAAAATTTAGTAAGAAGATATATAAGGATAAAAACTGGTCAATAAAACCTCATCAACTAATTCTGTGAGATCATATACATAACAAGCTAAAAATACCATATGCAACTTATTCAAAACCCAAAACCCAGAATATGTGAATTCAAGCGTTCTTTAAGTGGAGTCACCAAGCTAACATGGTTACAACAGGGATAAGTCTGGTGACACGCACAGGATTTGTTTATTAAGCCACCATCCAAAAGCATGAAGCATGCCATTTGAAGGTGAGCAAGCTCAAAGTGGTATTACAACAGCTTCTCAACGGTAGTGAGTAAAGGACATACTCTCTTTTTCTTTTCTAATTAACATTTCTGACATAAAATAAAACCACAAATAACAGATAATGTCTGCTCCTTTAACACACAGGATGATTAACAGGCTGCGCGGGTGCTACATCCTACTTAAATTAAAACATATGCATGTGCACGTCTTTAAAGTTCTTGCCTGCTTCTAAATAGTCCCACTGATTCAACGTGTTTGCATTGGTTTCTTCAGAAAATTGTGCTGCTTTAGGCAACGGTACTTCAGGATCAAGATGAAACAATTAGAATGCCTAGGCTGACTTCTGAATTTGAACATAATCTTCAGCATCTCCGGTTAAAAATGCAGGGAGTTTTATGTGACAGAGAGTAAGAACACAAGTGTACTGTCACTAACTGGAGAAGACCATCTATGCACCTGTGGAACAGTAACTGCTTGTGGGAATGTGCCACATGCACCCCACAGCAAAGCCAACTAACTTTGGTCAGTTCAGACACCACAATAATCAAGTTAACCCAACCAACCTGACTGAAACTATACATGAGCTCTCTCAAAACAACAGAGATGTGGACCAAAGCCTGGCAGAGGATGAGGCTGTCAGAGTCAAGGTAGGCGCTGCAATATTCATCATTACGCCTTGTGTCTCTGACTGTGATTTACCTCACATTGATTTAGCTAAATTGTATTTCAGTCAACAGTGATAAATGTAGATCAACAGCTTTTTCTGCATCTGGTTTCTTTCAGCATGGACTTGTGTTATAATGTATTGCTGTATCATTTTCCCATTTATTTTCTCCTGGTTTTTAGGCTTGTAGTAAGCTTCAGAGAATGAGGGAGCACATTCAAAAGCTACATATATATGTATACAAAAGCTAAATTTATGTGATCCATTGTTGATCTGTAGTTACGGTTTGCTGATCTACTTTCTGCGAAGTGAGCAAGTTACACTGACCTTTCTCAGCCGTACTTCCATAATGAGTCACAATAAAATATTGTGGCAGACTAAAGAAGTTTTGATCCCTTAATTTTTGACTTCTTTTGCAAGAGATTGCTTATACTCCTACATTTCTTGAACACTCCAAAATTGTTAAAACCCTCATATGAGATTTTTAGGTAGCATTCATTAAAATCATTGAACTCCCAGCTGCTCATAAAGTGTGCAGTCATTAAGTTTTCAGTTTCTGTCTGCACCCTTTGCTACTTTAAACAGAGGCCCCAGCCTAGCCATTGTCCTGTTTCAAGCTGCTGCATTTCCACTGCAATACTTCACCAAGTCCTTGCAATAAATATTTCCACAGGTCTGTCTGTAAAATTTGGCAGTCACACTGGCTTTGAGCACAGTGACTTTTAACTAGGAAGGAGAAAGAGAGACCTTGTGATTCCACATCAGCCACAAAAGGATTCTCCTGCAAGGAGAGCTTACCAACCCATTAGCTGAAGCAAGGAAGTGGGCAGGTCAGGTCTGAGCCACCACCAGAATAATGTAGGAGAATACACCAGAATAATTAGGAGGCAGAGCAACATCATGAGACAGCAAGTTAGTTCAGTAGGCAATGAGAGTAAATAACTCAATGAGCAGGTTCCAAGGACATTTCTTGCAAATATATGAACAAAATATTATGCTAATATGGTTATCATCTGATACAGGAAATTACAGTATTGGTGATTTACATTTCTCTTACAACACCCTATTTTAAAATTTTAATTTTATGCATACTAATTGATTTCCCTTATACTTGACAGGAAAATACATACCACCAAGTTGTGCAATTGTTTAGTCATATGATCTCTAAAAAAAAAAAAAAGATTACTCTCAAGGCCTATTTTCACTGCCTTAAAATATGCATGGTCCTTGTCTGGGGAGTGTGTGTAGGCAGCCTGCCAAATGCATTAATACCTTTGATAATAAAATATCAGTGATTAGGATGAATCATTTGCTCAGTAGGGTACATTTCTTCTTTCAACATTATACTGTTTGAGGTAGCTTGTATACTTAAATGTAGTAAAGCATTCCCGGGGGAAAAGTATACTTTTATTTGTTTAGTTTCACTTCTTGGCAATCTTTTTATTTTATTGTGGAAAAGAAGAGACCATTTAAATATCTCCCAAGTTATCTCCCTAGTATTGTCTTTTTGACAATGATTGTCAAAAAGAAACATGATGTACAACTGGAAGCAAGTAGAAGGAAAAAAAGTTAATTAGTTCAGTTCTTATTTCCTCACCTCCTGTCCAAATAAAACAAATGTTAGATAAGCTCTTTAAATATGGAAGTACCACAGAATTAGGAGAGAGAAACATCCAGTCACAGAAGGATGAAAAACTATAAAAGGAAAATCCTGACTCTTTTAAAGTCTAGTTGACATAACGTAAAAGGGAGCAGTGAGAAAATGAAGGGATTCGAGAAGAGGAAAAACTTCTAATGCTGCTGGAAGGTTTTACTGAATGTTCCCAAACACTGCTGTCATAAGCGCATCATCCGACTTTAGAAATGTATCTACTATGACAAAGGTGACCATGTCCAGAACAATCCATAATATGGACCCACATTTGTTGACAGACAAGTTAACTCCACTGCAAACATTCAGGTCAATATGAAGCTGTAACATTTGGCTGTGGGTGTCAGAAAGTGTTACAGCAGATGGACGATCACAGCACCATAATAAAGTCTTCTGGACACCAGCCACACTGCAGGACTGCATGTGTCTTCTGACCAACATGAGACAGCACTGCAGCTCAAGAACGTATCTAATTTCTTTCTTTTCATTGGATTTCACTCTCTGCCTTATGTATGCTTGTCTTGACCAAAACACAGTCTTAGAAACACTATGCAAAAAAAAGGAAAAAATATAATAACCACTCCATACCTGTTCATCCCTTTAAAATTAATTACTTTTAATACTGGCACTGTGCAAGTATACTCAAAAGCATGTAACTAAAATAAGAGAAGATAATAGGGTTTGCTTACAGGTATATCCAAAGTTTGAAAATACTGCTTTTATGGAGACAACATCTCAGTTTGAAAACATTATAAAAAACCCAAACCCTATTAAAAACCTGATCAACCCACCCAACTTATTTCATTAAATCAGAAATGAGACACAACAATAGTAACAGTGGGGAGAAATCTGAACTCTCTTGAAATTCAAGTCGGCTTTCACAATACCACTGGACAGACATACAAGATTAAAA
>VWZT01009086.1:41915-60184 GCA_013397055.1 Pachycephala philippinensis
CCCCCCAAATTAAACTTCTAGAATCAGTCAGATCTGACACATAAGGAAGAAGAATGACAACATCCTGTGAATCATGCTCATCCATTGCAGTTATGACACATTACAGGAGGAAATGTGAGAGTTGCCTAGTCATATTTCTAAATCTTTTGACTGTCTACCCTTCATGTATGACAGATACATCATAACATAAATCTTGAATATGGGGAGGGGTTTTGCTATGCAATTGAATATTATTTTATTGTGATGTCACTTCCAGATGTCACTACTTTGCTGGAGCCATTTTCATGTTTACTGCTGATGGAGTTGCACTACACACAAGCACTGGTACTTTCATTCTTTTAAAAGTCTCAGCCTGAGTGAGAAAATAAGATCCATAGTGGAAAGATCAGGTGAAAGATATTTTGCACATTAGTTAGAGAAAATCTGTGAGGATGATTTTTAGTCTGTGACATATTGATGTAGAAATGTTACGTAAGGATAATTTATTGAAGAAGTCCTGAAGAGGGGAAGAAACCTCCGGGGAAAAAGCAGGGTGCATCAGCATAATGCAGTCGATACTGAATTAGTGTTCAGAAGACCTTAGTTCTCTTTCCAGGTATTCTGAGGCTCTCAGAAAAACCGCTTCAGGCCTTTATGTGTCATGTTCCTATATGTAGAGTGAATTCAACTTGGTCTCTCAGTCAGAAACTTTTCAAACCTTATCTTTGCTTATCTGGATGTAGAATTATGAAGTATTTTGTTATTATCAGAGGTTATCACTACTTCAGTTTCTGATACTTTGCTTCCAAAATATAATCTGTTTACATCTTTTCCCAGGGAATGATTTTCCTTGCTACTGGAAGCACAACCAGCTTTGTGACCCATAACACCAGGGTCTTTCTTCACATAATCCTCACGTATCCTCATGAAAACATCAAAAGTATGTCACCCAAGTACCAAAAATATTCTTCGGTGCAGCAACAGTTTTTGTTTAGTTTTTATGAGTACAACTTTCAGTCCTTCTGGCACGATAAACTCAAACAGTAAAATAAGCAGGTTTTTCTAAAATTTCCTTAGCAACTTGTAAAGAAAAGGAACAAGTGAATTGGCTGACACTACAGGAGGGTAGTTGCAGAAACCACACGCTGTTCTGTTCACAAAACAGAAATTATTTTGGAGAACTTGTCCTGAGCACATAGGAACATGCTAAACTTACACCTTATGTGTCTTTTATAATTCCTTTTCTTTTCAGAGTGTGTCAGCAGCACTACATACTCAAATGCAGCCTTACTCAGTTGAGTCTTGGCCATGAGCAGTCCTGTGCTATGTCCTGGCTCAGTTAGGTGAATGGGTCATGGTTGGGTGAAAAATGCTGTAGCAATTCTTATTGGCTCAGGAATGCGATGAAGCTTTGTGGGTGCTAAGGACAGAGATTTCTAGGGAGTCTGTGTTTTTAATGTATTCTTTTATCTGCTTTAAACTTCTTGGTCATTTGCCAAAGTACAAGTACATCTGTGCCTGTTGTATCTTCAGCTTTACCTGGTACAGCCTGAGGATGCTGATCCATTGTACAGCCCTATCTTGCCTTCTCAGTAGGGTCTCTGCCAACATTGGTGCACCCCTCATGGATAGCACTGGTGGGGGAAAGCAGATATTCTACAATGATTTTATGATTTTGGTTGAACAGATTCCTTGCATCTGGCTCAACCACAGAGCATCTTTTTGTCCCTGCTCTGAGTTGCAGGACTTGATGATCCTGAAGGTCTTTTCCAACATAAACAATTCTTTGATTCTATAATTTTGTACTGTGAAAAACAATTCCTTTGATTGAACTTTTCTTTTTAAATTACTAATTATCTAAATTATCATGGTTGTTAGTGCAACTTCATTTCTTCCTACTGTGAATAGAAGCAGTATTTCTCTATAAAAAGACTTGGGAAGATAAGTCATGGGATAAACATACTTTTTCAAATGAATCCTTCAAATTTTTCTTACCATTTTCAAGACTAACATACATGACAAAATGCTAAGTCCTTGTAGCATATAATGAAAACATCCTTAACCATATGGCTTATAATAGTGGAACTCAGTGGCTTTAAACCTTGGTTCAAGGCTTTGGAGAAAATGTGCCTTTTCTGCTATAACAACTGCAATTAAAGGGCAGACACAAGGCAGCAGGAGTATTCAGCTAAGATTTAGGCCTCCTACCTCTTTTCTTGTTAGCAAAATTACCTTTTCCTGCAAACGGTATGTATCCACTCCAACAGAAGACCCAGAAACTAAGCACTCAGAAGTTTGGACAGTGTTGCAAGAAGAAATGCAACTCTTTGAAGCGCAACTCAAACTGTCTTGCTCTGTATTTTCAGTATTACATTTAATTATGTGATCACAGGCTTTAGTTTCAACCACATCTTACTTTTTCACATTCAATTGCTTGCTTTCTCACATTCAATTGCTTCCTGACTCAACCTGGAGTCTTTCTCTCACCTGTGTCTTTCAGTCCCTGCCCTCTTTTAAGCTTTGTTGTTTCAGTCTTAGTTTTCTTACACTGTTAGTCCTGAGCTTACTAATGAATGTCTAATTTCCATTCTGTCAGTGAAGTGCCAGTCCAAGTCCAATAATGTCAGACTCACAGAATGGTTTGGTTTGGAAAAGACCTTAAAGAACACCTAGTTCACTCCTCCTGTCATGGGAAGGGATGCCTTCCATTGAATAGGTTCAGCTGAATGGGTTGCCAAAAAAATTAAAAATTCATTTCTTCTTTCTCCTTTTTCACTTACAGTCCAGTCAGCTGTTAAATTCCCCATTATTGCTCCAAGCCATTAAGAACCATCATGGCCATGTATTTTCCACCTCTCTTTGCTTGAACCTAGATCCTTTCTAGCTCGCTCTCTACCACCTGAATTCTTCAGAATCTCCTTTACTTTTAATCTGATAACCCTTTTTCCACTCCTCTTCTGTCTGCCTGTTTCCCTTCCAGTCTCTTCCAGTCTCCTTAATCTACACCTGACTTCTAGGGTTTTGGTTTGTGTTTTATTTGGTTTGGATTTTTTNTCCACGTTTGGACTTGTCAAAAGCAAACATCAGGGTCTGTCCTAGCAGTTAGTGACAGAATTAATTGGTGCATGTACCTTTTCGCTGCACTTGGTTGTAAGGGGATATAACAAAGACTCTCTGAACATTGAAGGAGCATGTTGCATGAGGAAATAGACATTGAGGGCTTTAAGAGTTCAGGGTGGAGAAAAACAGCTGAGCATAGGTAAGGTAGTATTTTCAACAACAGCCAAATCTGTGAGCTTTTTGGATATGTTACACATATTTTACTTGGAAAGCCAAGGGATGCTAGAAGAGAAGCAATACTTTCTAAGAAAAATTATTGTATATATCCAAACAACAACAGCAATAAAGGATTAGTAGTCTGTTAGTTGTGGTTTTTGCTAGTATCTCCCCCATTTTCACCTCATGGTAAAAAACTGTTTCTCTGAGTTTCCACATGTCTTGTACATCTCTGTTAAAAAAAGAGAGAAAAACCCCCAAACCCTTAAAACTTCTCTTATTTCAGTAGTTGCCATGAAAATCTACTACTTTACTACATGTCAGGCTACATACACTTTCCCAAGGTTGCTGCAGGTGAACTGTGCTCAATAGGCCGAAATTATGTCAGTGCTTTGACCGATTCTCCTGCACCACCACACATACCCCTTGTATCTAGCTTCCTCCTTTAGTGATGCCAGTATTGTTCCAGGTTTCAGTCTTGCTAATGGAAATGGACAGATATCTGGTGCTCTCATTGTTTCACAGTTTAGAGTTTCTAATAGATTTGTAGAAATAAACAGCATTTTGTGGCTTCAGGATTTGTGGTTTAACCCTGGAGAGAACTAAGATTAAATGGCTGAAGTTAGACCTCTGGGATATGGTAGGTTGCTGAGAAGTTTAAACAACTAAT
This sequence comes from Pachycephala philippinensis, assembly GCA_013397055.1. Taxonomy (NCBI): domain Eukaryota; kingdom Metazoa; phylum Chordata; class Aves; order Passeriformes; genus Pachycephala; species Pachycephala philippinensis. The sequence goes on from VWZT01009086.1 coordinate 45,841, forward strand.
TTTCATAAGAATTAGCCATTTTTACCCCATATAAGTTTGTAAGTTTGCATATTAATTTTCAGATATTTGTCCAAGATGGACTAAGGTGAAGAAAGGCTGCTTTCAAGAAAGGGCTATCACTGCTGCTAGGCATAGGATTAGACTGCAGAAAATGTGACTCTATTCAGGGCTTGGAGAATTGCTAAAAGGAACTTACAATCTCAGTAACTATTCTTGGGAACACAGCCATTCTAGATGTGTGAGACATACCAAAACATCTAAATAGTGTTAGGTTCAAGCAGAGGCCAATTAGGTCCAGTTTACTGAGTAAGCTACAGCTACCACACCCTGCCTTCCACTTGAGCATTTACAGTGGAAGCATCTTTTCATCTTATATTGAAATGAAATTAAGTCTGTTTGTTTGTAAAATAGCAGCAATTAAATAAAATCAAATAATAGAAATTAAAAGAGGAAAGCCTGCAAAGTGACAGAATTAATGTGAAGGAGAGTTGCAATAATAGCACATACAATTGTGCCATTCTAACCAATAAACAAAGAGTAGTGTGATATTCTCTTTATTAGATTGATTAATAAAGAACATGACTTGCAAATCCATTCAAATTTCTTTTTGTTGAGCTTGGATGGCCAGTTTAAACTTTATGGCTTTGTAAGCCACTTGTAATGCATTACTAATCTCTTGAGCTGTGAAGACATTCAGGATCCTGAAATTTTTCTATCGCATGAAACCGAGTAATGTGAAGGTGCCTATTTTCATTTTCAGCAAAATGTAAGGGAACAAACCACTCATTCCTATTTTTGTTGTCCAGCAGCATAGATGTAAGGTATTCTACACATCTGTCATGTTAGGGTGTGGAAGATAGGATTGCTCTTAATTATGTATTTATCATCAGCATTCTGCTTCTTTCTAGACTTCAATATAAAAAAAAAAATCAGGAGAGATAAAATATATTCCTAGCAGTAGAAGCTGGTCACATCTTCAAGGCAAAAATAACTTAAAGAATCACAATCACAAACGGCAGAATTGTATTACCAGAACTCAACACAGTTTCAACAGGAGCTAAGGCGTATTATTCTCAGGATCCATTAACTCAGTCTCTAGAGAGGGTGCTTTCCAGTTCTTTGTATATGAATGAACTATTTAGGCCCATGCACTAAAGCTGCTACCACAGTGAAGGCACAGTAATGTAGCTTGACACAGACACTCTTTAAGCCTGTTTAAATTCTTTTAGGGTTGCTTCCCATCACGCAAAGTTCCATGTAAAAACTTGTGCACTCCATAATTTAGGTATTGTACCCTTGCTTCTTGCCAGTTCTCCCCACTATCCCAGGAAACTGCTGATCATTTGCACGCTACTTCCTTGTGCCACTTACCCCTTCCTCTGGAGGAGAGCCTCCATGCAATGCACCTCAATAGATCTCTAGACTTGCTGTTGATTTTCTATCCTCACAATATTTGATTGCTCTTGAGAGGCCATGGCTCCCAGATAACAGCTGAAAAGTTTGAGAGTCTATTCTGTTCTGTTCCATGTGTAACTTTACTAAGAAGAATTCCTATTTTCTAGGACATCAGCAAGAAACTGATTTATAGGTCCAGTTTCCAACTGAAGTGTTCCTGTGTCCATCCACTGTGGGAGAGTTGAGGGGTAGGTGGAGGAAGGAAGACTCAAAAGGGTCAAAAGGCTTTTGACACCACCAGTCAATTTGTACAGCTTCTAAAGGTGTACTTACTTTCCTGTCTCAAAAAATTTCTGTTGAATAAAAGTTATTTTCAATTCAAGTACAACGGACCTTAATTTTTACGTTAAAATTGTAAGTGAATGAAGCTGTTTAATTTTTGAGATGATATTCTATTCTTTTATTTGTTAATTCCTCTGGATTCTAGTCTTTCATAAGTTTACTACATGAAGTTATAGGCTCCTAGAATGGTTAGGATTGAAAGTGACCTGAAAGAACCTCTAGTTCCAATTCCCCTGCACAGGCAGGGATGCTTTCTGCTAGAACAGGTTGCTCAAAGCCCCATCCAACCTGGCCTTGGAGTAGATTTCTTTCAGTATGTAAGCTAAAATAATTGCTTGGATTTACAAATTTCATACTTTTTATGAAAATATACTACTATACTACTATAACTGCTATGAACAGTGTATTGGCTTGCTGCTAAGACAAACCTTATTCAAAAACCTGTTTCTTCAAGACACTAGCAGAAGTGTTCTGTCTTCTGAACAGCAGTCCTCTTGTTTGTAGCTTATTAACAGCTCTTCAACCAATTCGGAGTTTTGCAAATAGTGTCTCCAAGGGAAATGACAGTAGCTCAAATCCAGACCTGGCACAAATCTTCTGGGCTCTCCTAGCAAAATACCACACTCATTATTCGAAGCACAGAGCTTCTCATTCTCCCCAGGCAGATAGTGGAAAAGCATGGGAGGTCAGGAAGTGCATGCAAAGCAGGTCATGATTGCTGTCCTACTTTTTATCTTGCTGTTGAAAGATTCACTTTTGACATCTTAAAGGCGTTGCTCATGCAGCCTCTCCCCTCTTTTTCACTTGCACTCCACTTGATGTCAGCTAGTCTTTGCTTATTAGGTAAAGGGGGCAGATGTTTATTCACTACAATAGCAGCTATACAGTCAGGCTCAGGACCTGTCACAAACACAGTAAGGTCTGTGTTTGGCCTTGCACTGATTAAAAAACCTGTAGTGTCACAAGATAAATGTCAGTGAAAGTGGCACTGAAGGCTGATCTTATTTATTACGGGAAGCAAACTGTGTTATCAAAGCTGTCAGCTGTAGAAGAGTCATTTATTACAGACAACCTTGATATTGCTGAAGGGAATAATATGAAGAGAACACATTAAATTATTGCCAGGAATGACTCTTCACCCTCCCTAAGACAATTATTTTAAGTGCTATAAGGAGAGAAAATAGCTCATTGTTTTAAGTGTATGGAATTGCTTTCCATCCCTCCCAGTTCTGCTGGGAAAATATTTAACATGGAATAAACACAGTGACACCAATACTCTCTCGGTTGCGAGCCTTTAACAATAACTTCACTAACACTTATGGATAGGGAACAAGGAGTAAAAAACCCTAAAATTCTCAAGCTGATTTATTTCCTGCCTAGATTGATAAAGCACACCAAAATTCTAGCTAATTCCCAATTTGGTTACATATAATTTTCATCTGAATATTTTCAGTTCTCCCTTATTAAGTATAAGCAAATGAATGGCAATCACCAGTGTCCATTAAAGTCAAGCTTTTGCATTCTCTGTCAGTGATGCTCTTTGGTTTTGCAGGAAGTGGAGGTCTATTCCAAGTATAAGTAAGCATGCAGTACACCCCCAACCTCACCAGCTCCATCCGTCCCAGTGGCTTTGTGCTCCATCCAACCAGCAAGTTCAACCAGCATAGTCTGTGGATCTGTTCCAGTAACCCCATCAACCCAGTTTTGCATATTCATCTGAACCCTGGTCCTCGGCTGATCCCTAGTACCGATGGTCAGCCCTAAACCACTCTCAGCCATTCTATCTGCCATTTAGTATATGGGTATGTCAGTGTTATTTGCTCTGAAGCCAGACACACAAAACGTAAATTTAGCATGTGGGATGTTTTCAGCTGCTGAATCAGATTCTGACTGCCAAAACAGCAGATCAGTCCTTGATGGTTTGAAACCTAATCTCGTAGTAAACTATGGCTTTTGCAGTTTGATTTATTTATTTTCATATTGATTTGATTTAATATTTTCTCTTTGGACAGTCAACCTTAATCCAGATTAGCAAATCAGTTCCTCATGTAATCTATACCCTAGCACATCCCTCTCTGCAAAGCACACATGTAGTCTTGAAAACTTTTCTCTTCAAAAAAGTAATTCTTGCTGCTTGTCAGAACAAGTATTAATCCCAATGCTGTCATTAAGTTAATCTGTTGATTTTCTATAAAATGAGATTAAAACATGGATGAAGACTTCCAAACCAGTTATAATACTATGCACAATTACTGAAGTCTGCATTAAGTCTCTAGTACCTCTAAAGCAAGTAATCCTCATTTCCTGGAGTCCCCTACCAGTGTCCACCTGCATACCTCTGAGCAGATATAGCTAGATTTAGATCCACCTAGATTTAGACCATCAGCAGTAATCTGCAATGACATGCACAGGCACTGTGATATCAACCCCACTGCTTTGCCTTAGTTGGTGGTGCTTACATGGCCTAGACCTAAAATTATGCAGTTAACAGAAGGCACCGTAAGCATTAAATTCCAGGACAGCCCCTACAAAACCCAATTTTCTAACTCCCGTTGACACCCTTCTACTGTATTGAAATGGTTAATCCATAGCTTGCTTTAGTTAAGCAAGTAAAAATATTAACAGCCTCTGATGACAGCAGTTACTTAGCAGAGACTGTAGCCTGAATCACCTATCCTGATATTTCCTGATCCTAACTAAACTTAGTGAGATATTTCAAGCCTACTCGTGTCTTTGAGACAGCCCTAAATGCAGTTTTTGAAGGATCTCCTGACACCATCCTTTCCCATAGCTGATCATCTCCATCTTATGTTTGTTTCTCTGATAACCTGTATCTAGGAAGGTGGTGTCTGAGAGTGCTAATTTTAGGTGAAAGGACACCATGCTTAGCCATAGGTGAAGAATGTGTCAGCCCAAATTCTAACCTGCTAAGAATTTTAATTATTTCTCTCCTTTTTATGGAAGTTGCCCTCTGTGCAACCTGAAAAGAGGTCCAGGCACATGGTTGATGCCAACAAATAGCCTGGGGCAGAGAAATGTGAAGGTTATATAGGCTGGCTCTATGTGCTGTTTAGACATAAGGACAGTCTTTTGTCTTAGACACTAATGGCATATTCCTTATACAATGATAAAGCAATTTTAAAAAACTAAATCTTTAGGGAAATATATATTACTTAATACTTGGTGATGTCAAGCAAATAGTCAAGAAAGCATTTGGCTTTTGAGGCCCCTAAGTGTTACTCTGAAATTCTGTTTTATGTTTAAAATACAGTCTTTGGTCTATAGACCTTTCTCACTGAGTTAAGTACAAATCCAGAATGAAATGTGATACCTGACTAGTTTTAGGGTATCACAGATGTCCTTCCAGAGCCTTGTTCCTATGGAGGCAGCTAAGCTGCAGTCATGATCCCACACTGGTATCTTGGTCTTGCTCCCCCAGAAGCTGGGGCAGCCAGGTCTACCCATACCATCTATCGTGTGCTCATCTCTCGGGGACTATCACTACTGCATCCCACAGGTAGTTACAGGTGCAATTCCAGTGTCACCTCCATCTGGCTGTAGATGATAAAAATTTCCCTCTTCTCTTGAGACTCTTCGCACCTGGAACATCAACACAATGTTATTTGAGAATTACTGGGTTCTATTTTCTTCTCTGTCTGGAAATGCAGAACAAGCTGATTGAGAAACCAGAATCTGTGCCTGGAAGTGCCTGAGCACAGGTGCTGAAGTTGATCTGCTTGTTAGTGGTAGGCTGTACAACAGGATGCAGAGGGCCTGGAGAGTGCCAGGCTGTGTCCCTGAAAGCAGCCTTGGACAAAACAGCTGTACAGGCTGCTACATCCAGCGCCTGGGGAGGACCCATGAACATCCGGTGCTGTGCTGCCTGTCTGCCTTCTCCTGGGGTTATAGGAGAGGCTACTGCCTGCAGAAAGGGGCGATAAGAAGAGGGCGTTTTCAGTTTGGATTTGGGTCTTTTGAGAAATTTAATGGAAGGCAAAGCACATTATTTTTGCGTAAAACACTTGGATATGAAACACTAAGCAGGACTATTTGCTATCCTGGAAAGAAGGCTGTGCTAGAATGGTATTACAAGAGCTGCTTAAACAGAAAGGCCCATGCAAGAGGGAAAAAAACTACAGCTGTTTAAATACAGGCAAGTATTTCCACAATGGAATACTTATTCCTCCTTTTTTAAACATAATCTGAAAACTTGATTAAAACAAGCAATATTCGTTTGTGTTTTAGCTCTCATTTCTCTTTCTGTCTTCCCATCCTTCAAGTTTTCTTAATAGTATTTTCTTTTTTCCCCCTTTTTAATCTTTTTTTTTTTGTTTTCCATATTCTTTTCATTGGTTGGCAAAACATTTAATATCATATTTTGGATGGAAATTTTCAAGTCAAAACTTTGGATGAAAATGCTTTTTGAGAAGGCAAAGTTTCCTCTCAGATAGGTGAAGTTCACCCACATGCAGAGGGCCTGCTTTCAGTAAGGTAGGGTGCCAACTATCCAAAGTCCTTCGAAGATACAGATCATGAACAGACATCATGCACAAAGATAAATTTCTACCTGAAGCAAATTTTCCCCCAGAATTAATTGCCATCTTCCTCTCTCCCCTGTTTATGGAGTTCTCCTCACCTGTCCATCTCTCTGTTACTGACATGACCAGTAACTTTTTGCAGGTTTCCAACCTGTAGGCTGGTGACAGGTTTGAAAAGCAAACCCTCGCTGTTCTATGGTCTGACCCATCAGCCTCAGTGCTGCTGAACTGAACCTGAATAAAAGCTGAGAGATGAGGCAGAACAAGAGGGATCTTTTCAGTAAAAGCAGTAAAGCAGTACAAAAAAAAAAAAAAAAAAAAAAACCCAAAAAACCAAAAAAAAACAGTAAAAGCAGGTGAACCACTGGTCACCAGACAGTCAGGCCTAGGAAGCACCTCTAGCCTTACATGGCTCAAGCAAATGTCAAAGCTAAGGCTTCTTCTCCATGGGATATAAAATTATAGAATCATAGAAAATGCAACCCCTGAGGATGATACAGGACATGACCCTGAGATGTTAAGATTCACAGAATTCCTTCCAGATACCCACTATTGGCTGATTACCAAGAACTATGAACTATGTTTGAACTCTGCTTTCCGTGTTATTATCCTTCATTGTCTGTCATTTTGCCTTATCTCATCTTCCATAACTAAGAGAATAGACTTATTTTTCCTGTCACTTCACTAACACCTGAAGGGTAAGAGCCGTAATTAACATTTATGACTATTTTCCTCTGAGTCAGAAATAGTTTTGGGGTAATTTTGAACAGAATACGCTTTTGGTGTGTGTGGGAAGCTGAAGTATGAAGTACTCTTCTCTCTGACCCCAAATCTCCACTACTAGAAAAGACATTTTAAAGAATCACTAAGGATAATTATAATAAGCCTGAGACTGATGACAGAACATCTGAAAAAGTTACCCAATGGGGATGCTTCTTACTCACTTCAAGAAGTGATGCTCTTTTTGAAGGCCCCCTGCTTCAGCTGCTGATTTGTCTTCCAAGACTGCCAGAAAAAAAAACACATTAGAATTACTAAAATGACAAATTAAGATAATAAATTGCCGATATCAGATTGTGTCAGTATTTGGTAGGCCACCCTTTTCTTATCACTTGAGATGCAGGGATAAAAAAAAAGACACTTTGACAATCACATTTCTGCCCCTGTCAAAAAGTAATTTATTATTAATAATAATAATAGCAACAACAATAATAATTGCCTTCCTGAGTGGGCGACATTTAATTGCTGTTGTGAACCAATAATTCATTTACAGATACGAGACAATTAGGCACGAGTTTATTCTGTTAAGCATATATTTCTAAAATAGTGACTCTGCAACAATTTTAATAGTGTCCCAACAAAAAAGAAGTTAGACTTCTCTTGGAATAGGAAGATGAAGGGCACAAATCAAACGACCTCTTCAGAAAACTGTGTTTAGAGCTCGAAGTGCCTTTTTAGTTCAGTGGTTTTCTATTCCTCGGTAGGGGAGGACCCGGCTTGTTGGGTGGAGCGCTCCCTTGTGTCCAGCAGCGCGCCCTGCGCTGTGCGCTCCCGGCAGCAGCGTGGCGGGCTCTCACTGCCTGCATGCACACTGGGAGCCGTGGTGTACTTCACCTTGTTTTGAACAAGACTTACGCCTTATGGTCAGATTAAATTCAATTTCTTAGTAGCTGTTAGCCAGGGTGATGTTTTTACCCCACATAAATTGAAAAATAAGAAGTAGGGATGATTCCTGTCATTCCAAGTCCAACTGAAACCAGCATCTTCGCTTTTGATTAATGCCAGACATAATTGTTCAATCAGACAATGCTATTTAATTTTATTTCATTTTTTGTCTGGAACTATGTTGTTCATACTGAGAAGTGTTCCTGTATATTGATTTGTATGTGTTACAAGAAGATAAAATTCCACTTGAGGACCTTAGATGCAGTGATATTATTTGGAGGTTTTTTTTTGGTTTGGAGTTTTTGGGAGGTTTTTTTGGTAGTATATTATCTGGCAGTCTAGAGAGAAATATTGTTCTTCCTGCAAACTTCACACTTAATAGCCTGAGTCCATTTCAGTTCCAACACAACTTTCAGTTTCTGTCAAACACTTTATCAGTCTTCTCCCTTCTCCCTTGAGGTTTTGTTATTTGGAGAAATTCTCTTTAACGTAAGGCCTTTTATTTATATCAGTAGTTTTCTCTGAAACTTTCTGAACTGAAGCAAAATAAAACTTATCACCAGTGGTAAATAGACAGGTTGAATGGTCAACTTAAAAATCCTCTTAGGCAGTCATCCTATCCCCAGTTCAGCCTCAAATTAAGGCTGGTAGATTCTACAGCATTGCTTCTGTCTTCCTTTGCAGATTTTTTAGCTTCAAGCAAGAACCATGGTTCCCTATTGTACTGAACAGGGGCATGGACTTAGCAAGATACTAGCCTTATTCCTCAAAGAGCTGTTATGAATTATAAAATCTGAATCCATTCTTGGCTGATTGCCAGAGGTCTTGAAGTCAGTTTCTATGCATGAAAACTTAACATACTGTAAAATTACTATTTAGACCCTGTCCTTTGCCCCCAGCAGCTGAGGGGTGAAGAGGGAACAGAGATGCACATAACTGGAATTGCAAGTGCCTTATCTAAGCATACTCTGGGTATTAAGGGTGGGTTTGGGAGGATGACACAAAACAATGCACACTATGCTCTATGTTTAAAAATCTACACAGAAATCAATCCAAGGTTTATTTTTGTTGAAATTGTGCTAATTTAATTCTCTCCAGTGAACACCAAGAAGCAAGTATTATGAATGCAATTTCCCTTTCACTTTACCTGGACAGAGCATCTGTTAAAGCCAGCACTTTAATTCTGAACTGAAGGTTGAATGAGATAGCAAGTTAAAATTTAGTTTTTATAGAGGAGATCCATATATTTTGTTTCAAATTAACATTTTGAATCTAAACATCTCTGTTTTACTTATGCTCCCTTGCCAGATTATTCTTTTGGTAGTCAAATATTTAACTGGTAGGCATGTTTCGAACACTAAAAATATTAATGTGATAATCAGAATACACTTTGGCAATAAATCTTGTTTTGGGAGTCATTCTAATTCTCTGTCACCATAAAGCTATTATTAATAAGGGTTGTTTAACTCTCCCACACACAGATGAGGTGAGACTTCTGGAGTTAGAAGATTGTTCAGCTTTGTGCCCAAAGCAAATGTTTACAAAAGTTATGATTTTACTACCCACCATTAAGAGGAAGTTAACTGGACAGCCTAATCACCTAGCAGCTTCCACTAAATTCTTTAATGTTCCTTTGAAAATCTTTTCTTTAATGTAGAAATGCCGATGTGTAAGGAAATATTTTTCCTCAGATCCTGCCTTTATTGTGGGCAGGCAACTCACAGAATCTTTTAAACTTCCAGGGTATACAGCATATTTATTGAATGAACTGTGCTTTATCTTAGGGTCAACTGCCTTTGCTGTTTTCACTCGAGTATCACTTTGGTGGCATAAGGTTTGCTGTTGCAAGCTTGTTTGCATCACATTTTTTCCTTACTGGAGAAGTTTGGATGTGGGAATAGAAATTCCTCTTACTGGAATCTAGGGAAAGAGAGGAGCTATCATTGCTGTGCTGTTTTTCTCCCTCTCAACCTTTCTTCAAATTTCAAGTTCACATGGTATTTTGCAGGTTATCATTGTGCCTCTGTATTTTCTCTTCCAGTACTGTCCTAAGGTGGGGACCATCCACTTAGTGCATTTTTGTGTGTTAAATCTCTCTTGGAAGAGCTAAATAAGGCTGATTCAATCTTCATAATTCTGCCACAGGAGCTAGCCCTGTAGCCCTGGTACATCTTTCAGTAATGCATTGCTACCTCTCCTCTCACTAATGCTCTTCCCAGTCCACACACTTCCTCTTTCAATTCCTAACTTTTCAGGCTTAAGCACATGGCATTTTATGAAGCCCTCAGAATCAATATAAATCCTAAATAAAATCTTTGGTTTATCTTATCAAAGAAAGATATTAAGCTAGCTAGCATGGTCTAACTTTGATAAATCTCTTGTATTTGATACAAATTGTACTTCCATGGTTTGTTTTGAAGACCGTCATGCTATTGAGTCTAAATTAACAAGTTTGCCGTTGCAGAGAAGGTTTTTACTTTCCCTCCCTCACAAAATATTTCTGCTCCAAATTGCACAATATGCCAGGTGGTCTGGTAAAATTATTCAGACCCCTTACAGACAGAGTTTCTTAAGTAATTTTTAAGCCAATGAAAATTGCCTGCTGTCTTGATGCAGATGTATTGTTTAGTTCCTATCTTGTTAGGCAGTTTCTGTCTATCATTCCATTAGCTTTTAACTCTTTCTGTACAAGAAAAATAGTTCATCTTAATGAAAACAGAGATAGAATATCATTGACATAGGAAAATTTTTCTATGTCATGCTAATCTTGACTCTGCATTTATTGCATTTTCCTTTACATGGTTAAAGAACATTTTCAATATTTCCTTTCCAAGGTCAAATGGAGTTTGGCAACCTTCTTTTTGTTTCTAAAATTCATGACTTTAGTTCCTTTTCTCTCTTGAATAATCTCAAAACCTCTATTAATTTAATGTTGTCTGGAGAGAATCTGAATTACTGTTTCACTATTTGAATTCACTTGTTTCTGTCTACTAATCTGGTTTTCTGTAAGAGAAATAAATTTCAAAAGCCAAACTTGGGGAGCTAAGAAGGCAAATTAATGTAAAACTCATTAATATCCCCAATTTTATGGGGTGCCTAAGAGGCCTGAATTGTTTGTGTGTTTGGTTGGTTTTTGTGGTTTTGTTTTGTATTGTGGTACATTCACTGCAATATAAGTCAAAAGAATCATAATATGGTGTATAATTAGGCCAATAATTATTTGTGGAAAGAGGATCTATCAGCAATTAAATCCCTGGGTTTTGTTCCCATTAGCATCACTATCAATACTTACACAGTAATCTCCAAATTTTACATAAATTTCACAATTCTGATTTGTGTGAGAGTTCCTGCCTGACAAATCCTTGAAGAGCTCTACATGTATCCAAATCTGAGACTCCTTTCAGTTTTTCCTTAATGGTGCCAACTTTTGGCTATTTATGTCACAGTTCTTTTTGGCATGGTCACCAGCTCACCGTGAATTTAGCTGTATTTTATCATCATTTCCAGGTATACCATTTCCAGGTATACTTTACAGTTGCTTTATAAAACTCTTATATGAATAAACCTTCAGGAGAAGAACAGGGAGGGAAAGACATGGGGGAAAATGACATCCTATGCTTCATAATTGCTGCATCTAGGACTTCTCAGTTAGTATTTTTTTTCCACAGTTTCCTTTCCTCTCTTCTTGTGACCTTTCCTACCTGTTTTTGCCTCCATGTAAAAAGCTAAAGGCTGTAATTATGATACAATCCATTTTCTGTTTTTCATTTATTTTTCTTATTTTTTTTCATATGCTGGCCATCTCAGACTTCAAAGCCAAGCTAGTTTGCCTCCATCATATTAGCTCAGCAACAAGGACCAGGCAGCTTCAATGAATGGCAGGAACTTCTCCACACCCAGACATAATTAAACTACTGCAAACAGTGACCAAAGGAAGAAGGACTCATGAGACAATTATCAAGAATGGGTCAAGCACACAGTTCTCCACTTTCCTTCCTTCTCTAATTCCTGTGCTTGCTGTCGCTTTTATTTTACCTCTGTCATGAAAATCTTCTTTGGTTCCTTCACTTATGTGTGGCAGTTGTAACTAGCAGGCAGTTGTCTTCAATCTCTGACCCTCAAGACTTGTGCCCTCCTCAAAACACAAGTGTATGCTTTTACTTTAAGGATTGAACAGCTTTAATGATTCACATCCTCTTCTCAAAATCTGATTTTGCCTTGACATTCTCCTTCTCCTGTCAAGCTTCTGTATGGTTTTTTTAATCCATTGAAGTAAAAACACTTTAGAAAGGTTTTTCAGTTTATAAATGAGTCAAACGAGCCACAGAGGTAAAAATGTGCTAGCTAAGAACATTCATCAGGTCAGTAACAGCTAAGAGAAAATCCAGGTCTCTTGACTCCAATCCAAAGTATGTTGGATCACCCTACTTTAATCCATTGAAATCACTAAAGTGGTTGACTTGTTAAGTTGCTAGTCAGTACATGGAAGCATGGCAGGAAAAGGCATTTAAATTGGAACAGAAGCTGCTGCTTGTATATGTGAAATGCGTATTGGCTAGCCTGTAAGTTAAAACAAGAGCACAACAAAAATTTCCCGTTTCTAGTTAATAGTGCCATGGGTGCTATAGGTGAATTTTTTCCTTCTCAGTATCAGTTATGTCTGTACATTTTTGTTGCTCTCCAGAACTCACACTTCATAAAATGGGTTGAGATGATAACCCATCTTCCACTTGCCTAGCCAAGAGTACTTGTCTTCCTGTTTGCATCATTCTCAATGTACCTCCTTGCAACTGAGTGCGTGTGCCTGAGCACACCTGGTACTCACTGCAACCCCTGAGGTTAGCAAGGCATGTGACCCTTACTTCCACCTGGTAACTTGGTGTCTAGGAGGGCTGCCTCAGACTGAGGGAGCTCAGTCCAAGTCACTTGCCATTTCTGTGAAGCTGGGCTCAGACAGAAAGAGAGACAAAGGACATCTCGATGTTACAATCAGTTAAAGTTGAGCGCATGGTGTGGGATTCGATGGCCTGAAACCAGGAACATCTCTGTTGTCAGCTAATGACTGCTAAATTAAATTCAATAACACATCACAGGAAGACAATCTGATGATTTATTGGTATCCAGTTAGGATGAGAGAGAGGAGGTGAGGCTTGAAGCCAGATTCCTCAAGTCCTACCTCAGGCTGTAAAGGCAGGTGCCAGTTTGTTGCTTTCCTGTTGGCTTATGTTGAATTAATTCAACAACCACTGCTTAAGGCTCTTTTTCCAAGTCTATTCTACAGCTTAATGCCTAGGGCCTTCTCTCAAAGTACAAGAGTGGGTTTAAACTCCAGCATGAGACAACTGAAGCAAAGTCTCTTTGCTGAGGAAAATGCCCTGCCATGGGGATAGTGGGAGAGAGGAAGGGAGAGAGAGGGTCAAAAATAGAAATAAAAATTAAGCAAAGGCTGCTGCCAGCTCTCCTTTCAACTGCATGCCCTTTCAGGCAGCTGTGTTTGAACACCAGTTTTAAGTGTCCAAATACTGGAGTGGCTTTGACAATGAGACTCTTTTCATAGATCCACTTAAAAGCAGCAATTAGTTCATAACTATATTTTGTGAATAAAGTTGGATTTCACATATACTCCTCTCCTCAGAATTCTGTTGTCACTCCCTGTCTGGCATGCTGGCTATTTTGAAAGACATTCTACTCATCTAGCCAGGGTGTTTACTTGTATTTCATATTCCCCTTCTGCCCTGTTCTAGACTTGACCTTTTCACAAAGGTACCTCATAAAAGAATTCTGGATATAAAGGTTAGATGAAGTCAGATGACATTGGCTATCGGCAAGTTAACTACTGGTTGCCAGATTTTTCAGAAATATGCATGGAAAAGACTTGCAGGTGACCCTTGAGAGATTCTGTTATAATCAACATACAATTAGCATTGCAAAGATGACTTATTGATGTGATGAAAGTGGAAGTGAAACCTGAAGCAAACATATTGAGACACCTGACAGTTTATGCTCTTTATTTTAAAGCAGGTGGATGACCACCATTTATGAAATAAAGCAAAAAGATCCCCAGTTTCAGTCAGATGCAAAAAAGTGCCATCTCTTCAAACAACAGACTGGCTTGGTGTTGGTATGCCATCATAATCATCTGAGTAGTGCTGATACTGGTCAGTAAGAAGAGGCTGGTGCAACTCATCCTTATTTTTCTTGACACGTACGATACATGCAGCTGCAGCAAAGATAATTGCAACAAGAACCAGTGCAGTCACTATTGCAATAGTTATCATCTCCGTGACATGGAGAGCCCGACCTACAAGAAGGAAAACAAATGACAAAGATATTAAAAGCAAATGTCAAGTATATGGATAAATATCAGAGGTTCAGACTAAACTCGGCATTTGTCATGATTCACT
>VWZT01009086.1:60195-83419 GCA_013397055.1 Pachycephala philippinensis
CTAATTCAAATCTTGTTTGATAATTTTTGTTCAAAGATGTGTGAAGATTTGGTCTATCTTGCTCCACTCTAAAATCTGTCCTGGACCTTTCTCCAGCCACCTGATTTGTGGGGATTAGCATTCTCTCTAGTGAGTTAATGAAGCTATTTGACATAGGAATAAGGACGTTCTGCAAGGTTAAGTTCCAAATGTGAACTTCTCCTAAAACTGAGAACCTCATGCTGGAACAATCTCTGACCAGTAGCTACACCAAATCTCAAACAAACATCTGGAAAGTAAGGCAGGAAAGGAGAAAAAGGCTTTTACAAAGACAGCAAATATTGTTGGTGAAATTTGAATAAATTTCAAGGCACAAAGATATGATTAAAAAAAAAAAAAAAAAAAAAGGAGAGGAAGTATCTAGACTGCATAGTTTACCTGGCCACTGGACTTCATAGCTGTATCCCAGGTTATCCGGTGCAGTAACAAACATTTCATTATTGGTTACCGGAGGCCAGAAAGGCACCATGTTGTACTGTCGGTTATGTCCAATAGGGGCATTCTCCAGTGGGTATGTTGAGATATCTAAATTTAAAAGCCAAATCACATTTCTGTAAATAAGTTCAAAATAACTTGCGGTACTTCATTTTTTTTTTCAAACTCAGGGTTTTGAGTACCCCAGTATTCTTTTTCAGTTGTTCCAGAAGGATGGGTTTTCTTGTGTGACAGATACAAAACAGAGGCTCTGCGCTGTCCAAAGCCATTAGTGTTATCTCTGGTTTTGAATAGAAACCACCAATAAATTTTAAAAAATTCTTACTTTGTTGGGCTTTTCATTTCTTCTCACTGGGAAAAGGAGAAATATGGCAACATTCTAGCTTTGCCTGATTGTAACAGTGATGAACAGCTCTCTCATCAGGAGGACAGCTGATGTAAATTCCAGTGGAAATTTTTGCAACATTGTGTTAAATCAGAAGGAAGCCAGCTGAAGTAAAAACCAAAACAAAACAGAAAAACCCCAAACCAAACCTAACCAAACCAAACCGAACCAAACCGAACCAAACCAAACCAAACCAAACCAAACCAAACCAAACCAAACCAAACCAAACCAAACCAAACCAAACCAAACCAAACCAAACCAAACCAAACCATCAACAACAACAATGAAACTCAGAACATAAGAAAAAGAAAATCCTTCTTGGTAAGATGATGCAAGACCTTGTGATAGATCATGTAAGAATCACAAGGGGATACAAATGCTCTCTGAAAGCTGATGTGGGAAAATTACATGAGGCAGGTTGTGGAACCTGCACAAAGAAGTCTCAGTTGTGGAGCAACAGATGTCTTCTGTAGAAGAAGGAAGAGTAGTATGGATTATCCTAAGAGGAATACAGTAGCTGCATGATGCGTAGATATAAGGGTTAGGCTGAATTCTCCCCCTAGTTCACTGATGTCAGTCTCCTTCCTTCTTTATTTTTATTTTTCCTTCATCCCTTTCAAATTCTTCCTTCTGTTCTTCCTTTCTCCCTGTTTTTCACTTTGTCTGTTCTTTTTGGAGTTATTACTTTTCTCTGTTCTCTTTGGAGTTAAAAAAGCAAGGCCAGAAACAGTAACCATCCTTTAGAAGTATATGGAGATAGTTGTTGAATGCTGGTAGTATATCACAAAGGTGGTAAAAATGAATGTGTAGGGCATCTGTTCTCCTTTGACAAGAAGAAAATAGCTATTTAGTCCACACAACAATGGAATGTCCTTCCAGGGTTACACTGTCTTTGCTCTATGGAGACAATGTAGTACCACATACTGTTTTCTTGAACTGTGCCTGGTCTCTCTGACCAGGTCCCTTCACAGAGAGTGATCTGCAAATGGATGTCAATGGGGTGAGGAAGAGTGCTTGTTATTACTTTGTCTTTGTTAACTATACTAACTGTTAAAATTCCAGTCCTTTCTCCTCAGCTTAGGGGCATCTTGCTGTCCCAAAGGAGGAGTTGAGCTCTTGTGACTACAGAGACTGACAATAATCCTGCCTCTGTCCATGAGAACATCTTACCTGCAGAATGCCGTCGCAGCCACTCATCAAAAAGAGCGTCTGTAAATGTGTGCAGGAGGACAAAAATGGGATCATTGGGTGATAAATGAGTTTGCCCTCCTGTCCCATTCAAAAATAGATGAGCCAAGTTGTGAAGACTTCGAACTGCTGGGTCATATTTTCCTGAAGGATCACTGTACCCTGAATATGCAAACAAAGAAGAACACAAAAATTCCAGTGAAGGTTTTGTTTGGAAGTTGCAGTCCAAGATGAATACTTTTTTTTTTTTCTCTGAAAGGCTTTCATGCTGTTGTGTTGCATTGCTTAAAACAAATGAGTAGCTAATTCTCTACCTACTGACATTTGAGAAATGTTCCTGGGATGCATAATTTTCAGATTATAATAGCCTTTATAAAAGAATGCTGTGAATGTGGACTGCAAAGCTGCTGGGTTGTACAGCAAAAATGGACAAAATAAACAACATCGTAGCATGAAAATAGAGGTATATATTTAGGCCCTACATATCTTTCACTACACTAAAATAGTTGTGTGAGTTCTGTAACTGCTTACTAAAGCAGGTGTATGTTGCCATTTATTCTAATAAGCTAGCTTATGTTATGTTTCCATTCCTCGTTTCTTACTGGCAACACATATCAGAAAACTTCACATGTTCTGATACTGTTTATTTTTTCAGTGAAGATAGACTGTAGCTTTGCTAGTGCCCAAAACTGCATAACCCTCATGTCAGATGTTAGGATCTGAATCATCATGAAAACTCCTCCTGTGTTTAAGCTTTGGCCAATTGTTCCAGAGAGGGATACAATACAGCTAATTGTATAAAGCCATGTTTAGACACCTAGGTATTGGTAGGCAGGGATCTGAACTGTCACTTCGGAATCTTTTCCTGTTAAAAGCTCTGGATTATTAAGGTACACAAGTTGTCACGAAACTATCTGAACAATACAAATTAAATCTTTGGGCAGTTTTCTCTGTTGGATGTATGTGTGTTCTGGTGCCAGTGACGGAGAGTTTAAGTGCACAGAGCTTATAGAAGAAGAGTTTTATGGCCCAGAGAGTAGGGCTAGCATGTTTAGCAGTAAATCCTGTACCCAGACCTCAATTACTATTTCAATACCGTTGCACTAAGTACTACCAAAGCTTTCAATTTATTTTGCTTTCTTTTATTTGCTTTAATTCAGATACAAGTGTAACTGCTAGAAGCACTTGTTTGCTGCATTTAGGGATGCAGCAGCATCAATCCAAAGGCAAGGACTGTCTGTTTTCAACAGAGGCAACTTATTAACTATGTTTCAAGGACCTAACTTGGTTTCTACTTAGCATACCAGCAACAGACTCTTGAGACTTTTACACATTTTAGGAGACATAAGCTATAGCTATAATGTAATTTATCCAGAACTTATTTCCACTTAATACTGAGCTAATACTTAATACTAAGAACAATGTGTTCTTATTGTCCAATAGCTTGTCTCCAAACTCATACTTCCAAAAGGAAAAATGGCAAGTCTGCTCCTTGACTTATTTGGAGTTGTTCCAGGTCTTTTTATTTGCTTTGTTTACCTTCTACTGTGTTACGGAAACTATCTGTTGAATTGGAATAGAAAGGAGGAGTGTCAAATACACCAACTTCCAAACACTGGGCAACATCCTCAGGCTCTGGGAGACGCTGTACCATAGGTCGTGCTACATTTCCAGCAGGATTTCGTCGTATGGGACCACCCTCAGTGCCTGGAAATGGAGAGAAGAGAGAAAACAAGGTGCACAACCGTAGGCCACAGAATGAATACCTCTCATGACTGAACCACGGAGAAGAAAATCCCTCACAAGAGACACGTACACTGAATGAACCAGTCAGTTCCTTATGTCAGGCAAAGAATCTTCATGGGGTCCTGTGTTCTGGGTTCTCTGCTCCAGGATGTAACAAGTCATCTAGAAGCTTATTACTGAAGTTTGTTGTTCTCTAAGTGATTTAGGAAAATTTTCTACAGATTTTCAGTGTGATTTCCTGATAAGACCTAGGCCAAGATTTACGAGGATGTCCTGATAGAGTAGCTGGGAAAAGATTATGTAAATGACAAACCCAAAATTGGGGGGGTTCCTATTTTTCCCCTATTTCCATGACAATGCTTGTATGAATATATAAGAAACTTACAGGTATTTTTTTAACTCTTGTAATTGGGGTGGGTGTGTTAGAATCTATTGTATTACTCACATTCAAAACATGGTCCACATAATTAATATGGGGAGTTGTTAGATGTTCTCATTTTAGGAGCAGAATGGCATCAAGGTGATAAGTGGACTAGTCAGAAGAAAACTTAAGCTTCAGTTAAGAAATAACACTGCCAGAGTTAATTATTTATGGTGCAGGAGATGAATAGGTACCATAAGAAGGGAGGGCAAAGCATCTAAGTTTTCTTATGCTACAAGCTCCTGATAGTATGTATTACCTCAATAGACTAATGAAACATGGATCAAGAATATTCAAAAAACCACTTTAAGACCTTTTGTCTGAAAAAAGCCACAGCAATGTAAAGTATTATATTTATTATTAAGAGAATTTTCTTTCCAGATACCTTCCATCATTCATACTTACTGTTACAGATGGTTCCCAAAGTTTCGTAATCTTCTACATTTTCACATAGCACTCGCCACTGAGAGAAGATTGAGTTCTGGCTTATAAGAGACACATCAAAATTGCTTCTAGCTCCCATCAAGTCATCTGAGCAGATATCACATGTATTTTGGCCTGTTGCAAAGTTCCAGTAGGGCAGTCCAAAAGTCGGATCCTGTAGCATGTTCTAAACCACATAAATATAGTGTTACTACATGTTTGACACAGACAGCTATAATATTTACTGCTCGAAGAATGCTAAAAAACAGCTAAATACATCTTAGTAAAAGTCAGAATCCTGCCTCATAGAGGAGAAGAATTCTATGGAAAATTCCTGTAGAAGCTTTTGGTAGTTTTTCACATTGAAATCTTTGTTCAACAGAACAGATAGCTGGACTACTGAACTGAATCATGGATCTCCCTCACTAATAAGACAGTACCTCTTCCATGAAACCCTAATGTGAGTTGTAAGAAACATAAATTAACACTGAGACCCCATTTTCCAAATATTTTTGATGGCCTGCCAGCAAGAGCAGTGTTTGTAGTGCACATAATAACTAGATCAACTGTGGAACAACTGAAGGAAATGTAAAGAATAGGGATACCTGCTTTTCCAGTTGTCATTGTTTGGTTCTGGTATGGGTTGGAGTTGAACAGTTCTGGAGTTAGTGAGGCAAAATTACTTTGACTAATGATCAAGTCTACCGACATAAATAGGAATATATATTAAATCACAGAGAGATAGAATGTCTCAGGGCTTCCACACAGAGAAGTGCCACTGACGACAAATATGTGTCTTGGAAAGGAGTTTGTGCCTCAGCCTGATGATGTAAAGCAATTAAAGCTAGTGGAAACACTGAAGTGATTTCAGACAGTATTTAGTCCTGACCTTGAAAACATAATTCTTGCTTTTTTAAGAAGGGTGATGGTCCATAAAATACTATACCCTTTTTATGAATAGGTCCGCATAAGAGAAGGGAAAAAACAGAATCACTAATTTATGGAGCAGGGTTTAACAAAACACTGATTTCTCTAATCAGTTACACAAATAAAATGTGATTCTGAATCCCTAAGCCAGCTCTCTTATCACTTTCTTCAGAATTTCTTCTGCTTTGATTAACGTTATTCAAGAATCATGGCCTTGAGATTAAAACACCACTGGAAATAACATTGTTGGTCCAATAAAATGTCTTATATCTAGAATATGTATCTTTTTTCCAAGAGACTTTTATGGAAATTTTACATTTTCTATTGGTGTGATTAAAATATTATTTTTAACATCTCTATAAAAGTGACAGTCTGAAACCTAAATGCACTCTATTAAATTTCGTATACCAAACGAGTTACTTAAATTGAAGCAGAATTATTTCAACATGTAGGAAAAGCTGCTATCATTTTTGCCTCTTGTAATATGGAGAGAAGTTCTTTAACTGTACAAAACATAGCATGAATACCAGTCAACATTAACATAAACTTCACCTGCATGTCTCTTTCAAGCTGCAATAGGTGGTACCTATGCCACGTGACAAAAGCTGGTCCCTCATGAGAGAAATCAACTCCTCCAAAACTCTGTTGCCCTGCACCAAGGAAAGTCTTCCTGACAGAATAATAATGAGACCACACAAAGTAGTTATAAATGGAGATATTCTCAAACTGAGGTGTGTTGCCATCTGGTCCAAAAATTTCTTCACGTCTTCGTGTGGCAATGACGATGTCAGGATGGATTGTCACCTTGGCCTGGTGTAAGGCATTCACAAAGCGATTCCTTTCTGCTGCACTTAGATCCAAAAGATTCCTTCTGACTGTGATAATGCAGAAGAAGCAAGTTACCAAAGGAATAGACACTCAAGTCTGATCTCACAGAACTTATTTATTACATTCCTAATAATTCTGGGTAAATCCCTTTTTCTTCAAGAATTCACCCCTTTTTTTCACTGGGGAATCTCACTGACAATAAATAAAATATGTTATTTAATTTGAGAAAAGCTGAGATAAATTAAAATAAAGCCCCAATCCTTGCAATTTTAGTGCTTTTAGAAGTACTGTTACAGATTATCTTTCCATCCTGCCAGACAGTGACAGTTCTTTGTCATACAAATCTTTCAGAACTTCATCCAATATACTTAAGGTTTCCTGTGGTAGTACTGTACAAGAAATGAATACTATAAACCAATTTGTAATAATCAGAAACTCTCTGTTTGGCACTTTAATGAAGAATTAATTTTTTTTATTCTTGAACCTTTGTAGGAAAAAGGGCAGATTCACCAGTGAATTATTGTGAATTTCACATAGTACAGTATCTCTTCGATGACATTACCTGACAGTGTTAACAATTGCCATATATTAGTCCTTTTTAGTGGTGTATCTCAAAATATTAAAAAAATCATTGTCCACAGATAGAGAGTGAAACAAGGAAGAAAACTGACTTGTTGAAATACCAGTATTTCAGCAAGAAGAATAGAATTCAGATCATCCCAGTTCATCTTGCACCTGGTCTGAGAAGATTTCAGGCTAAGTTTAGACTAAGATGAAAATAGAAGTCCTCACAGTTGTAAGTCAATATTTACTTATTGTCATTATAAAAACCACTGTAAAAATCCATAGTTGTCCAAATGAGTGATGAATTATGTTGATACAAGAAGCAACAGATCTTCAACATGAATCTATATGAAGAATAAAAGTGAATTATATTTCACTAAAAAACATTGATTCAGTGAGGAATATTTTAGCTTTTGGGAAATTTGAAGAAATGCTTCCATGAAACACGAATTTCATCCAAGGACTGTGTATCCTGAAACATGCTTTTCTGTTTTGCAGAACTGAACTGACCGGCTAGCCCTCATCACTGAAGTGTTAGATTTTTTGTTTTTGTTTTCTTGTTTGGTTAGTTGGTTGGTTTGTTTGTGGTGGTTTTTGTAGTGTTTCAAGTAGACAACTAAAATTACCCATTTAATTTTGGTTTACATAGGCATCTTAACATTTTCGTTTTCAAAATATACGCCTGAACCACAACAAAAAAAAAAGTGACTCTTATTAGAGTTAGTAATGAACTGAGAAGATATGAAGACACCAAACTGCATTTTACAGCAATTTAGTATGGATATGCCAGCAGTAATCCGGTAATTTTTTCTAAAATCTGAGCAGATGGGGCCAGGTCTGTAAGTGGGCAAAAGAGGTGAGTTCAATGTGGAAACTTAAAGCATAATAAGAAACTAATTTACTCTTTTTAAACTCATGTTATCATGCATAATATATCTGATTTACTTGGCGTTTTAATGCATTGTAAAAGATTTAATGAGAGAAGAGTAAAAAGTGCTCCTGGACATTCTAGAAAATCAGCTAAAACTGCTGTTTGCCTGTATCTAGTTTTACATAGTTAAATTCTTGTGTGTTAGCATTTATATCTTGATTATTCTTCAGAGGTATTATCATTGTAAAATAGAATAGTCCAGAACACCAGAGAGTGCAATCTGGCTTAGCAGACCCAATTCCCAAGTAACACTTTCTGCTTTCTAGTTTAGTTCTTGAAGCTCAAAGGATGAAGAAAAATTTTCAAAGATCTTTCCCATAGCCATCAATAAATTATTATTAAGGAATTGTTGTTAAAACTGTGATTTGGTAAGTGGTCTTTTGTTAACCCTTGTTGGAACATGCTCTTACATTCATGGAATGTTCCCTTATCTGATGAAAATGTCAGTGCTGATTTCTGTTTCTGCAAGAGGCAGTGTACATTTGTGATAGAGACCTTTTTTTCGCATATCAGCAGAACCCATTGCTCATTTGGGGGGGGGCGGGGGATTATGGATTTTACAGGATTTCAATAACATCTTTAAAGTTAAAAGTGTTTAAGTTTAAAAATAAAGACTGAAATCTTTTCCATTCAGATGAGTACAAGGATCAGTCCCCAAGCCTGTTTGTCTTTTTAAATTTACGTATACTATTCAACATTTTTCCAGTCCTGCAAGGATTTCATATCCATTTTTAAAAAAATTTAAAGATCTGTTTAGTGATATGCTAGACTAAACTGAAACTGGAGAACTCTCAGAAAGGCTCACCATGCCCTGGACTGATTAATTTGAACAATCCATGGTCATGACTTAATGTTTGTAAAGATATTGATAGCAACAAGGAGAGTAAAAATTTACCAGACCAGGTACATAGTTTAGAATTGTATTAAGGGACTTTGAATGAAAAGAACTGCTGTCACACTTAATATAGTCGCAAGGTGTTAAATATGTCAAGGTACATGTTATTACCATACACACTCACAAACAAATATACATGTCTATATACACTGTTTTACTCTTAAATAATTCCAAATAATACTCTTTTTTTTTTTTTCAATTTAGATGTTCTACCCTTTAATGGACTTTCCTGCATTGACTACAGGTTTCTTTTCTTCCTTTTACTGGCTAGTAAATATAAGTAATTGATATACCTGCTGGACAGCTTACCTAGCACCTGCCTTAATAACCCCTTTAACAACATACCTTTGCTAAATAAATATAAGGGACACTTTGTGTCTTAAAGAGAAGAAGTGCACTAGGTACACTGAGCAGCAAGCCCTGACAATGAGCAGCTTTCATGCCATATTTCTGATGCTCTTACCTATGTTGATCTGTTGGCTGCAGGTGGGTCCGGTCCAGCCAGGCCGACAGGAGCCGCAGTTGTAGCCGGAGAAGTTCCCGTTGCAGCGGCAGGTTTGGTTGAAGAAGCGGATGGGCCACTGCTCTCGGTCATCCCGCCCGTCGTGGATGTACTGCGGGCCGTGGGGTCGTGAATCCACCGTCACCTGGATGCACCGGCCCCTTCCCGTGGACACGCCACACCGGTCAGTGCCCGGCCCAAACACGGGGAAATAGTCTGGGCAACACATGCCGCTCCTCAGGGACTCAACAGTTGCGCACTGTCGAGGGAACTGAGCTCCAGCTCGGCCCAAGGTGCTAAGCAGCAGGAGCAGGGAAAGGTAGAGCAGCGTGAGGAGCCGCATGACAGCGGGTCAAGCAGAGCCGGCTTGTTCCCAGAGCTGGCTGTCCACACACGCTGACTTTCCTCTCCTCTGATGGGACACCCAGCTCCCCCTGTGGAGAGACAGAGAATGAGAGAGAAAGAGAGAAAGCAGAATAAAAACAAGTGATACAAATCTCTGGGCTACCCCTTTCACCCCAGAAAATTCCTTCTAACTCTACACACTTCAATACTCTATCTGAAAAGGCAAACAATGACCACAGACACCAATGTTCTTCTCATTATCTGCATAAAAGATAGTAATTAAGTAGATCTATATTTGCTCATTAACTTCTAAATTCTTCCAAAATGTTCATTCATATTTTACACTTGCCAGACACATTTACTTCACTACCACAAAATTCTAAAACCTGTCAAAGGCACCAGTTTTCTGAAACTTTTTTTTCACCCCTCCTGCCGTCCCCCAGTTCATGCCTTTTCTGCATTTAACTAGTGTATCTTGTTCCCCGCTCTGTTTTCTTGCTGTGCTCCAAAGCCAGCTCCAACATAAAGTGAAGCTACACTTCATGCATTGTACCTGTTTGCTCTTCCTGGTACCTCTCCCCTGCTGAGATCTTGTTCTATCTCTGCACGTCCTATGACTGTCTAACCTGAAATAAGCACAGCTAATTTCTCTCCTGGTTCAGTCTGCTTGCTAATCCTTCTTGTACCAACACAGTATGGCTTGGCCTCAACCTCCTTCCTCTCTTAATCCCCTTTCTACTTCAGTGCATTTCTCTAGACTTTAAGTACTTGAACAGCACATGATTTCTTTCATGCTTATCTCCTTGTGATTTTACAAGTTTTAGCAAAGGTCAGAGACAAATAGTTGAATTCAAAACAGAACAAATGTGAAGTTGGGTTTTTGTTTTGGGTTTGGTTTTTTTTTTAAAACTACTTGCAAAGAAAGGCTCACTTGAAAACAGACAAAGAACACTGGGGAAAATCACATTTAACAGACAGTTAGAAAAAATTCTTAAGATGACATTTTCAAGATCAGGCTGAAGTTAGTGACTAAGATACGTTACTTATAAAATGAAACACCCCAATCTTTAACTTACAGCTTTCAGTTTAACAATTCATTTGATACTAAAATAAAAAGACAATTATCATATTGGAATTTCCTGAAATACTAAATTCTGAGCAGGTGCTATGAAGGGTAATGAAACAAAGAAATTGACAAAACCCATCTCTTAAATGAATAAAATGCTTCTTTAATCTTTGCAAGGATCATTTCTGCTGTGCAAAAATGACCTTATTTGAGCTATTACTCTCTCTTAGCTTTCAATAAGGATGGATTTCAGTGAGGTGGAGATATGTCAAGTGAGGTGAAGATATGTCAGAAAGCATCTTAACTGGCATCAAGACAAAACATTAACAAGTTTTCTGGGAAAAGGTTCAATCCCACTGTAGCTGACATCAAGCAGAAAATGGATTACCTACTCCTTCTGCTTCCCTATATGCAAGTCATAATGCGAGAGTGCACCCAGTTCTGGCAGAACAAAGAAACAGGTTTTTTGTGCGTTTATTCTTTCCAACAAGCCATGCACCAGAGCAGTGAACCTTGCCCTCTGTGCCTTGTATAACCCAACATGCTTGCTTCAGGGTAGGACCTAGATTTTTAGTACACTTCTCTGCCTCTTTAATTCATTCTCCATTTGCAGACAGGAGTGTTTTCTAATCCTCAAATGAACCTCTTTTCTATTCTGATTTTCACTTCAGTTTCCATTTTAGCCTGCATTCTCTTTGCTAGCTTATCCTGCTTCTTTCCAAGCTTAAAGATTTTCTCTTTGAACATGTCTATTGGGACACATATGACACAAATTCACTGTTTTCACATCAGAAGGTAAACCAGAGCAGGTAAAAAACCTCTTGAGATTTTATCTGAAAAGAACTTAAAGTTCAAAGAAGAAGCATACAGGTTTTAGTTATGAATATTTAGCAAATACAGCAAATTCATAATAAGCTTAAAAGGGATAAATCCTGCTCCTTAGACAAAGCCCCAGTAAAACAGAGCAAGCAGATGTACTGACTGGGGTTTCCTGGCATCATAAACTTCCCCTTATAATGGTGTACATGATTTAGACCTTTTGTAAACCTCCAGCATAGAAAACACCTATGAATGTTTTACAACAGAGATGCACTGCTGAGGAACATATCCCTTCTTTGCCCCCAGATGTTCCCTTGGGTTTCCTGTTGGAAATCTTGCTGAACCATTTGGTGGAATGCAATTCTTTTTATAGTCTTTATTTTGATATTCTTGCCTTTAGAGATATTCTTACCTTTAGAGACTCATGCTCCCCTATTGTGCCTGGAATGATTTGATCTTGGAGATTTTCCAAATGCACAACATCTGTGTTTTTGTGGCTCAGTTCAGAAAGGGCTTGTCTACAAAAGCAAGGTAATGAGGAAGAAGTCAGTGTGCGACCTCCTAGCTCACTAATTGCCTGTGTGGACTGCAAGACCTGAAAAGACAGCTAGTTAATATGCTATATATTTGCATATACCTTGCACTACTCTCTTTTTTTTAACATTAGTTCTTGATGCTGAGAACAGATCTCTATGCAGACACACAAGGTTTAGCTGTGGTCTATACCCTAAAGTACTGGAGAAGGTTATAAAAATCTAGCCAGTTCTATCTGTGCTTGATGAAAGCCAAGTTACCAGTTCTGACCCACTCCAAGCCATCTGCCATCCAGTCAAACATCAGCTCTGGGAGCTACCCTATGGTCTTTGCTAAGAGCTGGAATACAGGCATCTGTTTGTTTAAAGTGTAAGAACACAGTATTCATTCAGAAGCTCCATTCTTTAACACATGAAAAAACATATGATTGCAGTGATACTGCTATGTGCATTTTTATTCCTGTGAAACAGTACCTTTAAGAAGCATTAAAGGTCAGTGCCAGGAAACGGATCCTTATCAATGGCACTCATGAAGCACATACAGCAGAACAAGATTGCCTATTCAGGTAGACTGTCTCTTTGCAGTTCTTCAGTTGTCATAGGCTTATTCAGTTCTCCACATTTGAATAAGAACATTACATTTAGAGTTTTGAATTATTTCTTCTATTTAACCTGGTACATTTTAGCAGTACTAAGCAAGATTAATGCAAAAGAGAGCAAAATTTACCTAGGTTTTTTTTTTGTTTTGTTTTGGTTTTTTTTTTTTTTTTTTTTTTTGGGTTTTTTTTTTTTTCCTGAAGAGTAGTGGAAAAAAAAAGAAAATAAGACCCACCAGTTTTAAAGTTTCTCTAGCACACAATAATCAATTATCAGTTAAAACTACTGTCTCAAGGCATCAGTAGACAGCTGCAGACTTTACATCAATCATCCAGATTTCAGGAAAGGGTACTGGAGTTTCATGAACAGAATATGTGTATCCAAAAAAGTATTAATTTATAAATAAATTGTGAAGTGACTGAGCAGCAAACAACAGTGATGTTAATTGATCTGGAACATTTAATTTTCTGTTTCTAATCAGAAAAACAAACAATGAGAAACTTATTGCTGAAAATCTTTTATTTAGTTTAACTCTTGTAGTGAAATTGAGACAAGGTGGTCTTAGTGATATTTATCATGCAAACTGTAGAAGTACATAATCACAAGAAGCACATAATTTCATTTTTCCCACAAACCTTAGGTCTTAGCAAATTACTTCGAGCTAGAATTAATGAGTGCAGCTACAGACATCTAAACCTCAGTGCCTTGTTAAATAACCAATTTGCTGTAGTAGAAAGACAATGGACCAGCCACAGATAATGCAAATCAACGCAGACCCATTGGTTTTAATAACACATAGAATTACAGTCAGTCAGAGGGAGCTTGGCTCATTTGTGTAGGTTAACCTTCAGCAGGCTTCTTTGCTAACAAGAGCAATACAAAAATAATGCTGACTGTTACAAGCAACAGCAGTATTTCCCAGTTAATTCTGCTATGTATTGTCCTAGTCTACATTATCTCCCTTTTTGTTAGACAATTGAAAACCAAACCAATGGTGAATGCAAAACTTCACTTAGTGAAACCTTACAAAATCAGAAATACCGTTCCAAAGAATAGAAACAAAAAGATTTCTTTTTTACTGGAGTGAGCATAAGGTTTTTACACATTCATTAAATTGTTTAGTCTTCTCCTTGTGTCTTGTGTTGTGTCAGATATGGGAAGTCCAGCAGCAGCTAAGACATAGCTCATACATAAAGCAATATTATTCATTTTTCTAGGAAATCATGCATATAGTGTACTGTACTCTACTGTAAGACTGAATTCTGGATTAACTTTAATGAAAGAAGTTTTCGTTAGTCACCTTTCTTATTGGCAACAACTTTCTCATCTTCATCCAGCAGACTGTGTGATTCTTACTAAGTACTTAAAGTACTCTCTGAGAGTAAGACTCTCAGATTTTTATTCAGTACTTATTTTTTCTCGTAAATAAGGTATATTCTACTTTCATCTTGAGAAAATATGTATTAATTTTCTTGAAAGCTGGACAAACTATAAATCCATGTCTAGGAAAGATAAATGAAGCAAAGGACAAGATTTTTGTCTGAAGTTTTTGTAACCTGATTAAAGAAAAAATGTTAAATCAAGTCAAATAATATTTTAGACAAATTGATACTGCTTTTCTTTATTAAATTTTTGCAGTAAATCTTACACATGCTATAAACAGTTTAAGCAGAATAAATAATTTCACTCATACCTATTCCATAATATGTTCTATTCATCTAAAATTTTAGCCATGTACTTGAATGTGTGTTATAATAATGCTAACAATTTCTGAGAATTTTCTCCATGTTTTTGTTATTCTGGAATGACATCAGTGAGCTGCAGTATGGCTAAGAAATGAAATTGGCCTGCAGTTGCTTCTGCAAAGTAAAGTGCAGAAAATTTAGTCTATCTTTTTAGTTCAAAAGTTCACCTTCAGCAGGGAAACATATAGGTAATTGGAGTCTTTATTGCTTTCACCAAACACAGTCTAGTGCCTAGAGAGAGATCTGCAGTTTCAAAATGATGCAATAGAGGTGACAAATGCTGCCTACAGAGAAATGAGTGAGACCTAAAAGAGTGTTGCAGATAGGCATAAAATGAAAATAAGTAGCACTTGTCTAAGAGTTTGAAATAGCTGCAAAATAACACACATCATTTTTGCCTCTTGAAAATATATGTAAGGTTTGAAAGCAGTATTTCAGAGAAACAGTCGACTGACAAAGGTACAAGATTGGGTAGAGCTTCCAGAAAGCAGAAAACATGTTGTTGAGCCTGGAATCACGAGTTTTAGTGATGGGTGACTGTTGGTGAAATCTGAGTTTCTTTGCAGCCAAAGGTGAAGGAACTAAGGTATGCTCTAATCCTAGGGACAACCATGGTATTAAAGTTAGCCTTGCATTGTGAGCAAATACTGTGAACACATTGCTTTGAATGCCACAATGCAGTTGCAGCTGGGCCACCTAAAACTCTGGAATACAGAATAGGAAATTGTCTAACATAGTGTCACATGGTCATTGAACCCAGAATGGCTGTCAGTGAGGCCTGGAGGTGGGCGATGTCTCTGCACACAGGCAGAGTTTATGGAGATTAAAGTGTCCATCACCAACAGTGCTGTGCACCTGCCGTGCTACCCCATGCTCTCATCTGTCCACCTGCCCATGCTCCCATCTATCCACCTGCCAGTGTAATGTTTGGGAAATTTATCCTCCTCTGACCCCACTCTGGGGAGCTACTAATCAAGTGTTATCATACGTTTCATTCTTATTGTAGGTGCATTTTGGGCAAGACTACAGGCTACTGAAGTAAATGGGAATTTTGCTACTGATTTAAAAGCTAACAATGTAAAAGCCGTTACCCGAACAAACCTGAAGTAAAACAAACCCCAAATCAAGGTAGATGATTCTGTCAATTTATATTATCTACTCTCCTGCCTTTTCAGATCAAATCATCTTCAAGGGCAAAGATGGTGTTTGTCTAACACATTTTATCCATTATAAAACACCATGAAACTGAAGGCATGAAAGGTCAGATTATTGGTTGGAGTAAACTGTCATAGCTCCAATAAATTATACTGTTCAGGAAGTGCCCATTGATGTCCAAGCAGCTACAGTAATTTACATTTAGTAAGAATCAAGTCCTCTGTGTTTCAAGAAACTGAATCTGTATTTTTCTCTTTGCTGAAGTGGTCTCCATGAAAAATTATCTTCCAGTGTTACGAATTGAAAGACCTGCTGGATTATACATACAGCATTTTGTTCCAGGCCTGGAAAATCAAAAAAAATACTGGCACAAGATTAGTTTTTTGCTTAAATACATGTTGTTCCATTGATAGACATAAAGCCTTTTGACTGAAGCAAATAAATTGTGCACTGGGTAATATAGATCAATACCTTGTGTTTCACAGGTGAAAATACTTTGTAGAGAATTATCCTACCAAGCTAATATATGATTGTTTTGTAAATTATCCTTAAAGACTAATCACTGACATATTTGCAAAGTAAATAGAAAACAGTTCAGTGCAAGGAAAGCCTCTTAGCTATTTATTGACAAGAGAAAACTGACTAATAGCTACTGTCTCCAGTGTCAATGTTTTTCTCAGAGCCCACTGAAATTAATAGTATTCTTTCGTTTGACCTTACTGGACTGTAGACCATGTCCATCATGACGGATTTCTAATGTGCAACCACAAATGGCTTGCTCTAAGAAATAGCATGTTAAAGCCCCTCACAGGCTTTCTGAATTAGCTTAAAAGCTTTGATGAAAATTACGTAACATTTATGGGTTAAATGGATGAAGATTTTTTGGTCTTATGGAAAATCTGTGACATTTTTGTCATGCCAATAGCTTGGGAAATATTTTCATTTGCTGCAGTAGAAGCTGATGCTGGTGCATTTGAAACCAAGACTAAAGGATACAACTGAAATGCTTCTGATTAGAGAAAAAGAAGATGATTTTTATTATTTTTATAACCTAGATATGATGATAAAAAGCTCTATTTTGCATTTTTACCACCACCTTAGATGAGGTCTCACAGTTGTCAATAGATATGAGGAAAAGCAAAGGAGGCTGCTGCGAGTGATGATGTTAATACCATAGCAGTGGCAATCTGTCCTTTAAAAACTATCTTTTGCCAAAACACAGTGCTAACCTTTTACTTACCAGGATGAATATCTGCAGATCCATTTTGAAACTGAAGTTCTTATTTATTATTTATTACTATGAAGGTTCTAGTGACACATTTTTTGCAACAAAATGATGGAGTCCTTTATCAGCATTAGTCTAAACAACTGCATTAAAGCCATTTAATATGTCACAGTATTTTAAGTCAAATAGGATAGTTCCATTCATTTCATGACACAGACTGTTTTATCATGCTGTTACTGAGCCATTTATTCTGAAAATGGAACAGTGTTTTTTTCCAGTTTTAACTGACGTTGATACACGTATAAGAATTGATGTTAAGGAGTAGTAAGTCCCATAAGTCAGACGTAACCCTTGGGAATTTCATTTTTGAGCAGTCCTGATAAATCTCATTAATACTTAATCTTCAATGTCACAGATCAAATCAAAATCCTTGAGGTACCTGATAATGTGTAAAGGATATTTACATTGTCTCTTACTGTATATTACGAGCTAGCTCATTAGCCTGCAAAAAACTTACTGTCTTCAAAAAAACCAAACCCTATTAGCCCTTGCAACATAGTAGGAAATCTATACATTAAAATCTAACAAGGAAGGAATACAGTTACAACTCCTGTACACGCTAAGTTTTTAGTGTTGTCTAGATGGATTTAGTGTTCTACTTTGGTTATATTTCAGAGGAAAATCTCCCTGAACAAACCAAAAAGAAATTCTGTCTAACCTTCCCTTCTATGAGCAGTTAATAAAACGTAACATGATGAAATATTTTTGATGATGAAACTACTACGACCACCTGCTCAGAAATCCTTAATTGAATGAAAATTTTAAAATTAGAGTAGATACACTAATGCTAAGCCCTAGGGGATCTCATATCACAATAAAAAAGATCAATTATGAAATTTGATTCAAATATTTTGGAAGTAATGGAAGTCAAAACTGCATGTGTGCATTTCAGGCAAGGATCACAGACTACTTCTGAATGCTGTGAGCACTAATGGCTCCAATATGCAGAAAGATTTACAGGTATGTCATAGATATCCTTTAAGACGTCATAATATTTTCCATGGACTAGAAGTCTCTGTGATAACTACTAAAGAATATTACTGAACAAAGAACTCAAGAGGATCAAACAAGCATATAAGAGAAGTGTGTCTAATGATGGCAGATGTATGTCACCATAGAAAACGTTGAGCTATTCGATGAATGAAGTACTCATGAAATGGGTGATTACTGTAAATGCAGCTTTTTCAGAGTAAGAGGATCTTTTTAGGTAATAATATGTCTTTCATTGATTTTTGTCAGAGGTAAGTGACAGAACATTTAGCCACGGTTGCTTATATCTTTCTGCATTTTTTGTATGAACTTGTTGATATACTTGTGATAGATTTTGGAAGAAAAAATCACTCTTTAAAAGATTACTATACTGATGCAGACTTCTATTAATTCTATCACATCATCTTTTAAATAGATAGTCTGTTAAGTTTTCTCTGTTTTTTAAAGGGGGGATTGATGTTAGGTTGACCAGCCTAGTTATCATCATATTTTGTTTTGTATGGTATTTTACCATCAGCTCACTTCCAGTCTGCTAGCATCTCAAGCAGAAATGATCTCTCAAAAAATTCTCGGTCTTGTTTTTAGTAGCAATAACAATTTGTTGTTGAATTTTACAAAGTTCTTACCACCAGCTACATCTTGTTTCAAAGAGCTGAGCTGCTTACATGCATTCCACACACTTTTCAAAGTATGTAAATAATATTTGTTCTTCATCTAAGGATAGACTTGAATTCAGGGAAAACACTGACCTACTCTCTAAAGAAATACTGTTAAATTTAAGAAAAGTAAGACAGCTTTTGCACAAATTTATCTAGTAAACAAAAAAACAATTTCTACTTGAAAAATGAAAGAATGAAATTCCTTTTGAATGTTGCAGTTTCTTTGCACTTTCCAAGTGCATTTCTGAATGCATTGTAGCTTTTTGGAGGTAGTGTCCTTCATTTTCCAGATAAAAATTCTTCTTTTGGTTCCTCTATGTTTTTAACCTATGCTTCTTCCTCCCATAAGACTGCAAGTGCATCAATCACAATTCAAAATGTATTTTTAAGGAAGGGTGTGAGTGGGCTCATTGATAAAATCATCAATTAATTTTCATTGTTATTGTATTTAAAAGCCTTGTCTAGGAATCAGTGGTGTCAAATACAGTAAAAGATACAGAACAAAATTAAACCTGACATAAGACAAGAAACTACAGTTGTACAGAAACAGAAAAAAAAAAAAAAGTGGAAATTACAGCTATGAAAATTTGAAGGAAGTCTGTGAATAAGTATTATATGTACATATAGGTGATCCTGCCAAGTCTGAATGGCAGCCTAAGAAAAAGCAGAATGCATTCAAAAAAGGAATAATTATGTCAGATCCTGTGGGAGATAAAAATGGTGACATGGTTATTCATAGCACTGAGTGAAACATGGTCGGTAGGGAGGGAAACAGGCAGGGAAGTCTCTTTCAAGTGAACAAAATTAGCGTTGTTTGATAGAGAAGAGAAATCAATGCAAAGGATGAAAAATTATTGATAGCATAATAGTTACCACATAGCATTTGAATATCATTTCAATCTGAAGACTTCATGTGTTCATATTAAAAAGAAAGATCTCCATAACCATCACCCTGTGAAATGGTTAATTCTAAAGTAGGAATTGGAAACAATACAGAACATGTCTGCGTGCAGTACAAGGGGGTTTGGTTCCCAACCTGCTGTAAGTATTATTCGCTGTTGTCCCCAGAATACGTCGTATTCACTACTGAGTTAATTTATCTGAATGTATTTCATTATGTCCTAGTCATAGAGAGACTCAGTATTTATAAGGGAGTGTACCACTGGAAAACTTCTTTACATTATGCAAAATGTAGAGACGGTTGTATTCATCTTAAAAATACCTAAATGTTTGAGAATGTATGTCAGACTTCATATTCAAGTATTTGAAAAGGTTTTAAGTGATGTAAAACCTGAATTAAAGTAAGATTCAAACATGTCACTTACCATCTACTACAGATATATTAAATATATAATTAATTTGCAGAAGGAAAATTGTTTGTCGAGCTTGAGGAAAGCCAGATTTTTTTTTCTACTACAGAAAAAATTGTACTCTCATATAAATTTATTGTTATACCAAGCATAATTCATTATCTTTTTTTAAAATCTACTTAATTCTCAATAATAAAGTGTAGGAGTTATGATTGTGCATCCTAAGGGAATGAAATATGTACAACTACCTGATTTTCACCTAAACCATGTTGAAGTAGTGGAAAGATTAAAATGAAGAAAAAGAATATAAATTCAAATAGTAGTCTGAATATATGTATTCTTTTAAAATAGAAATGGTGGTTGATGTTAAGCTATATATGCAACTGAAAAAAAAATGCTGTTAAGGTAGCAGTATAAAGCCATACAGGGACAATGTATTTAAACACTGTTCGTTGTTTCTATGAAGAGAAATAAAATTTATTATTTGAAAATAACCAACATCTCTTTCTCCATATCTTTTCCCCATATCATATGTGTGTGTGTCTCATGTATGCAAGAATGTCTATGCTTACTAGGAAAGACAGAGAAGAGGCTGTAAATGAATCTTGATGCCAAATTTTTTTAAAGATCAGTTTGTTTTACAGGTAAATATAGCACACTTAATTTTGTATACATTTGCAATTAATACTTGCAAGACATATCAGAGGAAAAAGGAAGGTAGAACTTTTTGGAACTAAAAAGTGATGTGCTTTGTTGTTGTGCTCAATGGACATTTCCAAGAGAGGGAGTTGTCAGGGACTTTTGTGGGCTCTGATGAAGTGATGCCATTTTGGCACAAAAAACCTGTACAATAGACTGCTCACATGCAGGAATAATGTAACAAATCTAGGTGGTTAGTTCCACAAATGAAAGGACTGGATGATCAGATAGACTTCAGTGAGGCTTTTTCGCAATATTTCACCAAATGCATTACATTGACATCTGCTTTTATAAGTAAACATGGTTAGAAAAGTAAGCAAATACAGGTTATATATGCACTTTTTTTACTGTTACTGGAGAGAGAGCAAAAGGATTGATAACCACATTTTTTATCATCTTTTAGAAAATGTATTTATTGAAAGAACAGGATTTAGAGATGTTGTCACAAACAATTTAATCGATGAGATACAGAATAGGGCCTGTTACCCACCTGTCCAAAGCCATGACACTGAGTATCTGGGGAGTGGGCTTGAGGGAAGTGAAAGATGTCAGATGTATGAATTGCATCCTCTTCCACTACATGAAGGCCTTTTCAGTGAAATGTCCTGGAAATTGGATTCGTGAAGTGGTGCAAATTTCGTTCAGAGAAACTCTCCCTCATTGCCCTGATCCTTTCAAATTGCAATGAACTCTCATAGCTGTATTTCAACAATAGTCTGGAAGCTCAGCAATTGTAGCTGTGTATCAGTGATCAGCAATTTCTGCAAGAAGGCTCTGAAAATTGAGAGTCACTAACATGCCTGAATTGTGAGTCACTGCATTATAAGTCAGAAAGGAAATTTTCCATTTGAAAGCATCCAAGTCTTTTGATTTTGTGTGCTTTTCCAAGGTTATCTATTTCTTCAGACTCTTTTTGACTTTTACGTGTTGAATTGAGCGAAAATGATACACTATATGTAAGAGAACAGAAATAGCAGTTAAGGCTCAACATGATGGCCAATTTACGTCAGGCACCAGGGCCAGGATTTACAATGTTTACCTGTGGATATAAGCATGTCAACTAGTCATGGCAGGCTCATTTTACAGTCTATAGAAAGGAACAGGTACTTTCAGAATGCAATGCGTGTCATTCCATAATAAAGATTTTAAACACAGAGGATGACTTTGTGTTCTAACAGCATCTATTTCTCACCATTTCCAGCAACGAGAGCCATGCACAGCTAATTCAGGTGTAGAAGATCAAAGTTAGCTGACATGAACTGAACTTTGAGCTTCTGACTAAAAAGTTTGCTCAAAAAAATACTGATATTTATTTCCACTGTACATTTGACAACAATTTACACGTGTAAATTTTTTTTAGATTTCAATTAAACCCTACAATCATCATGCAGTGATTCTTTAAGACATTTAAAGTGTTTTTCTTCTATCAAATTATGTCTTTAACATTAGATATAGTAAATTTCTCCCCAACAAAAGCAATTACTAATGAAATCAGTTAGTCTCTTAGTTAAGCCATACCACAGTTACGATGTACTTTGACAGATTGTAAACCTAGATGTAGTCTCAACATGTTTGCAAAAGTTAAAATATGTGGTCCCTTTATTAACAGTCAATATTGTGGTACATCCAAGGTTTGGTTCATAACCACAGTGTGAGAGTCTGTGCTCTCATTGGCAAATCAATGGTTACACAATGTTTGCTAGTAAATGTGACAACCAGCTGGAAAGCAGCTTGTCCTGATGGACACCAAGTTGAATATAAGCCAGCAGTGTACCTTTGACATGAGGAAAGTAAATGGGATTCTGGGATGCATTACTCACAGTGTTGACACTGACTCAGAAAGGTGATCCTACCCTTTTATTCATCATTGGGCAGGCCACACGTGGAGTACTGTGTCCAGTTTTGGGCTCCTCAGTGCAAGGTAGGCATGGACATAGTGGAGAGAGTCCAATGAAAAGCCTTAAGCTGCTGAAGGGACTGAATCATCTCTTGTAAAACAAAAGGCTAAGAGAGCTGGGGTAGTTCACCCTGAAGAAATTAAGGCCTCAGTGGTGTCTTATCCATGTATATATGTAGCCTAGAAATAGAAGAGAGTAAGTAAAGACAGATTCAGGTTGTTTCTGATGTGGTCATTGTCAGTACAAGAGGCAATGGGCACAAGCATAAACACAAGAGATTCCCTCTGAATATCCCTTTGCCACAGTCAGGGTGACAGAGTACTAGATTGGAGCCACCTGGACATGGTCTTGGGGAATTGGCTCCAGGTGACTCTGCATGAGCAGAGGGTTGGATCAGAAAACTGCAGAGTCCCTTCCAATCTCAGTCCTGCTGAGATTCTGTGAAATGTATTTTAAAAGATCCTGAGAAAGTATCTTTTGAATAATTAATAATATCAATAGATGACAAGAATTTAATTTTATTATTTTTTCTTATTTATTACAATGATAATGCCTGGTAATATCACAGTTTAAATTGAAAAGACAAGCTTTGAAACATCAAATACATAGAAGGAAATGATCATAAGTAATACATAATCCTGAGGTTTGCACTGCCTTATTTTCAACACATGGAACAGTCTTCAGCCAGAAAAGACACTGATATTTCAACTAATGAATTCCAAAATAGGTTAACAATTTTAGAGGTTTTTCTAAGCTTTTCCAGCTGTTACTGAATAGCAAAAACAGTGAGTTGTAGGTCCCAGAAAGTCTTGAGTGCTAGAGGATGACACTTTTTTTTT
>VWZT01009086.1:83437-94068 GCA_013397055.1 Pachycephala philippinensis
ATTTTTTTTTTTGTTTTTTTTTTTTTTTTTTTTTTTTTTTTTTAAATGGTTTGGGTTGGAAGGGACCTTAAAGATCATCCAGACTCAAACCACCCTGCCAAGGGCAGGGACACATCTCACTAAACCAAGTTACTCAAGGCCCCATCCAACCTGGCTTTGAATGTTGCCAGGAATGGGGCACCCACAACTTCCCTGGACAATCTGTTCCAGTCACTCACCACCTTCACAGAAAATAATTTCTTCCTTGTATCTAATCTAAACCTATTGCCTTTCAGTTTGAAGCAATTCCAACTTGTCTGATCACTACAGTTCTTGATGAAGGGTCTCTCTGCAGCATCCCTATAGGCTCCTGTCAGATACTGGAAGCTTGCTGTGAGGTCTCCATGCAACCTTCTCTTCTCCAGGCAGAACAGCCCCAAATTTCTCAGCCTATCTTTGCAGGGGATGTTCTTCAGTCCCCTTCTTAGCCTTGTGGCCTCCTCTGAAATTGGTCCAATGGTTCCTTGTCCTTCTGATGTTGGGAACACCATCCTGTATGCAGCACTGCAGGTGGGGTCTCACCAGAGCAGAGGGACAGAATCCCTTCCCTTACCCTGCTGCCCACGCTGCTTTGGATGCAGCCCAGCATACAATTGGCTTTCTGGAGTGTTAGTGCTTATTGCCGTCTCATGTTGGGCATTTTGTCAACCCTCAAACCCAAGTCCTTCTCTGCAGGGTTCTTCTCAATCACTTCTTGGCCCAAGCTGCACGTGTTACTCATGGAGAAAGTGGCACTAAAGCAGACAAGTGTCAGGCTTGTAGGATGAGTCCCCACTGCTACAGTTGCTCACCCAATACACCAAGGACTGCTCTCTTCTGTGTATGTCTCTCAGCAGGGAATGGGCCAAGTTTTTATCTGGGAATAGGCACTTTAAAAGAGGCTTCCTTGTTGAGGAAGAGACACAATTTTCTATAATGAATTTTTGTATTGACTTAGAAATGTTAATAAAAGTAGAGTTGCTTTACTTTAAACAAGATCATATACATAGTTCTAGTCTGAAGGACATCCTTTGAACATTTAGCAGTTTTATTCAAAGTCACATGAAACGTATTGAAAATTAGGAATGGTTGAGTTAAAAGGAAAAAGAGTGACTTCTGTGGTCTTTTCCCCACACTTCTGACGTAAACAACATTTTATCACATTCTACTCATAATACAAAAGTAGTGACTAGGAAAAAAGCAGTGTCATTCATTTGACTTAAATCATTAAAGAATTCTTTACCCTGTTCCTTTCAGCATGTCTGAGTCCCTTTGGGCAGCAATGATATTACAAATTCATGTGTTACACAGCTTTGAAATTCTAGGAAAGTAATTTCTGTTTTATGCTAGATCCACTAAGATTAGATTCATGTTTCTGATCAAATTATTCATAACTTAACAAATAGTTACAGAAAGGATTTTCATTAATGTAATTCATTGTCATTTTTTAAAAATAAGTGTAAGCATGATGACAATACATCTTAAGGGAATGAAATATGTACAACTACCTGATTTTCACCTAAACCATGTTGAAGTAGTGGAAAGATTAAAATGAAGAAAACTAATATAAACTCAAGGAGTAGTCTGAATATATATATTCTTTAAAAATAGAAATAGTGATTGATGTCAAGCTGTGTGTGCAAATGAAAAAAAATGCTGTTAAGGTAACAAAGTCTTACAAGAATATTACAGTAAGCATAATTGGGTAATAGGTACTTTATCAAAGCATCACGATAAAGTCAACACTGAGAGGTTAATGGTGGTAGGGTCTGAGATCCTTGAGGCAAATCTAATTTGAATGAGAGACCAAACTGGTCCTCTGCAGGTCCAAACATGAGGAAGAAGAGAAAAATTGTTTCGATTCAGTCCCCCCATAATGTTATGCGTTCTCCAGCAGGCATGTTGCTCAAGGCCTGGGTAGCAGGAACCCAAATCTGAATAACAAATTAATGTATGCAAACACTCTTTCCCAAACAGTTTTTGATGCAAATGATCAGGAAACAAAGAAAGAAGACAGTGAAGCCATATTTATTTTCAAATCCAAGTGTAAGCAAAATCTCAGGCATGTTAGTTATTACAAGGGTGTCAATTTAGCACCTGTCATCATCACAGTCTTCCCTGCACACAGCCTTCCTATCCACTATGTGTGTGGTATCTTCTCCTAGACACTCCTATCTCCCAGACATGAGACCTGAAAAACAGGGAACTGCTTTAGCCAAACCACCAGAATTTATAAACATTGAAATACCCAACTATTAAATTGCAAATGATAAGAATAGAAAGGGTGAAACAAATTGTGAAGAATAAGGTTTGAAACTACATAGGAATATTCCCTGATGTAAACTAAGACAGGAAAAAAGAGGGTTTTTATTCTCTAACATTCTGAGATTTTGTATAAACTGATTCATGCTAAGTTAAAGAGCAGCAGAATCCAATGCCATATAACTGGTAAATACACACCATCTTGGTTTAAAACTTTTAGAACATATTTGATTTGGAGAAAAGATATTGGAGCTTGTTTAAGCTCTGTCTCATTTTCCATCATGAAATATTTGAAAGAGTCTTAAAATTAAAACTGCTGATTAAAACTGCTGATTAAAACTGCTGATTGCCCCACTCCTTTTTTTATTACAGTATTTTGTGTAAATGTCACATTAGGTCAAAAACGCCTGAACACTGGCAGAAATTATACATGTTCACTGTAGATATTAAACATTAAGAGTTTTTTTGGGGTCATGTGATGGCTGGAGTAGGAGATTGGAATTCTTGCAGGTATTAAGACAGATATGGGCAGGCATTGACACCAGTCATGAGTTTATCTCATGGAAAAGGTTTATTGCAGAATACTGAAAGAAAACATGTGAAATAGACTTTTTCATTGAAAAGCAAGTTAAGCATTGTAATTTTTTTTAATTTATTTTTATAAAAGGACATTTGTAACAAAGATCTTTGTTTTATGCCTGTGATAATATCTGACTTATTTTCCACAAAAGAGGCTTCTGCAGTAATTATCCACACAGAGGTCATCTCAAGGGTGGAAGATGAGCACTGTTTTCTGAGTGATAGAACTGAGCCTGGCTAAACTATGATTGCTTTTTATCTGAGTCTGCTTTAATTTCAATCCGTAAGTTGTTTTACCCTTTTCCCTGAACAACACTGAAGGTCTGATTTTTATAGATATCGAGCATTCAAACCTCAAACTTTTTTTAATTAGCAGCTTGTTTTTTGCACTATCATTCCAAAGCAGCATTTAATTAAAGATGTAATGTGTAATGAAATATATTACAGACAGAGGAGCTGTGTATATTTTAGACAAGAATCAAAGTAATGTATTAAGCCAACTATTAAGTAAAAATAGTCAGTTTCTGCTTCTTTGTGAAATGGAGGTGCTCTGGGCTATTTTTATAATATATTCAGATCTCATATGTTAGCCTTAGAAGATGTCAAATATATGAATGGCATAAAGAGATTTCAAACACACTCTGCCCAAAAAAGTAAGAAAAATGGAGACAATAATAATTCCATTGTTGTTTCCAGTGTAGTAATCACACTGAAAAAATATCTGGAATATTATAATAATTCTAAGAATAATACAACAAGAAAAACAATAATAAAACCTTTGTTTTTCAGTGGAGGTATAATTAGATCAGTCTTCATCAAAACTGAATATGTACAATGGATTACTCAATATATTATCTTCTAATCTCACTGTGTGGGATTTGTCATTGTGCCCAAGAATACTTCAAGATCATGAGTTCAATGGGGAGCAGAATGATGAACTGTGCTCATTCCACTCAAGGACATCATCTCTCAAAAAAGCAAGCAAATGGATTTCTTGTCAAGAATACCAAAAGGAAAAAGTGCATTTAATTTCTTATGGGACTTACTGTGAAAAAGAAAGACAAAAGGGGTTTGATAATGGCCTGAAAAAAAAAAGACATCAGAAGAGACCAAAATGAAAATGTTTATGCAAATCAACAATTCTCGCATGATAAGTAACTCTATATATTTCTTGTATCAGCAAATCATCCTTACTTGACTATGAACATGGAGAGTCAGAACAAAAAGACTCTGAGTGTTTTGTTAATAGAGAGAAACATAACTGAAATCCATCTTCCAAATCAGATGGAAAAGAAGTTTTTTAAAGTTACAGTATAACTTCATCTAGAAGTTATTGTGAAATACTGTGTGGAATTTATTCTTTTTTTTTGGTACGGACACCTACAAAATTGAAACCATTTTTTCGTTCTTGAGCTCATTTAGTTGAATTCATTGTAGAGGAAGGAATTTGCCAAAACATCTGCAGTTGAGTTATCAATGAACATACCCTATTTTGTACTTAGGTTGCAGCAGCTTCCTACTCAAGCTTTCCCTGCACCTGAAGCTGTGTCAACCCAGTGAAGCTGAATGTATTCTCTTAGAGAATATGGAGAATAACGTTGTGTCCAACAGTTTAAATTCTATTGTGATGTTCTGTTTGGGTGTCAACATGAGTAAATATTTAGACTTTACTAATGAAATTAGTCTTCCCGTTCACAGAAAAACAAGTGAAAATGACATGAAGAAGACTGAGGTACTCAACAATGTCTTTTCCTCAGTTTTCATTGGTAATCACCTCTTCTTCAAGGCCCTGAACCTTAAGACAGGGGCTGGGGGAAAGAAGATTGGAAGAGAAGATCGGGTTCAAGACCACCTGAGGAACATGACTATACACAAAGGACCCAACAAGGTGCCGCCCAGGATATTGAGGGAACTTGCTGGTGTAATTGCCAAGTTGCTCTCCAACATGTTTGAAGAAGTTATGGCAGTCAGGCTAAGTCCCCAGCAACTGGAAATAAAAGGGAAATATCACACCCATTTTTTTAAAAGAAAAAATGAAGTGCATGGAAATTACTAACCAGTCAGCTTCACCTCTGTTCCCAATGAGATCATGGAACAGATCTTCCTGGAATTTATGGGAAAGCGTATAGAAGATAGGGCAGTAATCAGAGACAGCCAACATTACTTCACAAAAGCAAATCCTGCTTGACTAATCTTGGGACTATGTACAATGAAGTGACTTCATCCATCAGGGACAAGGGAGAGCAACACATGTAATATAGATGGACTTCTGCAGGACCTTTGATATGGTCCTCACAATTCTTACACCTAAACTGGAGAAATATGGAATTGATAATTGGACAGTTACATTGAAAAGGAATTGGCTTCATGGTTACATCAAAAGAGTACAGTAAACATGTCAAACTCCAAATGGAAACCAGTGATGAGTTGCGTCCCCTAAAAGTACATACTAGGACTAGTACTACTCAGTATCTCCATTAAGGGCAGAGACAGTGGAATTCAGTGCACCCTCAACAACTCTACAGATCACACCAAGCTGAGTGGTGCCATTAATATGCTTAGGGAAAGAGATGCCATGCAGAGGGACTTTGACAGGCTTCGGAAGTGGGCCCACAAGGACTTCATGAAGTTCAACAAGGCAAGGTGTGAGGTCCTGCTCCTGATTGAGTCAATTTCCTTTATCAGTACAGACATAGTGATATATTGCTTCAGAGCAGCTCTGCAGAGGAGGACTTGGTGGTACAGCTACATGAAAAATTGGACATGAGATGGCAATGCCTGTTTGCAGCTCAGAAACCCAGCTGTATTCTGGGCTTCATCAAAAGCAGCATGGCCAGCAGATTGAGGGAGGTGATTCTCTGCTTCTACTCTGCTCTTGAGAGACCCCACTTCGAGTGCTGCATCCAGCTCAATATAAGAATGACATGGACCTTTTAGAGAGGGTCTAGAGGGCCGTAAAAATTATCAGAGGGCTGGAACACCTCTGCTGTGAAAATAAGATAGTTCAGACTGGAAAAGAAAA
Source organism: Pachycephala philippinensis (assembly GCA_013397055.1). Taxonomy (NCBI): domain Eukaryota; kingdom Metazoa; phylum Chordata; class Aves; order Passeriformes; genus Pachycephala; species Pachycephala philippinensis. The sequence goes on from VWZT01009086.1 coordinate 89,319, forward strand.
GGCTCTAGAGAGACCTCATTCTAACATTTCATTATATAAGAAAGGGCTTAAAAGAAATATTGAGAGTTTTTAGTAGAACATGTAGTGACAAGACAAGCAGTAATGGTTTTAAACTGGGAGTAGATTTAGACTGGATAAAAGGAAGAGATTTTTTATGATGAAGGTGTTGAAACACTGGAACAGCTTGCCCACAGAAGTGGATGTCTCACAATTGGAAGTGTTCAAAGTCAGATTAACATGGCTTTTAACAACCTGTTTTGGTGAAAGATGTAGATGCCTGCGTCAGAGGGTTTGGACTGTTTGATCATTAAAGATCCCTTCCAAACCAAAGCATTCTACAATTCTTCAGATTTTTAACACTTTTGAGACTTTACCACAAACAGTTAAACATTTCATATAGGGATATAATGACTTGGAATGTAAGCATAAAGAATTGCATTTCCAGGTTTTTTACTATTTTGTATGTTTTATGAGTTGGTATTTTGATATTTCTTTCAAAACCACTGTAATTATATGTGGCCCTTCTTGTTTAGTAACAGTAGATAGTACTTTCTCTGTTGGCAAGCAGCTTGCTGAGTCAAGTGAGGGATCAATAATTTGCTTACTTGTTTTGGTGTGGTTACTAAATGCTTTGATTACTGACAATGAATTAACATTGTATGAGATATATATATACATAGTGGTTTTTTTTTTTCGTTTCACCCTCTATGTTATACCTTATCCACTTCCACAGTCTCTTTGGCTCAAAATGAAATGTCCTATTTCTGTTGCAAAAAGTAAGATGGATGATTTACATCTCATACATAGCAGTCAACACAGTTCATTTAACTTTGAAAAAGGTTTAAATGCACTAAAAGAAAATGAAAATCCATATCATGTGATTCTGATGTGATCTCAAGGGAATAATCCTTGCTGTCAAAATAACAGTTGTTAAAAATACAACACACACTGTGTGCACATGAAGAAAGGAGCAAGAAAGGAGGCCTGCTATTTCGGTACCTAATGGATGTCAGAATTTTCATTTGATTTGTACATGAAAGAAATCCTTCTTCCAAGATGAAACTTTGTTTTATTTTATTTTATTTTCATATTTTCTTAATTATTTCACTCTTCTAAATCTTATGTGACTTCTAGGACATCTTGAAAACCATGATCTCAGCACATCATTCTAATTATGTGATCACTTGGCAATTTTTCACAGCAAAAAGGTCATCTGCCTTCACAGACTAACACATACCTTTGCGCTATTTGTTCTGGCACTGTCATGGTTTTCTGGAAGATTAAATTAGCTTAGATCGGGTTTCATAACCGTTCTGCTATGTCATGCTCACTACAGAGAAACCAGCTACTGATTATCACATCCACCACCTTGTCTCTCTGTTTACTGAGCAGTAGATTCGACTGCATGTCATTCCACATCATGATGTGACCCTCAACAGCTTCTGGAAATCTTGAGTGCTGGAAGCTCACTGCACTACATTGCCTGCAGATGTCAGGGACAATGGAGGTTTGTGACACAGACACTTCCTGCTATGGTTTGAAGAAGCTTGTCCCCCTCCACACCCTGGTCGGGTAGACACAATCCTACCATGGTGCCCTCCTTACTGACCTGACCACATGAGCTCTCACACTGCCTTTTGTCTATGTCACAGAGGAGCGCCATGCATTCAGCTCCTTGACAGAAAGGCAGTTTCTTTCCTTATTCTGTCTCTCTCGAAGAACTTGTGCCTGTACATAACTCAGTGCAGTTGTGCTAGCTGTTCTGCCATACCTCGGTTTTTCAAACAACTTCCTAGAAAAGGCAGGAGTTCTAGTCATGTCTGCTTTTTTCCCAGGTTGCACATATTTGTGGGCATTTGAGACTGGTTCCTTTCCACCCTGATTCATCATTCTTTAGGTCTTCCTTGTTGCCTAGCTCTTCACCCTCTGTTTTCCACCCCTTTCTACTGTTTACCTCTTGGCTGTGGTTTGCAGTATCCTTCCTCCATTTTCCCAGTGTAAAACTCTTCCAACCAGCCTGTCCTGCCTCTTGAAAAAAGTGCTCTTGCTCCAGTTTGCTAGAGCTATTACATCTCTCTGTGGCAGTTCCTGCAGTTCCTGATTCTCAAAGGTTGTCTGATCATAAAAGCCAAGACCTTGATGTTTACACCAGCTTTGATGACAACACTGGTTGACAACAATCATATACTGATAAGAATTATGTATTCCCTTCAGCTGCTGCTAGGACACTGAGCCTGTCAGGACACTCCTCCCACACCAGTAGGAGCTGAGTGACAGAAGGCTTAGCCTGGAGGCACATCAGATCTAGCTGAGACCAAACCCTCCAACAGCACCGAGAGGAATGTGTGCGATGGTACTGGGAGTCTTCATTTAGCTAGGAAAATGTACCTGGTCTTCTGATCTGAATTATTCACTAGGGAGTTTTACTGCTTCCTGAGGACTTGGATCCGGGATATTTGTGATTCTGTTGATGATTTGCCAGGCTGATTTTATTCCTATGGAAAAGTGACATTAATTTTTAATATGTGTTTTTCTTTAAAAAGAAGCAGAATCTCAAAATAGGCTGAACATACTTGTAGATGAGAATAAGGTCTACCAATGCAGCTATCTGAAAATTATTTTTGAATTGCCTGAAATGGTATTTCTGATAATGTTCTCCATTGTTCTCCTAGAAAATTCCACTTTCAACCCTAAAGTGAAATGAGCTGAAATCAAAACCAGTTTAAATTAGCATTAGAGTACTATTGTGAATGAAAGGAGGTGAGTTTTCTGTTCTGCTTCATATCATGTGTTGGCAGAGGCATTTCCACCAGGAGTTTCAGCAGACAGAAAGTTATCAAAGTCACACAAATATTCCTAAAAATTCTACCTAGCTTGTCTACCAAGATTGAAAAATATATTTGATTGAAAAAATATATTTTATAACAGGGAAATCTAATAGCTTGGCAATTCTTACCAAAGGATGATATAGACTGTATGAAGCATTAATATGAAGAAAAACACTTTTATATCATGCAGTCTTATTTAAAAATATAAGATCTGTTGATAAAAGTTTGAGGTGAAATACCTTTGCTCAAAATTGACCAAATTATTAGACTCACCAGCTTTCATTCTTTTCCTCCAAGTCTGTTATTTGAGTACATCTTCAGAGCTGACGTAAGTATTTTTCACCCACATATCTGGAAGAAAATTAGTTACTCCCTGGCAACAGGGATGATCTAAAGATCAAGGAAAAGCACTTCAATAGAAGCAGATCACTGATACATACTTGATTATAAAGCTAGGAAAAATTGCAATTTAATGAAGTTGTTATCCAGATTATGTCATGGATGAAGGTGGCATTAAGGATATTTAACTATGTAATGTTCTGGGAGTACATCTTTGTGTCAAAAAATCCTGTTGGGGAATCACAGAAGAGATGAGAGGAATTTCGTGAGTGGATAATATGGGCTGAAAACAGTATATTAACTAAACACAAACCCTCTTCCTTTTTAACCGTATTTTCTTTAGGATTGCCAGATTTTATGAAGAAAAGAAGCAGAAAAACCTGTAAGAACAGATTTTTAAAGCAAGAATGTCTTTTAACTGTAGATTAAAAAACTTTTATTGGTAATTTTTTCATGGCACTGTTTATTTGGGAAATGACTCCATGTAAAATTAGCTACAAAGGCTCTGTAATTTAGAACATGAAGACATATTGTGATCCTATGGCCAAAATTTGAAGATTAAGTTTGAATAGGAAATAAAGGTCAGGCAGCTTCAATATTAACCTTCCAATGCATCCCCTCTGAGGGACCATGCCCACCTGTGACCCATGCCAGGGCAAGATATCCCCAGTTGGCTTGTGAATGACCCATTCTGGGGGAAGGACACCCCTGATGGATCAAAGGGACATGAGAGCCTGACCGAGGGTAAAAGAAGCCTTTAGACAAACAGCCTCACTGCCTATGCTGCCTGCTACCTAAGCTGCAGGCATAACCTGCAGAAAAATTGCAGAAAGTTTTATAAACAGGGAGGAGACAAATGTTTATGTAAGTGTTCATATAAATGTTTATGATCATGGTTTACTTTCCACTGTTACTGAGTCAGTGACTGGAGGTTTGCATTGGCTGTCAGAAAGTAAAATAAATTCTTCAACTCTAGACTGCTTTGCTGGCAACTGATGATGGAAGACACTGATTCAAATGTGCAACTCATTCTGAGATTTTTACAGGTATGATTCTGTGAGGTACCAGAATTATTGGCTGCTTTTGAGAAGTTGAAAAATTTTAAAGTCTGTTATCAGGTAAAGCAGTCAATTTCTCAATTCATGTCTCCCTTTGTATCTTTTTGATTGGTCAGGAAAACACCCAGTCAAAAAAAAAATCCATCAAAGTTGAAGTGTCTTGTGTGAAGGGTTTCCACCTCCACAAGACACTAATTTTCCAGTAAAAAAATCCATTATAAAAGTATTCTGAAGTAGATGTAGTCATAGACACACATCTTTGGATAACAGGATCAAAAAATCCTGTTATCAAAAAATCCCCTGTGAGGCATGGGTTAAAGACAAAAAGAAGAGACTGATCTTAACTGACACATGTCAAATAAAAAAAAGTCCTATAAAAGGTCATGGTACTGAATATCTGTTTTCTTTAACATGATTCTCACCAGCTTAGAGAAACTGTTTCAATTTTCACTTGCAGTAAAATGGGAATAGGAATAGGAACAGGAACAGGAATAAGAATAGAGAAAGGGAAGGGAAGGGAAGGGA
>VWZT01009088.1:14241-38206 GCA_013397055.1 Pachycephala philippinensis
TATATGTTATATTATATAATTAACCTATTTAATTAACCTGCTATTTCCTCCCCTTCTCATTAGCTCATTAATGAGAGCTCTAATGAGGCTGGGGGTGATGGTGGTCCCAGTGATCACAACAGTGTCCTCCTCTCCATACATCAGCCACTCTTCACTGGGTTGGGGTCTCCCAGGCAGAAGGAGGGATTCCTCCATGGAATGGGGTGGAGAAGTCACTCCCCCAGCACAGCAGGAATGAGCTGCTCGGTGCTGCAGCGTGGTGTGCTGCTGCCTGTGGGGTGGAGGTGCAGAGCTCTGCCTCAAGCCAGGCTTTGGAAGGATCCAACAAACAGCTCTCCCTCCACTGTGCTGCTGGGTGCCTCAGGAATGGTTAAGGAATGCTCACACACCCCTGGACACCTCTGGGAGTCCCCCCATGCCCAGCTGGCCAAGCAAACGCTGTGTGCTCCATCAGCCCTGGGGATGGAGATGTGCACCCTCACGCTGCAGGGTGGCAACAGAATTCATGAGCCAGAAAAGTGCCTGAAATTTCATCTGAATTTCACACCTAAATGTTCCAGGGAGCTGGGATGAGTTTGGGAGGTGCCATGGCAGCTGCAGTTCAGGTGCTGGCAGCTCCTGGGGACATTTGCCACTGCACGAGGCCCCCTTGCCCCAAGGACCGGTCACTGCTCCTGGAACCCACGGAACACAGAACTGTTTGGGTTGGAAGGGACCTTTTAAATGTCATGTAGTCCATGGGCAGGGACACCTTCCACTGTCCCAGGCTGCTCCCAGCCCCATCCAACCTGGCCTTGGGCACTGCCAGGGATCCAGGGGCAGCCACAGCTTCTCTGGGCACCCTGTGCCAGGGCCTGCCCACCCTCCCAGGGAACAATTCCTTCCCAATATNAGTGGGGCAGAGGGGCAGAATCCCCTCCCCTGGTCGCCCACTCTGTGGGATCAGCCCAGGACAGGCACAAAACAGAGCAGAATTTGTCCCGGTTTCTTTGTTTTCCCCCTGATTTGCTGTCACCTCCCCCCAGAGCTGGTGCTGCCCCGTGTGGGTCTGAGCAGGCTGTGCACAAGGGGAGAGGGTTTGGGCTGTTTTCTTGGAGGTTTGGGCTGTGTGAGGGGGTGTCACCCCGAATTACATCCTAGCAGGAAAGTAGCAAGGGAGAGGCCATGGTTGGTGAAGCAGAACCAGCAGCATCACATCCTGGGAGGGAACATTTCCATGAGAGGTAATGTAGGATTTGGACTCTGGAATTGAGGGGAGATTGGCTCTGAAAAAGTCCTTAAGGAAGGGAAGGCAGAGACAGAGGCACCAGAAGAAACGGACGATTTGGAATTCCCAGCTGCATCCAAAGTATTCCAGGTTCTCCTGTGAGAGATCCAAGGCCCGAAGCCCCACATGAGGCTGGGAGGGGATTTGCTGGGCAGTTTTTGTGGAACTTTGGGGCTGGGAGGTGGGAAGCAAGGCTGGCACCAAGCACATTTTGGGAAGTGATGTCTGGAGAGCTCACGCTGGAACCAGCAGGGCTTGCGTTCCCTGTCCTTGCTCCTGTCAGAAGCTGTACAAATTGCTTCCCCAGGGAAAGGAGAGTTGGCTTCCACTTTGCCGGAGAAAAAAGAGCAGGAGAATGCGAGGAGATGTTTTTTTCTGTCTTCAGATCCACAAGATTTACTCTTCTTTTTCCTTGACTTGCACCATATGAGAAATCCCAAAGAAAATAACTGTGACTATGCTGGGATGAGGCTTTTCCAGGCTGGAAGAGATGGGATATTCTGCTTGGAAATGAATATATTTCCTATGAGATGCCATTTGGGTGCCTGACGTTATTGCTCCTGCAGGTTTGAGCTTTCCAGTGGCATTTCTGTGATTCTGCTGTAATTTCTATTCATAATTTGACCAATTTCTTCCTTTTTTTCACTTGAGTTCATTCCTTTGACGAGATGATTCATATTTCCCCCACACCAGCAGTTGGTCCTTGGTCTCCCTTCCGTGCTGAAGGAGGTGAATTAAACAAAGACGGGAAATGAAATGGAAAGAAATTCACTTAGTCCCATGAAATATTAACAGGCACTTATGGGAAGTGAGCCCTGCTGCTCTGGAAGGGCTCTGCTGGAGGGAGGGACCTGCAGGGTGGGAATTCTCTGTCCCCCTGGAGATTTGCAGGGCCTGGCTATGGGATGGTGATTGTCTTCAATCAGATTCACGGTTCGGTTCTTTTAATTTAGAAATGAGCTCCAGGGGCTGAGCTCAGGGACAGCCTGCCCCTGTGTGCTCGGTGTGGGACAGGAAGGACAGGAATGCCACCAGGGCATGGCGGGGTGACAGGGATGCCCAGTCCTGGGGAAAAACACCTCCCATGGAAAGGAGAAAATGCTGTTCTTTTTCAAGGAAATCTTTTCTTTCCTCTGAAATGATCCTGAATGCTGAAACAACTTGTCTGTGGAGAGGGATGCCCAGCTGGGATGAGACCCCACCCCACAGGATTGTTTATGGACAATAATCCCACACGGAGGGGTGCTCAAGGCCCTTTGTAAGGATAGTGTGTGGGAGCATGGCCAGGGCTTGCTGACAAGATCCTGGTTCCAATTCCTTACAAATCTGGAAACCAGAGGATTCCCAGAGGCAGGGAAGGCCAGGGAAGTTTGGAAGCAGCAAGTGGGAAAGCCCTGGAGGTGAGGAGAGGCTGCTCAGCTCAGGATCTGTGCTGTGGAGAAAGAGGAGATGTTTTCCCTGGAGGCATGGAAATCCAGAGACAAATACATGGAGAAGCACTGGAACAGGCTGCCCAGGAGTCACCATCCCTGGGAGTGCTCCAGGAACGTGTCTGGGGCACCTGGGGACGTGGCTCAATGGGACTGGATTGTCACTTGGGTTTGGAAATCTTAGAGGGCTTTTCCAACCTGATTGATTCTACAATTCCATGAACTGCCAATAATTTCCACTGCTAGATTCCCCAGGAATTTTTCCTAAGCACAGTTGTCTTCTTTTTTTTTTCTGATGTTGTTTTTAAAGGTACTGCTGTCACAATTATTTATTGGTGGCATCACCTCAGTGCCAGCAAGCCCAGGCCTGGACCAATGTCCTGGTGGACGAGATGTGCGCAAACTCCCCCAGCCTCTGCTTGTGGATCTGGATTATCATAATAAATTCAGATTTGTGTCAGGCGCTTGATTTCCGTGGTGAAGAATATCCTGTCTATGGAGTCAATGGACAGTTATTAAATGGATTAAGAAACAGGCAGCTTAAAGCCCTCAAAATGCGATTGTTGGTGGAGGATCAGTGCAGAACAAGCTGCTTGCACAGGAGCTTTGTGGGATTCAGCTACTACCTCTGTATTTGCCGATTTTCATGAATGATCTGGAAAATATCTGTAAATTACTGCCCGTAAAGTTGGCAGCTGACTGGGATTTTGCCCTGATAAATAAAGCTGAAGGCAGGGCTCGAATGCAGAGCAACTGCAGCTGCCCGGGAGATGGGCGACAGGGAAACGACAGGAATGTGAACCCTGCCAGGTGCTGGGCCATCCGTCTGGGAGCAGGGAATGGGGCACCCAGCAGCCTGGGAGCTGCAGGGTCTAAAACTGATTCAAGGCCTCATTGGAGAACAGGAGGTTATGGACATTTAACCCCTTGTAGTGGGGAAAGGGACGGGCATGGGCGTGGGAGACGAGGGGAGGCTGCAGCGGAACGGGGAGCTCTTATCCACCTGGGATGGAAAGCAGGAAGGGGCTGTCAGCCCTCTGCCTGTAATGAGGCCTTGAACTGAGGGCCTTGGGCATGGAAACCTGGTGTGAATTCCTGGTGGAATTCTGTGGGATCTCGGGGTGGGTGTGAGGTGAGGGCAGCTCAGCCCAGCACCGGGGCTCCAGCCCTGCTGGGCTGCAGGGTCCTTCCCCCCCTGCTCACTTCCCGATTTCCAGGAAAACAGGAAGTTGTATCATTAGCAGCCCCTTGTGTCCTTGTTTAGCTTGGCTTCACGGAGCTGCACATTGCAGAGGAATGTGTTTATTTATAGTTGTATTCAGAGGAATATATTTATTTATGGAGCTGTGGGCGTCGTGCTCCTCACCTGGGGAGCGTGGCTGAGTGAGCTGCACTCACCTGAGACACACACGCTTATCAAAAACCAGTCCCAGCTTTATCTGGGGATGAAAGGAGAGCCAGGGATGTGTGCCAGGAGCCAGGAGCCAGGAGAGATGCTGAGGGAAAATGGGAAAGGAGGGAGAGGGTGATGATGGCCAGGCTGCAGGGGCTGGGTGTCCCGGGGGGATGAGAAATGTCCAGAGCCTGCTGAAGGGAACATTGAGGTGGAGACCTCACAGATGATTGCACAACTCTGCTCCTGCCCTGCTCCAGGTGACAAACCTTGGGATATCTGGAGAGCTCTGCTCCTCCAGGCTCAGGAAGAGGAGCAAAAAGTTGTGAGCAGGGCAGAGAATGTCATCTCCTGTGTCTGCTCTCCCATGTTTTCATTTCCAGCTGTTCTTTGGGAACGTGGCTGTGTCCGAGGTTGGAGTTGGAATTTCTCCCCCTCCCCGTCCAGCCTGAGCTGCCCAGGGCTGTTTGGTCACTCTGTATCCACACACACAACCAAGCTGAGGCTGTGGGGGATGTTTGGAACAACTTTCCCTTCCAGGCTCCTTCCTAAACTTTGTCCCTCACTCCACATGATGCAGATGCTGGAGCTGAGAGCAAAAACTGAGATAATGTTATTTTAGAGGAAAACCGAGGAAAATGCTGCCTTGGGCAAGGGGGCTCTTCCAGAAGCTGTGGGGGTGGGATTTGCAGCTGGCAGGGGGTGCAGTCCCAGATGGCTGGGGGGGAGCAGGTGTAAATTCCATCTGGAGCTTCACCTCTCCCTTCTCTGAGTCACTCACACGCAGAGCAGCCACCAACGCCAGGTTTGGAGCTGCGGGAAACTCTCCTTCTTCCTGAGAAGGTTTTGAAGCATTCCTGAGGTACTTTGTGCACCATGGGAGACCCAAATCATCTCAGGAACCCGAGTTTCCTTCCTCTGGACACCTGTTTGTCCCTGATGTTTTACAGATATGGCACAGATAATCCCAACTTCTGGAGGAGCTGCTTGTGATTCACAATGAATATTTTGTCACTTCATTCTCCCCAGCGTGGGGATGGAATGGTGGCAGGATCACACATGATCGTGCTCGTGCAGCGTGCTGGATGCATCCCATCTGGATAGGATGGGAATGAGGATTGGGAGTGCTCAGGATGCCCTCAGCACAGGGAACCAGGCACGGCTTTGCTGGTCTGTTCTTAGGGATCTGCTGGGCTTGGCTTTACTGGGCTGGGTGTGGGTTTGGCCATGGGACTCTTGGCAAAGGCGGCGTGACAGGGACAGATTTGGGGAAGGAATTGTTCCCTGGGAGGGTGGGGAGGCCCTGGCACAGGGTGCCCAGAGAAGCTGTGGCTGCCCCTGGATCCCTGGCAGTGCCCAAGGCCAGGCTGGACATTGGGGCTTGGAGCAGCGTGGGACAGTGGAAGGTGTCCCTGCCCATGGCAGGGGTGGCACTGGGTGGGCTTTGAGGTCCTCCCCACCCAAACCATCCCACAGTCCTGTGACAGCTGTGACAACGCTGTGGCCATTGGTGGCTGTCACTTGGAGACAATGCAGCTGTGACATTTCACAAAACCCCGGGATGGTTTGGGTGGGAAGACACCTTAAAGATGAACTCTTTCCAACCCACCTGGTTCTCCCAGGCTGTGAGGGAGGAGCCCTCCCTCCTCCTCAGCCCCCTGAGCTCAGTGTGGCCAGGCCCAGCCTGGCAGGTGCCTGCTGCAGCCCCGGGAGGTGGATCAGGATCACAGCAGTTACTCAGAGCTGCTCTCCAAGGTGAATTCAGGTGGATTTGGAGAGCTCAGCAGGTACCTGGGGGCTTTCAGGGATGTCCCCCTGTCCTGCAGCCTTCCTGCCCATTCTCTTCCCCTTTTGGTGCCCATTTTCCCCAGGAGTGCCTCAAGCTCTCCAAAGGCACATTCCAGGCCATGTGCTTTCACCTTCCCTTTGGGCACTGGGCTTTTTCTGCCTCTCATCCAACTCCCACAGCCTTGGATCCCTGCCTCTGGCACAGCCTGTCCCCTGCTCTGTGCATCTCCAGGAGATTTTGGCCTCTCCTCCCGCTGTTGCTGTGGAATTTGGTACCTGGCAAAGGATCAAATCAAACTCACCTGCTCCGAGCCAAATCCCTACAAATCCCATGTGCTCCACGGGGTCCAGAGCCTGCTGCTGTGGTGCAGGGGCTCTGTGGTGTCACACGGCTGGAGAGGACACCAGGACAAGACTTTGCATTCTGGGTTGAGGAGAACGGGACATGTCCATGGTTATTCCAGCTCCAGAAGTGATCACATCCTGCAAAGGGCCACACTCCTGCATGCAGTGGGGAAACCAGCCCACCTCTGAGGAGGGAAAAGGGAATACTGGGAGTCTGGATGGGCCAACAGCACCTGGTGATGCCTTACATTTTAGCTTTTATATGTTTCAAATCCTGCATCCCCAGTGTGTAACTCTGCAGTGTCCTGCAGCCTGGGAGCTGCTGCTCTCTCATGCTGAGACAGACAGAACAAAGCCTCTCCAGGCTGCTCTCCAAGGACACCCAGCCCGGCCTAGGCCCAAAATGTGTAACCCAGCATCTTGAGAAGGGGGGCAAGCTGAGGGGAAATTCCATCATTAGCTAAAGTTTAATTGGTGAAATTGGGTTGAGATGCAAATGGACCAAAGCTATAAAAGTGTGAAGAACTCGTGACTCGGGGTCCATCTTGGGTGCAGCCTTTGGCCTGCCCAGGGTGTGCCTCTGAAGGCCTTTCAAATAAATATCCACCTTTATTCCCTTACTCCTGTCCAGTCTCTGTTTCTGGGTTGGCCTCTTTAGGCATCACTGGGACCTCCACTGTCTGCACAGAAAGGACCAGGGTTGGACTGTGTCAAGCCCAGGACTGGAATAAACTGGAATAAGAGGCCTTTTCCACAGGAATTCCCCATGTTTTACTTTAAGCTCATAATCTTCTCCCTGTAGAAGTTCAGGAGAGTTCCCCTTCCAGATAAGCGACAAATGCAAAGGGGACAGGTGGCAACCACGCAGATTTATTCCATATTACATGAGAAGAGCTGAAAATTCTGCTCGTGCTGATTGACCTGGCAGAGAGAGCCCCAGCAGGTGAGGGGCAGAGCGCAGCACTGGCAGGAGCACTCCCTGCAATATGGGCTGGTGTATCCATAGGATTTTCCAATGCCTATCCATAGGAAACAGGCATAACTAGGTCCCGTTTTCAATGCTTAAGAACCTCAAAGATTATTCCTGATTTCATGAAAACCATTTTAAACACCATCTTTAACCTGTGTAGGGTTGGCCAAGTCCTTATTTATTGTTCCCTGTGAGGGAGGGGAGGCACTAAAATGGAATTCCCAGAGAAGCTGTGGCTGCCCCTGGATCCCTGGCAGTGCCCAAGGCCAGGCTGGACGGGGCTGGGAGCAGCCTGGGACAGTGGAAGGTGTCCCTGCCCATGGCAGGGGTGGCACTGGGTGGGATTTAAGGTCCCTCCCAACCCAAACCATCCCATAATTCTGTGATCCCATGGCTGTGTCTGTGACCTCCTGCTGCAGCTCAGCTGAAGGAGAAGGGAGATGTCCCTGCTCACGGCCAGCTGACATTTGAAGCTCTGGGCGCTGTGAGCTGTGATAGCATCTTTGCTTGAAGGGCAGGGGATGTTTGGGCACGGGATTTGTTGCACCGAGGGGTTAATGGTGAGATTCCCAAGCCCAGCCGAGCTGGCAGTGGAAATTCAGCATTTCTAAACCCCAAATAATGGATCCTGGCAGCCAGCCCAGAGCCACCCTAAACAAGCACAGAGAGGGGCTGGGAAAGAGCTGCTGCCACTCACCAAAGGGATCCCAGGGACTTCGGGGAGGGATCTTTGCAACAATCAGCTTGAGGCGTGAGAGCAGGCAGAGGGCAGAGCTCTGAGGGACAGAGCAGAACATCTGAACTTGTGCAAAAGTCCATCTGAACCCCTGCAACTGTCCAGCTAAATCTGTGCAATGGTCCAGCTGAAACCTCTGCAACTGTCCTGAACCTCTGCAGAAGTTCATCTGAACCTCTGCAAAAGTCCATCTAAAACGCTGCAAAAGTCCTTTTGAACCTGTGGAATTGTCCAGCTGAACATCTTCAACTGTCCTTCTGAATCTCTGCAAAATTCCCTTTGAACCTCTGCAAAATTCCATCTGAACCTCTGCAAAATTCCATCTGAACCTCTGCAAAATCCACCTGAAACTCTGGAATAGTCCCTCTGCACCTCTGCAAATGTCCATCTGAACATCTTCAATTGTCCTTCTGAATCTCTGCAAAAGTCCACCTAAATCTCTGCAATTTTCCACCTGAACCTTTGGAAAAGTCCATCTGGAACCTCTGCAAAGTCCATCTGAAGCTCTGGAATTGTCCATCTAAATCTCTGCAGAAGTCCATCTAAAACGCTGCAAAAGTCCTTTCAACCCTCTGGAGTGGTCCATCTGAACCTCTGCACAAGTCCATCTAAATTTCTGCAAAATTCCATCTAAATCTCTGCCTAATTCCATCCTCACCTCTGCCGTGGTCCGTGCTGCCCTTCTATCCCAAGTATCTCCCTCCCATCCCTGCAGCCAAGAGGAAAAGCTGTGATATACAGCAAAAATGTCTGGGGCAGCATTCCCACAAGGACCTCAGGCCTGGAAGAATCCTGCAGAGGGGAAAGAAGGTTTTATGTCTGTTAGGGAGCCAGGGAAGCTCTGCCTCAGGCCACGGTTTGCTTGGAGAAGGTGTCAGGGAAACACTCCCACTATTTGGAGTTGCATTCCCACCCCTGTCTGCTGCTGGATCCCATCTGAGCCCAGCCCAAATGACCCTGGCCTGGCCCCCTGCAGCTCTTCTCACCTTCTTTTATTGGAATCAGGACTTTTCCCATTCCCTGGCCTCCCAGGGCACTCCTGGGCTGTAATAATTGATAACTGTTATTGTTAACCGGGGACCTGATGACTCCTGGGGTTAAATCCCTTGGTATTTCCCCTTGGAAGGGCTCTGGTGACCTTTTCTCTGAGCGGCTTTCACACCTCCGTGCCTTGCAGCAAGCCTTGGGAATTCAGCAGGATGAAAACGCTCTGGCTACAGAAGAAACTTTAATTTTTCTGCTCCTTGTCGAGTTCTCATTCAATCAGGCTGAAACACAAACTGTTCACTCTCCCCTTCTCCTCCCTCTCCCTGCTGCTGCCGAGGGAAATGCTGGCAACTTTGCAAAAGCATAACCCTGATCAAATGTTCTTAGGCTGAATCCAGGCTGCTGCCAAAATTTTGGGAGCGAGGGAGAGCCACTGGCAGGGATGGGGAGCCCCACAAGTGGGAGCTGCTTTGGCACATCCCAGGAAAGGATGGATCCATCCCAGGGAAGGTTTGTGCTGCCCTGAGCTCCTGAGATGAGCTGTGGAGCTCAGTCCCAAGTGATGCTGAAGAATCAGCGTTCAAACCCGCCTGGAGGTTTGGGAGGATGGAGTGGAAGAATTGCACAAGATGTAACTCGTTTTTAACTTTCTCCCTTCAAAATATACCTGCAATATTAAGTCAAAAACTTGCATTAAGGGAGTGTGATTTAAGAGGAAAAGATGAACACCCCGAAGTGAGGAAATGGCACATCTCCTGCCTGCCTCCCTGCCAAGATGCATTACGGAAATGACCTTTCAGTCCTGGCCACGCTGGGATTTTCCTGCTCAAATCCTGTTCAGGGCACAGCCTGGATGTTCCAGGGAGGCTGTGCTGCCAAAGGCAAGGAAGGGCCACAGTCCCAAAGGTTCATGGGTCTGGATGCAGTCCCAGAGGATGTGGGACCAGGGTCAAGACAGGGGTGGGGCTCAGGTGCCTGAATTGCTGCCCCTCCTGCTGCTCATTTCCCGGCAGCTCCAGGCAGGGCTGGCACAGGTCTCACACAGGAGCTGTGCCAAACCTGCCTGCGCCATTCCCGCTGCCTCAGGCCCCCAGGGGTGTCCAAAAGGGAATTAGCTCCACATTTTTAGGCCACTGGGATTCATCATGGGTGTTTTGGTGTGAGCTGGGGCTGGAGCTCCAGCCCCTGGATATGGAGCATCCCCAGCAGAGCCTGGGGAGCGGTTCAGAACCCCAGAGCTCACTCACCCCAGTGACCCCGCTGACTGTCCCACCTCACTCACCCCAACACCCCCATGGAGATGCAGAGGTGCCCCAGGACCTGCCTCAGCCCCAAAATGTTGTGCCTGAGGGTGGCAGGGACCTGCTCTGTCCCCGCCCCAGGGCCTCGGTGCCCCGGAGCTGTGACTCTGGTGCCTGTCCCAGGCGTTTTATGGTGGCAAAGCTTCACCCCCATCCTCTCCTCCCAGCTGGAGCCGCTCCAGCTGCACCATCATGCTCCATTCTTCCTCCATCCTTCCTCTCCGGGGCAGAAGGGAGGCAACTACTCCGAACCCATTGTCCTTCCTCATTGACCTCTCGATTCACCTTCGCTTGAAATGCATCAAAGCGCTGCCCCCTTCCCTGTGGCACAGGCACAGCCCCACCTTTGGCCGCAGGACAAGGCGGGAGGCACCGGGAGCAGCCAAGTGCGGGATTTCAAACGATGCCCACGGAATTTCAAACGATGCCCACTCCGAGCCGGGAATTGGGCAGCTCCAGCACGTCCCTGCTATAAACAAAGGCAAAACGCCGTGTGCATCAGCAAAAGGCTTTGTGTTGTAGAGCACTCCCTTTATGTCCGAGCAGGAGAGAATTCCGATGGTTATTGACCCTCCGCTGCAGGAAAGCCACGTTAGAATATCTGCGAATCAATCGAGGCCAGAGCGGAGCTGCGGGGAGAGGCCGCGGCTCTGCGAACGGCACCAAATTGCAGCTCGCTTTGGCCTCCTGAAAAAAGTTTGCAAAGCATCTGCTGGAGGCCCCCGGAGCCTTTTCTTTCTAATTGCCACGTTTGACAAGGCGATGGCCCGAGGGAGCGGCGGAGGGGAAGATAATGGACCCGCTTTAATTGCTTCCAGTTCCATGAGTCAGAGCGCTCGGGGATGGCAAAGGGGAAGCGCTGCAGCTTCACTGAAGGAGCTTTCTGGCTTTTAAGAAAGCTCTGGAGGAAGAAATGCTAAACTCAAAGGCAAAGTCTTGGAGGGACTGGAGGTTCCAGGTTCTGAAATTTCTTTCATCTTTTGCTTTTGACAGGAACTCTTGAGTTAGGTTTTGATC
Organism: Pachycephala philippinensis; assembly: GCA_013397055.1. Classification (NCBI taxonomy): domain Eukaryota; kingdom Metazoa; phylum Chordata; class Aves; order Passeriformes; genus Pachycephala; species Pachycephala philippinensis. The sequence continues at coordinate 25,476 of VWZT01009088.1, forward strand.
ATGTTCTGCAAGAGGGAGGGATGGTTTCTCGGCTGAGAGGGGAGGGGATGGGTGTCATGCCAAGAGCCTTTTCCTCAGGGATGGGCACTGAGAGGGGTCCTGAGGTGGAAGAGTCCAGCGTCCAGTGGTGGTGGGAGCTCACTGCAGATACAGAACTCGGGACGGGTTTATCTGGAAGGGGAGGGGGATGCTGTTCCCCACTGGGAACTGAGCGTGGCATGTTCTGGGAACGGGCAGACAGGGAACCTTCTAACCTCCCTCCTCCCTGTGACACCCGCGAATCACAGAATCCTGGAATGCTTTGGCTTGGGAAGGACCTTTAAGCTCATCTCGTTCCACCCCCTGACTCCTCCCACTATCCCAGGTTGCCCCCAGTCGTGTCCAACCTGGCCTGGAATGTCTCCTGTACTTCTGGCCTAAGGGCAGGGGGCGTTTTTCCTGGAAAAGGAAGGAGCTCACGGCCAGAGGTGAACCCAGCGCTCCAGGAAAACGAACAAATCAAAATATGCAAGGTCTGGGTGGCTCATGGCACTTGGTGGCCACTGGGGTCTGGGCCACACTGAGAGCACGCCTGGCTGCTGGTTGCACACCAGGCACTGGAGGAGGATTTCGGAGGAGCAGGGAAAGCCATGGCAGGGTCCCTGGGGTCTCTGTCACAGCACACCCAGCCTGGCTGGGGACAAAAGGGTCACCTTGGCTTCCCACGGCTTCATCCACTCCTGCCTGTCCCTCTGGCCCTGCCCTGGCCGGGGGCTGACAGCGGCTGGGCTTTGTCATGGATCAGTCAGGACACGGCTCAGCTGCACGGCGGGAAAGTCACTGGGAAAGGCTTTGGGGGATGACTGACAGGAACTGTCTCGGTGGAAGGAGCTAATCCGAGCAGCTCATGAACACCAGGTCCCTAATTAAAGCGCACAGCCTGGCCCTGCTGTAATTAATTTCCCTGTGCTGCTGGCTGGCAGCGCTCTCGGTGCCACTGACTCACCGCTCCTGGCAGCCTCGGGGCATCGGAGCGGGACAGGGAGAGCCAGGCTCGGAGCGGAGCAGGACGTGCCCCTTCCCTGCTGCTCCCCTGTGCCCGGGAGGAGCCGCAGTGCTCCGGCTCTGGGCACGCCCGGGAGCTGGGGCAGGACGCTGCTGCCGGCCCGGGAGCTTCCCGCGGGAAGAGAGATCCTGTGGATCACCTGTGCCCGCTCAGCTGCCGGGATGGGTGGCACAGGGCAGGGTGATGCTCACGGCTCACCCTCTGCCAGCTGCTTCCCATCCTCCCCTCTCTCCTAGTGTGTACATGGATTTACATGGATTTATGGTGCCCTTGGCTGGAGCTGGGACAGGGATGGTGTCACTGCGGTTCCCCTTTGCATTCCCTCCGCTGTTTCCGTATATTCCTAAGGCCTTTGGGATGCACACGGGCTGTGGCTGGGCTTGCCCCAGGCCGTGGCAGGCAGGAGCAGCTGGGGACAGCTGGGGACAGTGTCCCAGCCAGAGCTGTTTCGCTGGAGTGGGAGGTGTTGCACGATGAGGTGACTCCCACTGCTCCGGCGTCACCCCGTCCCCATCACCCCAATCACGGAGCTGCAGAGGGAGGCTCCAGAAAGTCCCATTTCCCTGCCCACGGGGTTTCATTATCAGCTGCAGAGGGATGGCCAGAGAGTCGCCAGCGCTGTTTTAATTTCCCAGGAGGCTGCTCCTGGAGTGCCACGGCTCCAGCGGGGAGCTTCAGCTGTCTCACGTTACTGTGCTTCATGCAATGGGACGTGACACGTCAAAACATGACAAGGCAGCCAAAATGTGTCACAACACTGCACTCAAACTCTGCCTTGCAGGGTGGCTCAGCAGCTGATAACATCAGGCTCCAATTATCTCTGTGTGCTGAGCTGGGGTTTTTATCCCTCGTGGAATATGATATATGGGAGCCTGCTGCCTGTATCGGACTAGTGGATCACACCAGGTTTATTAACCACTCATGGGGAATTGTTTTGACCAGACTGACACCCAAACCTGGGATCCCAGCCTGTCCTTGCAGGAAGGAGACTTTCCCACCTCAGCTTTTCCAACTGTTATTCCTTCGGTAAACATTTGGTGAGGTTTCCGTGTGATTTACTCCGTTATTGTTGGTGTTTGATGTGGTTTCATTGGCCACGTGAGCACCTGCCAGGCTCTAAGGGAGGAGCAGGTTCTGCCTTCGGGTTCCCTTCAGGAATTTGCAAGGCTGGATGCGGCTCCAGTCTCCCCAGTTCATCCCCTTCTGCACTGCTGGGTTTTCTTCTCTGGCCTTTTGAACTTTGTACTTTGTAATGAGACATCAACATTCCCCGAACGATGTTTTGAGTGGTTCTAAGAAGGAAAAACCCTCCCACAGCAGCGGCAAAACCCTCCCACAAGAGAGGCAAAGCCACTCTTGTCCCTGGGCTGGAGATTCCCAGCCATGGGGAGGGTGCGTTCTTTAGCCAGAGGTGCTCCGAGGAGCTGGGAAGGGGACACAGTGTCCCTGCTCATGTGGCATTCCCAAATGGAGCCCCCCGCTGCTCCAGCTCCTGCCCATTCATTCTAGCTCTTGTTTGGAGGAATCAGACTAATTACTGGCTGCTAATTGCTGGGAAAGCACTTCTGGCACTGCCTCCCTTTCCCACTGGGAGCAGGGAACAGCCTGGTTCTCCTCAGGTGTCTCAGCGGGAGCTTCAGGGACCGTTGAGGTCCCTTTGGAGAAGGTGCTGCTCTGTTCATCCCTTCCCTCCCTCCAGGCTCATTCCCAGCTCCCCAGCTGGTGAATTCAATTGTTCACCAGTTTGGTGAACCAAAATGCTTCCTTGTGATTCCAGTGCAGCCCAGCTCCTGGGGATGCGGGTGGGCATCACCAGGAAAAAATGTTCCTCTCAGGGGTTTTCCAGCCCCGTGGGAATGCCTGCACACTCGGGACACGTGGGATCTGTTCCTGCCTTGCACGCTTTGTGGGATCCCTGAATGAAGCCTGGCATGCGACTTTCTCCTACAACAGCACCATGGAAAATCCTGCTGTTTCCTCCTCTTCCTCCGTGGCTGCACAGGTTCAAAGGAAAAAAAATAATAAATGGGGAGAGAGGAAGCAGGAATATGTGTCTTAAAGTTTTGAGCAGGAGAAGGAAAGGATCCTCTTGGCCCTGAGACCTCTCCAGGCAGGTCTGACCTGAAAGTTATTCTGGGAATGTCTCACAGTTATTTCTCCCCGGAAGATCAAATCAGTCCAAAATTATTTGTGGAAAGTCACAGTTATGTTTTGAGAGCAGTGTGGGGACACCTGCTTCTTTGGAAGAGTTGTTCCGTGACCCTGCAAAGCGAGGAGCTGGTGGCACTGCTGGGATGGGATTTGGAGTTTCCTTGTACATCCCAGGTGCCTTTCCAGTGCCTGAGCTGTGCCAGGTGTGCCCATGGCAGAGGGAAATACCCCAGAGTTCAGTCCCTTTGCTCACAGATAAGATCTTGGGAACAGGGCTGGTGCTGGATGTGCATATCCAGGGTGCTGATCCCTCTCTTTCACCTCCCGAGGGTGCAGGGCTGAGGAGACACTCGGACTCCATCTCTACAAGTGTACATTGATTTAAGCTTTTGAGTTGAGTGGCAGAATCCCATTTTTAATCCTACATTTCAATCACTGGCTGCCCTGGCATCTGTTTGTGGTTGGTGGTGCCACACTCAGAGGGGGGATTTCAGGCTCCTCTGCAAAGAGAAGCTCTCTCCGTGACCCTGCCTAATTTCCACCCTATTCTTGTCATTCCTCAGGAAGCAAACTGCTGATTTTGGTGCTTTGCTTGAACATCCCATCAGGAGTGGAGTCCTGCCCCGGGGCGTGTGTATGCTACAGTGAACCCAAGATCACCATCAGCTGCCAGCAGCAGGGGCTGACGGCGATCCCCACGGAGATCCCCATCCAGAGCCAGCGCATCTTCCTGCACAACAACCGGATAACCCTGGTGAGGGCCACCAGCTTCACCTCCTGCCGCAACATGACCATCCTGTGGATCCACTCCAACAACATCAGCCTCATCGAGCCCGGGGCCTTCTACGGGCTCACCAAACTGGAGGAGCTGGACCTCAGCGACAACACGAACCTGAAATCCATCAATCCCGTCACCTTCCGGGGACTCGTGCACCTCCACACCCTACACCTGGATCGCTGCGGGCTCCTGGAGCTCTCCACGGGGCTTTTCCGAGGGTTGTTCTCCTTGCAGTACCTCTACCTTCAGGATAATAACCTCCAGATCCTGCTGGACGACACCTTCATCGACCTGGCGAACCTCACGTACCTGTTCTTGCACGGGAACAAGATCAAGAGCCTGTCGGAGAACGTCTTCCGCGGGCTGATCAACCTCGACCGGCTGCTGCTGCACCAGAACAGGGTGAGCCTGGTGCACCGGCGCGCCTTCCACGACCTGGGCAAGGTGATGACCTTGTACCTGTTCAACAACAACCTGACCGTGCTCACGGGGGACACCATGGCCCCCCTGGTGTCCCTGCAGTACCTGCGCCTCAACGGCAACCAGTGGATCTGCGACTGCCAGGCCCGCTCGCTCTGGAACTGGTTTAAGCAGTTCAAGGGCTCCTCCTCGGAGCTGGAGTGCCACCTGCCCCCTCGCCTGGCAGGGCGGGACCTCAAGCGGCTGCAGAGCTCCGACCTGGACGGCTGCGTGGACTCCTTCAACCAGATCCGCACCAGCGTTTTCAGCACCAAAACCAGGTCGGGGAAGCTCCCGACGGGGCTGCCCCCGCTGGGCTCCCACGACGGCTCCTCCAAGTGCTGCCAGCCCGAGATGGACAAGTCTTTTATTTACGAGGCTAAAGGCAAGGCGGGGCCCTCCTCCCACAGCAGCCGCTCCTCCAACAACCACCTCAAGGAGAAGGAGAACATGTCCAGGCCCAAGTACATGGAGACGGACCCTTCCAAAAACGGCAGCAACAAGCAGATAAACGATTCCCCCTTTGGGACCTTCCCCAGCATTGTAGACCCTCCTTTGACCAAGTTGAGACCCGAATTTCTAGAGCCCATTGAACCTTCCACAGTCCCAACCAAAAAGAGGCAGGGCTGCTCTAAAAAGAACAGATCAAAGGCCCAGTGCCGCCTCACCCAGCAGGGGAACAGCTCCACGTTACAGCTCAGCCTAAGCCTTTTGATCCCCCCCTTGGTGTGGAGCTTACTGTTGTTCTGCTAAAATTAACTCTTTTCCTGGGTTGATGACACTTTAATACTCGACTTTTGCTGACCTCCATAAATGTTGCAAACAAAAGCAGGACTCCCATCCACCCTGAGAAAGCTTTGTTACACAAAACTTAACTGGATGCCTTTATTAAAAAAAAACACAAACAAACAAAAAACAAAACAAAACAAAAGAAAGACAAATACTGAGATGTACATAATTTATTTGTCCTGAAACCTGTGAATTATTCCTTTGGTCTTCGGAACTGCACTTGCCCACAAAGCAGCTTTTGCTACAGCAGATGGTAAAGAAATATGGTTTATTTACAGGAAAAAAAAAAAGAAGTGTAAGAAATGCTCTGAAAAGAATGTCTAAAATCTGTTTGTAACTCGCCATCTCACTGAACAATGTTGCAGGTTCCCATTTGCAGAGGTAATGGATTTGATGCTGTTTTAATCCTATGTTGATGACTCTTGCAGTTTTTCCGTCTCCATTCCATCCTTCACACCACGTTTACGGGCAGCATTTGTTAAAGAATGCTGCCTTCCCCTCCACAAGATTGCAGTATATATAGATATGCATTTTATTTTACTTGTGTACAAGTATACAAAAAAACTATAAAATAAAGATTTCTTTTTCCTAAGTGCTTGTCATCTGCGAGGGGTGAAGGACTCGGAACGGCTCAAAAGATGAAAATTTAAAAGGATGTAGAGTGTGATCTGAGCATTTAACACCACAGTGATAAATAAGACATTTTTGGATGGTTATGCAACCTTTAACTGGTGCCAGCAAAGGGTTTGGTTGTGTGAAACATGCTCTGCTCATGCTCCTGTTTCCCTTCAAAGTGTCCCACCTTCTCCTGGCATCTTTGAGATTCCAGGATGCTCAGAAGAGCAGGAAATATTGGCCCAGCCCCTCGGAGCTGGGGTAGAGGAATGCCAGAAACAATCCCAAGATTTGGGCAGGGCCATTTTTCTCCTGCTCCGCACAGATGGGCTCAGCTCTGTGGTAGATCCCGAATGGAGCAGCACTGGGATTTAGGAAATGGGGGTATCTCCCCAAAAACACAGCTCCGGGCAGCTCAGGTGTCCATCCCTGGGGTCACCGTACCAGTGGCTTCATCTCCAGGGTGACCTTGGGATGCTGAAAAAATAAGCCATTGCTGCCCACATACAGTGGATGCCACGCCACAGCACCCAGTGGGCCCTGAAGTGGAGCTGGCTGTGCCCTCCTGGCACTGCAGCCACCCCCTGGGCCAGGCCAGGAAGGGTTGGGCACAGAGCTTACCAGGAGGCTGCTTCTCCTCATGGAACCACAGAGATTCTCCTGTGCCCCTCTCTCGTGCTGGGCTTTGGAGGTCTGTGCAGGCAGGAGCAGCCTGTCCCACGCAGCTGGCACGGGATGGGGGCCAGAGAAGGGCAGTGCCACAGTCCCAGGGGAACGTGCACCCCAGGATTATGTGTGGAAATCAGACTGGGGGGCTCCAGGCTGCACCATCCCTTGGGGTTCCCAGCACTGGCGCTGGTGCTGAGCTTCCCAGAAGGAGGAGGCCCTGCCAGCCAGGAGTGAAGGGCATCAGCAGGGCCAGGGCTTACTCCAGCCTTGTCCTGGGCTGATGGCTCATGAGGAGGGAGCAGAGGCCATGGGAAGATGCTTGGATGGCCGATGTCCCCCCTGGAATGCTGTGGGGCAGCGTGGCAGGGTATGTGCCCCACTCTGGGTGCTGCTGGCTCTTCCCACCTCTGCCACAGCCAGTTCCCACCTGGGTGAGGGACAGGAATGTCCAAAGTGCTGCATTTGTGATCTGTCTCCAAATCCCCCCTGGGGCTGCCAAAAAGGTGTGGCCCAGACCTCTGGGAGTGAACATCTCCCTCGTGTCACCGAGATGGGGACAGGTCTGTCCGTCCCAGCTGGGCAGGAGCTGCTGTGCACAACAGCCCTGGGATCCCAGCAGATCCCATTCCTGCCAGCCCAGCTCCATGACCAGCCCCTGCAGAGGATCCAGGTGTGTTTGGGTGCAAATTCTATGTCCAGCCAGAAGGATGGAGCAGGAAATGTGCTGGGACAGTGCCGGGGTGAGCTGGCCAGCCGTGCCAGCCCTGCCAGGCCTGCTGTGTGTGCCCAGCTTGGTGTGCACTTGTCCACACTCACAGGCCACTGACTGGGACCTCACCAGCCACTTCCTGCCATTCCTGCTCGGATCTGTCCCCTCATGCCAGCGCTGAAGCATTTCCCAAGGTCCTGCATTCCCTGTCCTCTCCTGCTCATCCCAAAATGCATCTTCGAGACTCTCGAAGGATTCAAACCCGCACTGGAGTCTGAAGCTCAGGAGTAGAGAGCAGCTTGGTCACGGGGTCAGCACCGCCCCAAACCCATGGAAAAGCTGGAAGATTTGCTGGATGCTGTGACAGGCTCCCGTGGAACCTCCTGTTTGGGTCACAGGCTCAGTGTGACTCCCTTGTACAGTAATTAATGAGGCTTGTGGTCCAAATTCCTGCTCCGTGGGCACGAGGAAGCCAGACCAGGTGGCAAAAATGCGGGATGAACCTGAAAGCAAAAAATAGAGAAAATCGTGGCATTTCCCCCCAGGAGCTGAAGGGCAGAGCTGGGAGCTGGGCTTGTCCTGTCCAAATCAGGAACTCGGGGAGTTTGGCTCCATGTGGATAATGCAAAGCAGACAAGGAATTGCTGTCATTATCCTGAACGGAGCAGGAGCTGCACTCTGCCAACCCAGTGACACCGTTCCTGCTTTCTAGAGCTCGACTCTGCTGTGCTTTCAGTGGCTCCTAGGACTAGACATTGGCCACAAGCCCAGAAGAGTCCCTCGTGCTAATTTCCTAGATCTCCTGCTGTCCAGATGCCAATTCCTGTGTTTACAGGCATTAGAAGGCCATTGGAATGACAAATATTGAAGAAGGGGATGCAGTGGGCAGCAGGAATTCCCGCAGGAGCTTGGAAGAGGCAAAGGCTGAGCTCTGGTATTGGTGAGGTAGGAAAGGAGTTCAAATGAAGGGAGTTTCACTCCTGCTTTGTGCTTTGCTGGGATTGGGACAACTCCTTCAGATATTCTCAGACATTCAGATGTCACTGAGCTGAGTGGGATTCACCCAGCAGGGCTCAGGACCTTGTTGGCTGTTCCCCATCTCAGGATCCTCCCTCTCCCTTCCTTTCTCCTGTGCAAGCCACACTCCATTTTCTGCTCCTGATGTTGATGCCAGCAATGAAATCAGAGACAAGGTCAGCAGCAAGGAGCCAGGAGGGATGAGGGATGGGATCCCTGGGAAGAAAGGGCTCCCCATCACCAGCACAGAGCTGCACCCCTCAGCACCCACTGTCCCCTGGCGCTGTCTCCATGCAGAGCCCTGGCAGTGCTGAAGAGGCAGCAACACCAGAGCCCCTCCAGCAGCGGTGGGAACACACCGTGCTCACCCTTAATTCTCAGAATTTGGCTCCAGGGATTGCTGGATGGTAGCTCCAAGCAGGAACAGAACCAAAAGAGAAACCCTTTTTGCAGGCTTTCAGGTCCATCTGGAAGGACAGCCCAAGCTGGCAATGAGATGGTTGTGCCCCTCCTTGCCGTGGTCCCATGGGGAGGGCGTTTATCCTCTGCCCCTCCTTCCACCTTCCCACCCTCCTGCACAGGGGATGGGGCTGTTCCTCTGCCTGGGGATGGGGAAGTGGATCCCAAAGGCCTATGCACGTGGGGATTTGTCCCATCCTCCACGGGGTCCCTGACACACACGTGTGGTGACCCTCGCTCCAGGGACCCCATCTCTGCTGCCAAGCTGCAACACCTGATGTGGACAGATTTTATGGAAGAGGAATTTCATCCAACTGGTTTTGAAAGATTTTTTGTTTTCCTTTGCTAATGGATAACTGTGATTCACCGGGATCAAAACTTCATGGAGGGGTGCTGTGGCTCTGATGTAATTTCCATCAGCAAGACCTTTCCCATCAAAGCTGGAGGCAAGAGAGGGGAAATGCAGTGTGGGAGAAGCCCCACTGACAGCCTGGTTCAGCAGATATCCTGGCCATGGATCAGGAAGAGATCCTGGCCATGGATCAGGAAGGACTGAGCTGCTCTGACACCTGTGGCTCAGCAGTTCGAGTACAAGCTGTGTTCTCCTGAGGATTCCTCCCTGTCCCTGTCCAGAGCCCCTCCAAGCCTTTGGAATACAAAGAGTCTGAGTCTGGGCAGTGACAGTGCCCCGTGAGGCTGGGACTGGAGCTCATGGCTGCAGCTGCTGCGTCAGCCTTGCTGGGAACACCCCAGCAGGTGACTGGGAGAGGCTGGGAGCAGGACAGGGGCAGCCAAAGGGACCACGGGCAGGCACTGGGGGACATCCTCTGCCCACTGCCCACAGCAGGCTGTGTCCCCAGGAGTGTTCCAGACATTTTGCTCCATGCAGAATGACAGAATCACGGAATATGCTCAGCTGGAAGGGACAAGGATCACAGAGTCCCCCCCTGGCCCTGCCCAGACACCCCAACACCCCCACCCTGGGCATCCCTGGCAGCGCTGCCCAAACGCTCCTGGAGCTCTGGCAGCCTCGGGGCCGTGCCCATTCCCTGGGGAGCCTGGGCAGTGCCCAGCACCCTCTGGGGGAACAACCTTTCCCTGGTCTCCAGCCTGAGCCTGCCCTGGCCCAGCTCCGGCCGTTCCCTGGCTGCTGTCCCTGCTCACCTCGGTGCCTGCTCTGGTGGTGTCTCTTGGCTTCAGACTCGAGGAATCTACAGCCTCAAACGTGTTTGTTTCCCCACTTTCGTCTCTTTCACTGGATGTGGGAGGAGCTGCCTTTGCCTCCACTGCCCTTCCCCTGGGACGGGGAGCTCCCATTTCCAAGCTGTTCCCCCCAACAGCAGCACTGGAACTCACCCCTGCTCAGCTTCCTGAGCCAAAATCAGCTCCTTAAGGAAGCTCACCTGAGCCCTGTTAGCTGCATTCTGGGTCTGGAGACCCTTTTTCCAGGCTTTTCTCATCTGAGGCTGGAATTTCCCCATTCCTCCTTGGAGTTGGGGAACCAAAGGAAAAACCCCAAATCCCACAAGAATGAGGAGAGCACTGAGAGCTGTGTCAGGGGGCTCCTGTCCTCACCTGTCTGTGGGGACACCTGGGCTGCAGGCAGGTGGCATCTCTGCTCCACCCTTCCCCAAAAGAAGATCCCGGGGCAAGTTCCCGGCTGGCTGTGACTCCACAGGGACGAGATCTCTGCTCCTAAAGAGGCTCCCCATAACCCTGTGAGCAAGCCGTGTTTCCACATCTCTGCCCTGACACGGAGCAGATTATCCGAGCTGCTGAGTTTTGCTCCAAACAAACATGATGCATAGAAATAATAAAGGCTGGAAGGGTTTTTAATTCCAAGCTGTGTTTCTGGATTAGTTCCCCATCATTAGGCAGTCAGGGAGTAGAGTTATTGCTGTTCTGCTTCCTTCTCAAAATCAGGAAGGGATAAAAACCAGAGTTGCTGAGAGCTGGGGGTGGGCAGGAGAGCAGAGAACAGGCAGCAGAGACAGGAGTTTTTTTAGGGATGGTATCGGACCACAGTGCAGGATCGCTGGTGGGAAGCTCTGCAGACAGCAGGAACTCTGCCTACAACCATGGTGAGGGCAAGGAATCTTTGAAAACCTTTCTTATAAATCCAAAGTCAAACATTTGAGTCTGGCTTGGGCCAGAAACTCTAATTAGAGCCCCCTTGATTTGTGCCATAAGTAGGACACTGCAGGGGGAACTGCTGAGGCAGGTGAGACTTATTGGAATTGCATCCCGGGGTATCTAAAAATAGGGATAACAGAGGCTCGGCAAAAAGAGGCACAATGAAAATAACGGTGCACCCTGCCCACTCACTGAAGGATGAGGCACTTCAAATCTCAGAGTGACCCACCTTCAGTGCCGGTGGAGAGACTTGTTCTAGGTCAGCAGGTACCAAAAAGGCCCAGCTGTCATCAAGCACAAAAACAGGGCCGGTTTTTGGGATGAAATCATCGCTTTTGATAGCCTGCTGCACTCCACATGGCAGCGACACGGGCGCTGCTCGCATGACTCACGGGCTGGGCTCCTTCGCAGCCTCTCGCTGGTGGGCGGCTCCATCTGCACTGATTTACTGGTGTCGGGGTCCTCCTGCAGGGCTTTACTGGTGTCAGGGTCCATCTGCACTGATTTACTGGTGTCGGGGTCCTCCTGCAGGGCTTTACTGGTGTCAGGGTCCATCTGCACTGATTTACTGGTGTCGGGGTCCATCTGCACTGATTTACTGGTGTCAGGGTCCATCTGCACTGATTTACTGGTGTCACTGTCCATCTGCAGGGCCTTACTGGTGTCAGGGTCCATCTGCACTGATTTACTCGTCCCAGTGTCCACCTGCAGGGCCTTACTGGTGTCAGAGTCCATCTGCAGGGGTTTATTTGCGCCAGGTTCCACCTTCAGGGGTTTGTTTTGGGGTCAGCTCTGTGGGCAGTGCTTTGCAGACTGCTCAGCACCTCTCTGCTGGTGTGGCTGGGGCTGGATCCCACTTGGATTTGTTGTTCCGTGGCTGGTCTGGAGTGTTATCCCTGGAATTTCAACTAGGAAGGGAACAGCTGCGAGGTCTGGTGTGAGGAGGGAGTGCTGCACTTTTCCGTGGGAGTGGGCAGCTCATGTTTTGAAGCAGTGAGGCCGCACTTCTCGGGTGGTGGTGGTTGCTGGGGTTTAAACTGGAATCCCTGCAGCTCCCTGCTGAGCTGGGACATCGTGCTCTGCTTTCTGCACCAGCCTGTCCAGTGCAGGTGGGCCCAGCACCTCTGGAGAAGCAGCAGGAGTTGCCTGGGATGGGCAGCAGGAGTTTCCTTTCACCAGGTGCCCCGACAGGCTGGGGACCCTCCCGCTGCCCTGGGCAGGGCTGTGCTGGGCTCCCCTGTGCCCGCGGCTGCCAGGAGGGGCCCAGCACCTTCCTTCCACAGCACCCACCGCGGGCAGTGCCCAGATCCCCGTGGAGCTGCCCCCAGACCCTCACCCCGAGGAGCTCTGTTTGCTCGGAGCGCTGGGGCACAGCCAGGGAGATGCTGCAGCCTCCGACACGGGGACACCGCGGGTGCACCCTTCAGTCCTTCCCAGGCCCGCCTGGGTGCGGTGGGCTGGCTCTGCGGACACATCCAAGCTTCTCCCGCGGCAGGAGCAGGGCAGGATGCTCGGCAGCTCTGCCTTCACCGGAGCCTGAGGCCTCGGGCTGAGCTGCTCGCTGCTCGGTAAGGGCAGAGCTGCTCTCTTCTCCCCGCTGTTTCCATTCAAACCACAGCAGCAGCGGCAGCGGGAGCGGCCGCTCCCATGGAATATTCATGAGCTGTTGGCAGAAATGTCACCAAGAGCCAGCGGTTGTACGAACACCCTCCCGCAGCAGCGGGCTCGGGGAGCTATCTCCTGCGATCCCGGCTGCCGGCGCTGTGTGGGATGGTTACAGATCCCGGTGACATTCCCGAGCCTCCTGCCGGACGGCGGCTCCGTGTCCCGACACCGGCACAGGGATCGATCACTGCCGGAGCACCCCCAGCCCCTCCCCGGGCATCGAAGCACCCCCAGCCCCTCCC
>VWZT01009088.1:38411-52460 GCA_013397055.1 Pachycephala philippinensis
CCCCTCCCCGGGCAGGGATCGATCACTATCGGAGCACCCCCAGCCCCTCCCCGGGCAGGGATCGATCACTATCGGAGCACCCCCAGCCCCTCCCCGCGCAGGATCGATCACCATCGGAGCACCCCCAGCCCCTCCCCGGGCAGGATCGATCACTATCGGAGCACCCCCAGCCCCTCCCCGGGCAGCACCGGGCCGGGGGCTCCGGGGGCTGCGGGAGCTGGGCAGCAGCAGCTGCTCGCACCCACCCCAGGTTCACTGCAAGACTCCAGGACTGAATGTTCCCGTTCGCTTTGGGCAGTAAAAGCCGGAATTCTAACGAGGTTCCCGAGCTGTTACATTCTGTATCTCGCTAAATGCCTTTTCTTTGCTCTTTTCCTGCCTTTCTGCTGGACTGACCTTGCTAGGGTATGGGGACGAAGGAGAAGCAACGTGAAGTCTTGGGAGTGCATTCCCATGCACAGCTGATTTCTGGGAATTAGGGGTGGGAGTGGAAAAACCCCAGGATGTTTAACTTTGTGTGTTTTAATTTGTGTGTAACTTTTAGGAATTTTCCAGCAATTCCAGCTCACCAGAGGGGTTCAATACCAGCTTCCTCCACACTCCTCCATGTGGGTAAGTTCTAAGTTGTTGGTTTGGTAGGACCTTAGAGGTGCTTTGGACTATGACCTCATGGTTCAGGGATCAGGAATATTTAGGTGAAGTCAGAGGACCCTTCAGTTTTTGATTTGTTCCCACCCTTGGAATATATTCTTTATTTCCAGCAGATTTGTGGTGTTTAAACAACCTAAGAGATGATTTCCAGCCAGGGGGAAGCAGAGCCATCCCAGAAGGAATGGAGGTTTTGGAGAATCACAGAACATCCAGAGTTGGAAGGGGCCCACAAGGATCACCAGCCCAACTCCTGGCCCTGCACAGACACCCCAACAACCCCACCGTGGGCGTGGGTTTGTGGGAGAAAGTATTTGGGAGAAAAAGTGGCCTGAGAGTTCAGGGAAGGAGCAAAGCGACCCTCAGACCCCATTTTCCATTGTGCTGTTGCTGCAGCTCCCACCCTGCCAGGGCCCTGCCCTGTCTCCGGGTGCCCCTGCTCCTGGCCAGCCTGGTTTGGTGTGTCCACCGAATCCCTGGGCCCAGGAGCTCTGCTTGTGTCCAGCCCGGTGCCTCCAGGCCTTACTGGGGAGTGCTGGTCTGCACTGGTCTGCAGTGTCCCTCCTGCCTTCTCCACGGGGTGATTTCACGGCTTTTCCTTGGAGCTGTCACCTCACTGTGACCCTGCTGGCTGATCCCTGCACCTTGTCCTGACCTGTGGATTGATTCCCTGCCTTCCCCTGGGAGCTGTGTGGGCTCCTGGCTGGACCTGGCCACCGTCCCTTGGTCTTGCTCCCTCACCCAGGTCCTGTGGGAAAAGCTGGAGGGGCTTTTTCCAGTCGTGGCATCCTAATCCTGGCCTTCCCTGAGGGAGCAGCCGTGCTCTCGCTGCTCCCTGACACATCCCAAACCTCCCAGCCTCCAGCTCCAAAGGGGTGAGCAGAACAAGAGCCACCCAGGTGGCCGAAAACTCGTCTAAGGCGGCCTCAGCTTTCTCCAGAGCTGCTAAATTTTGCTGCTTGCAAAAGCTTTTGTGGTGCCGGAACAATGCATGTGTGTATAAGGGGAACCTAGGCAAGATATCTACTTTCCAGGTTATTTTTGGTTTGCTTGGAAAAAAATGAGGAGGAGAGTGGGCTCCAAACCATGTTCCAAAGGCTGGAAAGGAAGCATCTGGAGTGCCCAGGGGTTGTCATAGTGAAGATGAGTGACACATAATAATGATGAATCCAGAAACTTTCACCTTGATTTCCCTGCCTGGTGGAGCTTTGAAGTGAGCCTCTAATATTATGTTAGCAGTTTATTGTGTGTGCTTCATTAAAAATACATCACAGGCCTCTCGGAGCTGGAAGGGACGCAAATTAGGTCAGCGAGTCCAGGCTCCCGCTGCTCTGCCAGGGCTCTGATCCTGCTAATGACTCCAGCCCAGCCCTGGCAGGTGCTCGTGTGCTGCCAATTCCAGCTCTGGGCTGACAGGGAACACAGGATTTCACTCTTTAAAACTTTCAGTTCCTGTTAAAAGCGGTTTATTTCATGTTCACTGCCCGGCTGGTGTTTGAGTGTGAGGGGGGCAGCTCTGCCCCAGCCCTGAAACCCCCGAGCCTGGGCTGATCCCCAGGGTGGGCAGCAGGGGAGGGGGGATTCTGCCCCTCTGCCCCACTCAGGTGAGACCCCACCTGCAGAGCTGCCCCAGCCCTGGGGCCCAGCACAGGAAGGACCTGGAGCTGCTGGAGCCAGCCCAGAGGAGGCCACGGAGATGCTCCAAGGGCTGGAGCCCCTCTGCTCTGGAGCCAGGCTGGGAGAGCTGGGGGTGCTCACCTGGAGAGGAGAAGGCTCCAGGGAGAGCTGAGATGTTCTGCAGCTCCCTCTGTGCTGTCAGCCAGGCAGAACCAGCCTCTGGATTCAGCCCTGGAGCAGTGCAGGTGTTGGGGGTGTGACATGGAGCTGCTCTCCAGCAGGAGGTCTCCTCCAGGCTGGAAGCGCTTTGGTGGAAGAGTGAATCCAGGAATGTGGCTGTGGGAGTCCTTCCTCATGGCTTGTCCCCAGCCCTGCTGTTCCCTTGGCCACTCCTTTGGGATATAGCGCAGTTTTAGGTGCCTCAGAATCCCTTTGTTCTGAGTTCTGTGACATCAGAAATGAAGGGTTTGCCTCCAGCTCTTTGTCACTCTGAGCTGGAGAACGTGAGGGACTGAGAAACCCCAGGGCTTGCTGCCACCTCATTGTCACTCTGGAGGGGTGAAACTCTTGGGGATTGGTGGCACCTCAGCATCACCCATTTTGTGTCTAGGCTGGGCTGCTGGTGCTGTGACTGGCAGGGTTAGATGGGATATTGGGAAGGAATTGTTCCCTGGGAGGGTGGGGAGGCCCTGGCACAGGGTGCCCAGAGAAGCTGTGGCTGCCCCTGGATCCCTGGCAGTGTCCAAGGCCAGGCTGGACGGGGCTTGGAGCAGCCTGGGACAGTGGGAGGTGTCCCTGCCATGGCAGGGGTGGCACTGCATGAACTGTAAGGTCCCTTCCACCCAACCCATTACTTGATTCCGTGATTCCATGATCCACCAACTCCATCAAGTCTCCTGTGGGCATCCCAGGGAATCAGGGCACCAAGCCCTGCACCTGGAGCTGTGGGTCCTCCTGATGTGGGTCTGGCTCTCAGCAACCTCAGATCTGAGCTGGGGAGGAGCCATCTGACCCCGAGTTTGCTGCGCCTGGAATAAGGTTTGGCCAGGGTCGGTGTGGGGCTGGCACATCTGGGGAGAGGCAGAGCAGAGCTGCAGGGGAGGCCCCAGTGGGGTTTGCCCTGAGGGACCATCACACTGCAGAGCTGCTGTGCTCTGCACTGAGGCCCACGAGCAGGGATTGACCCTGTGGGGAATTCAGAGCCCCTGAGAGCTCAGGGATCCCTCACTCACCGTCTGCCCAGCAGGACCTGGCAAATCCATGCACCCTGAGGTGTCCACCCTGGACTTTGTGGCAGGGGACACTTATTCCAGCTTGAAGATGCTGCTGTTTTCCCCGCTGGCTCCCCGGGGGAAGGAGAGCACAGCCCTTCATTAGCTGTAATGAGTGTCTGTCTAGAGCTGGGGCCACGGGCTCTGGGCTCTGCCAGAGCTGTGCTGAGCAGCCCGGCCTGACCTAGAAAAACCCCTTAATGTGGTGTTCGGTTTGCAAGGGGCAATGCTCTTATCTAATCAGCAGCCTCATCCCTCAGCAGCACAGCCACTGCAGCCGAGTTAACTCAATTAGGAAATCACCACGCCGAGCTATTTACAGGCGGGTTTTAATGGCTTTAGCAACAGCAGGACAGTCACGCGGAAACAAAGGGCACGACATGCTGTGATGGGATAACTGGGATAACTGGCATCCCCTGCACCCGCTGTGATGGGATAACTGGGATAACTGGGATAACTGGCATCCCCCTGCACCCCCTGAGCCCTGGCAGAGCCCTGCTGTTCCGTGGGGCTCTCTCCTTCCCGCTGAGCCCCTCTTCCTGAGGCTCCTTCTTTGTCATCTCTCAGCCTCAGAGAAACTCTCACATTTCCAAAGCATTTCAGTTGGAGAGGGGGCGTGGTGGGGGTTTTCTTGCCTTTTTCTTTTTTTTTTTTTTTCTTTCCCCAAAAATTTTATTTTAAGGCCATCCTCCCCCTCTCCCCTGCTCCAGGCCTGCTTTGCCTTGTGTTGGCCCAGTTGGGATGTGGCAGCTGCCCCGGGGGCCGTGCTGGACACGGGAGGTTCCCCGGGGAATGGGGTCAGTCCCTGGAAGGTGTTTGCCTCCCGGGAGGCTGCTCCTTTAGGGCTCCTGGGACGTTTTCTTCCCATCTTCAGCAGCCGAAGCAGAGTCACCAGAGCCCTTGTGCCAGGAGCGTCACAGAGAAAGGCAGAGCTGCTCCTCCACACCTCCTTCCCTCCAGGAAGGGCTCAGCCCTGTGTTGTCACGGCTCACAGAGAAATGGAGGCTCTGGGTGAGGAAAATGCCCCAGGTGGCCTCAAAGGGTAGGAGCAGCAGTGGGATTTGGGCTTGAACTGCTGTGTTTTCATCCGGGGCTCACGTAATATTCAGAATTGAAATCCGGAACCGAGGATTTAAATCAGCATCTTTCCTGAATATATAAATTCCCTTATCTATGGTTTCTCCTTTGCATGTCCTCTTGTGTTTCACTACCAGAGGAATACATCAGGTCTGAGTGGATTTTGGAGACATTTCCCCCCCAAGGATGGGCAGCTGGAGGTGGAAAGCCCGGCCTGGGGAGCGACCTTGTGGTGGAATGAGGTAGGAATTCCAGGGCTGCCCCCCATGGGGTCAGATCCTGGCAAACCTTCCTTCAGATAAGGAACGAAATGATCTCATCGTTTTCCCCCGTGGCCTCACCTCACTCAACCTCGAGAGCACCGGGGGTGGAAGAGCAGCTCTGTTCTGCTTCCCACAGGCAGCATTTCATGTGTGGCCTCTTTCCCCGAGCCCTGCTCTGGATACAGCACTAAAAATGGGCTGCTGCTCGTTGCTGTGGTGTCCAGGCGCTTCCCAGCCAGCCAGGAAGGGTTTTAAATGTTGGAAAATAGGGAGGTTATTTTATCAGCATTGCAGGCAGTGTTTTTTTCCAGGTGCTTGGAGAGCAGGGTTGGGGCTGGTGACCTCTCATCTGCCCAAAACGCACCCGGGGTTTGGGTTGTTAGAGCAGCAGAGTGCCAGGAAGCTGCTCCCAAACTCCTCCTTCTCAGCAGACAAAAGATCCGTGATTGGACTGCTCTGAGGGTGACATACAAGCTAAAAAAACCACAAGCATAAACCGCAAGAATAACAAAAAACTCCTCAAAATTGTGGCATTTCTATTCTTTCCATCCCAAGCATTCAGCTAACAGGCAGCATTTATAAAATCATGGAATGGGTTGGGTTGGGTTGGGAGGGGCCTTTAAAGGACATCTGCTCCCCCCCCTGCCATGGGCAGGGACACCTCCCACTGTCCCAGGCTGCTCCAAGCCCCATCCAACCTGGCCTGGGACACTGCCAGGGATCCAGGGGCAGCCACAGCTTCTCTGGGCAAACGAGCCAGCTGTCTCTAATGAGAGTGTTTTGGGGTGCAGGTTCATTCCCTGAATTTGGACCCCACACCAGCCCTCAGCATTTCCATGGCCACGTCAGTGTCTTGAAGCTTTTCTAGCATTTTTTTGCCCACTTCCCGAGGCAGTTTGGAAGTCTTGCTGTCCCTGCCTCAGTCTCAGCAGGGAGCTGAGCCACCCAACATCCCAGTAATCCTTGAGGCCAGAAGAGTTGGACCCAATGGAACTATCAGCGTTTTTCCAAATTTAATCTTTTTGCCTCAGGAGGACTGGAAAGACAAAAACTGTGTGTTCAACAGAAAAAACGCTGTGGGATTGGTTCTATTTCAGGTTTGACAGTGGAAGCAGAAGCTCAGTAACAGCGGCCTGCAGTGAGGTGCCAGGCCCTGAGACAGGCGGGCGGAGGCCACTCCTGTCCCCCAGGCCAGCCCTGGGGATGCCTTTCGGGACTACCTGAAACAGAGGCCAGACAAAATTAAGAGAATAAAAGCAGTGATATTTATTGAAGGGCCTTCAGGTGCATTCAGGGCAGTCAAAGCCCCCCACCCCCACCCCCGAGGGGCTGCACTCCAAAAACAGACGATGGGACGATGGTTCTCAATCTTTTATAAGTTCGGTCCATTTGCACATCGGGGTTAATCCTCCAATTACAGCCTCAGGTAATGAGTCATTCACCCCAAGTTTGCTCCCCCCAACTCACTTTTGTTTACATTTCTCGGGGCCTGAGGCAGTGAGGTGTCCTTGATTCCCAGGCCTGGAGAGGAATTGTTTTGTCTGAGCAAAACGGGAGAACAGCAGCTGACAGGCTGTGTGGAGTTTGGAGTTCCACACTAAAGAATGGCAAGATCACAAATATATGAAAATACAAAAGCTAAAATCCTAAGGCATCACTGGGAGCTCTGCCAAGGGTGGGGAGCACAGCTCTGGTCCCTGCTCTGCTTCTGCCCCTCTGAGGGATCTCAGCAGTGGCCAGGCAGGGGAGAGGGCCTGGGGGCGAGGAGAGGTCCCAGAGCGTCCCCTCCCTTTGCTTCTTCTCAGGGCACACGCTGGGCTTGGGGTGAGATCTCTGAGCTCCCTCCTCCCCTGGGATCACTGTCCCCAGCTGCAGCATCGTGCCAGGCCCTTCCCATGGGAATGCAGGTGAGCAATCCCACCTGTCCCAGGGCCCTCTGCAGCACCGTGTCCTTGCCTTGCCTCGCTCCAGAGCCCTGGTTTCCCACATGGAGCAAAACGGGGTTTGTGCCTCAATGTCCCCGTGGTGCCACGTCCCACACTCGCCTCCCTGGGCCCGGGGTGCAAATTCACCCCCCACAGCTCCACCCTCAGCATTTCCTTGGCCACGTGGTGCCCATGGGTGTTGTAGGATCGTGGAAACAATCACAGAGTCATTGAGTCTGGAGAAGACCTCCAGGACCACCAAGTCCAACCTTCGACCATGCCCACTAATCCCCAAGTGCCACCTCTGCTCATTTTTTGAACACTTGCAGGGATGGCGACTCCAGCACTGCCCTGCCAGCCTGTGCCAATGCCTGACCACCCTTTCAGGGAAGAAATTTTCCAAATATCCAACCTGAACCTCCCCTGAAAGCTGGAAGCTTCACAAACATTTTTGTGCCCGGTGTCACCACGCGTGGAAGCTTGGAAGGCTCAGTGCTCCCACATCAATCTCAGGGAACTGAGTCACACAAAGACTAAAATGTCTCTAAAACATCTCAGTTCCTTTCAGGAGCTTCTTTTTTTCAGCCTCAAGAAATTGTTTGCATGTTGAGAACAGCCTGTGTGCCTCCTGCCTGAAATCAATGGGCTTTTGGTCAAGATGGAGCTGAGGGAAAAAAATCCCCTTGCCAAAAAATGGGCTTTTGCCCAAAATGCCTGTGGACATCTGTGAATCTGATAAGAGTCTGGATTTCTTTTCCTCAAGTTTTTGCAGGAAACATTTGCAACAGGAACACGCTGATGGATTTCTCACAAGGGCACGGAGTGACAGGACAGAGGGAATGGCTTTAAGCTGGAGGAGAGGAGATTTAAATTGGATATTGGGAAGGAATTGTTCCCTGGGAGGGTGGGGAGGCCCTGGCACAGGGTGCCCAGAGAAGCTGTGGCTGCCCCTGGATCCCTGGCAGTGCCCAAGGCCAGGCTGGACAGGACTTGGAGCAGCCTGGGACAGTGGGAGGTGTCCTGCCATGGCAGGGGTGGCACTGGATGAGCTTTAAGGCCTTTTTCAACCCAAACCATTCCATGATTCCATGGTTCCACAGCACTGTAACCATCACTGAAAAAACCCAAAAGACAACAGCTTTAAAAAATGAAAATTTTGGTGGAAAACTGCAATCCCTGGGTGATTTCCTTTCCCAACACTAAGGGGAAATGTTGAAGAAAGTGGAATTTTGCTGCGAAGGAGTGGGAGCTGTTGCTGTTCCTCAGGCAGCTGGAGCATGAGCTCATAGAGGCAAAATAGAAGTGGAGCCTGTGCTCTGGGGGCGAAGGCGTCTGGGGAACAGGAGCAGATTGTTGCACCAGGGAAAGGCATTAGGATTCAACAAGTGCAAACTGACAATCACGAGGAAGGAGCAGGGAGGGAGAAGATCAGGTTAATTAGCAGCCCGGAGGAATTGGAGGCCATGAGCTCAGCAGAACTTTGTGGAGGAATTAATTAAAGGTTTGTTTGGAGCCGAGCTTGACGATAAAGAAAAAACCTAAAAATCCCCTGTTGCATCCTGACACTCGGAGCTGGTCCTGGAGCGCTGCCAGGCACTGGCACAGCCCCTGTTTACACCTCCAGGAGCCGGTGGACAGGAGGGAGAATTAATTGCCGTGAGTCGGACGAGGCTGTCAGAGGGAGCCCGGCAGAGCTGCCTCATCCCTGCTCCCTGCTGGGTGGGCAGGATGGGGAGAGGGAGCCGAGCAGCGGGAGGGGATCATGCCAGGGATGTGCCAGGCATCACTCGGTGCTGCAGCGCCCCTGGGGACAGGGACAGGGGGACTTTGGGGACAAGGCGGGAGCCAGAGGGATTCTGGGGACAGGGAAAGAGCCAGGGGGACTCTGGGGGCAGGGAAAGAGCCAGGGTGATTTTGGGAACAGGGAAAGAGCCAGAGGGACTTCGGGGACAGGGCAGGAGCTGCCAAGCACCATCCCTGCAGGGCTCCATTCCCTGCTCCGATGGATAACCCACTCACCATGCTGGACGAAGCACAGGGGCAGGTCAAGGCCTTGCAGAAAGGTTGTGCTGGTGCAGGGGCACCGGGAGAATTCCCTTAGGAGGAGCAGTGGGAGTGCAGCTGCTTGGCTCCAGTCCTCAGGGCAGAGGGAATTCCTGGCTGGACTCGGATCAGAGAATCCCAAAATGGTTTGGGTTGGAAGGGGCCTTAAAGCTTATCCAGTTCCAGCCGTGTCCCCGGGCAGGGACACCTTCCACCATCCCAGGGTGCTGCAAGCCCCGTCCAGCCTGGCCTTGGGCACTTCCAGGACCTTGATTTTTGCTCCTGTGCTGTTGAGAGGTTCAAGGACCTTTGTGTGCGGTGTGACTAAAGCAGGACACAGTGACACAATACTGGCCTCCCGACCACTGAAGTCCCTCTCAGCTTGGAGCTGACAGATATAACCATGAAGGGCACCTGACATCATCCTCTGTTTTTAAACATTAATATTGGGCATTACCTAACCCATGTGAAATGGGTTGGGAAGTGACAACAGACTCCCGAGCACGAGTAATCAACACAGAACTGTCACTGAACGGGGACATTTCTGTTGGGATCGCAAGGAAACACTGAAGCCTTTGTACTTTTCAACTTTTCTATCAATTATCTAAAAATAAATGCGAAATTTGCAGATAACATCAGGCCTGGCAGGATGGATGTACAGATAAAAGCAGGCAGCTCTGCAGCCGGAGATAATTCCCGGGAGCGGGGCTGCTCCATTAAAATGTGTTTTCTCACCAGCAGATGAGTGTTGGATGGTTTGGGGCAGGGCACCTGGAGGCTCCAGCTCCGGCAGGGAGCAGGGGAAGGTGACGGTGCTGGATGTCACTGCCAGGCCAGCGCCTTGGGGTGGGATTTCACAGCATCCAGGACGGGAAAAAAGGTGATTTCAGCTTTCTGCGAGGCACTGGTGGGACTGGTGGAAAGATGCTTTTCCTTTGACACTCTCTGCTTAGTGAGTTCCGAGGAATATTGATGCTGTGGGATTAATTGGTGGTGTAACTGGTGTTACTGGTGGGCAGTGTGTGGTCAGCTCACAGCCAGACTGGGGCACTGCTTTGGACAACTCCCCGTGCCCCTGGGGTGATGCAGCTCCCCTCAGGCAGGAATCACAGGGAGATTCCATCCCCAAATTCCTGCCAGATGGCCCTGGAGGGGTGTTTGGGGCTGGGCTGCATGCCAGGGCTGGCTCAGGGTACCCCACATGGCCATGGGATCCCTGAAGGTGTTTCCACCAGGCCTGGATGCACCAGGCCACCTCTCCCAGGTGTGACACAGAGCCCTCTGTGGGACCCAGCTCTGGGGTCCCTCTGGGCGTCCTGGGCCAACAGCAAAAAGAGTCAAACACAACTTTCCAGCTTCTTTTCTGTTCCCAAGGGATCTGTGCCAGGTCAGACCCCAGCGGACACCAGCGTGGGATCCCTGGGGACAAGCAGGAGTTGGGAATGCTCCAGCCTGGTGGTGTGGACGCAGATGACCATAAAAATGTCCCTCAGTGCATCACAGAGTCGTGGAATGGGTTTGGGCCCAAGGGAGCTGAACGAGGCTTTGGGATGATCTATTTTGTCTCAGCTCTGTTGCGTTTAAATCATTTCAATTTTACACCTGAGTAGGAACAGCCCTGGCTGAAGCTGTGCCCCAGGGGCCCCTGCAATTCTGGATTTCAAACCTGTTCCTGCTCCGTGGCAGGTTACAAATGTCCTGTGAGGGAGCTGATGTGACATCAGGCACGGCTTGTTCAGCTTTGAGGCCAGAGCTGGCGCTTCCCTTTGCCTGATCAGCACTGGGATGGAGGGAAACTGCCATTTCCATGGATACAGGGCTCCGGCACAGGCAGGTGCCTGGAAAAGAAACAGTGAAGTGCCTCTGGAAGAGGAATTTTAGTAGGAATATCACGTTTTGTGGGATCTGTCCGTGCAGCCTTAGAGGTTACAGAGGAGGAGCAGGGTCTGGCTGCAGCCGCTGCCACGAGAGCTGCTCAGTCAAACCAGGGTGGGAATCCTTCCCCAGCCTGGCCAGAGGAATAAATAAAGGGAGCTGAGGCCAGAGGAGAGGAAGGTGGGAATGCTCTGGGATGCTGGGCTGGTTTCGGCTCTGCAAGGAGGCTTTTCTCAGTCATCTGTGCAGAACTAATGATACAGCTAAAGAGGGAGCTGGAATGTTACAGGAATCCTGAGATCAGAGGGAAGATAAGCAGATGTAAACATCTCCAATTCCTACAATAGGGGGATTCTTTTTCTGGAGGTGCTGAAGAGAAAAGAAGAATTTTACCCGCAGCCCCGGAGCTGATTGGGGGTGAGACAGCAGCCCCGAGCCTCCTGAGAGAGGGGGATTTATTTAGAAGACAACCACAGGCAAATATGTTCTTTTTTCTTCCCTTGCTTTTTGATGAGGAATATTGCCGGAATCAGCTCAGGGGAGGGAGGCTTTGATCATCCTTTCGGAGAGTGAAAAAAGCTGCTTTGAATTCTGCTGCAAAGCAGGTCCCAGGAGGGGCTGTGGGAGGGATGCTCACCCTGGGGCAGAGCCCCTGGGCAGCTGTGGGACTGGCCGGGGAGAGGGAGCGTCCCCTGTGCCCATCCTGTGCCCATCCTGCCCTTCAGACAGACCTGCAGGGGCACAGGAGCCTTGAGAGCACAGGATCATGGAATGGGTTGGGAAGGGACCTTAAATCCCACCCAGTGCCACCCCTGCCATGGGCAGGGACACCTCCCACTGTCCCAGGCTGCTCCAAGCCCCATCCAACCTGGCCTTGGACACTGCCAGGGATCCAGGGGCAGCCACAGCTTCTCTGGGCACCCTGTGCCAGGGCCTCCCCACCCTCCCAGGGAACAATTCCTTCCCAATATCCCATCCGTCCCTGCCCTCTGGCACTGGGAAGCCATTCCCTGTGTCCTGTCCCTCCATCCCTTGTCCCCAGTCCCTCTCCAGCTCTCCTGGAGCCCCTTTAGGCCCTGCAAGGGGCTCTGAGCTCTCCCTGGAGCCTTCTCCTCTCCAGGTGAGCACCCCCAGCTCTCCCAGCCTGTCACACCCTCAGGGTGCTGCTAACGAGGTGAGGAACCAAAGGTGCCACACAAACCTGAGCTGCTCCTTGAGAGGAACCCGGGGGCCTCCAGAAGACAACAAAGACCAACCATCTCAGGCCCTATTTGGGGATAAAACCATCCAGAAGCCAATCCTGGTGTGGAGGAACCCAAGGTCCAAGTGGCCAAGGCTTCCTTGGTGGTAAAAGCAGTGCCCAGATGAGCTCCTCAAAACAGGAGGGAAGGTTGGGAACAGATTCCTGGCAGGAGCTGCTAAATCCATCCCTGCTCCATGTGGAAAAGTTGTGGCATCAGGAAACGTCCAAGAAGAATAGAACTTTGGTTTGAGGTGGGTCATGAACACAGTTCCCCCAGGAAAATGCCCTTGGGGTTTCTAAACAGTGGCTGGGGTCAGAGAGGAGCCAGATCCAGTGCTGTGAAATGGGAACGTGAAAAACCCGATATTTGTGGATTTGCCTGGTTTGTCCTGCACTCAGAAACAAGTGTTTGTTTAGATGGTGCTAATCAGAGGAGCATGAAAATATTCCCAAAATAAATGCCTTTTGTAATTCAAGAACCAGTGTTTCTCTGAAGGAAATTGCTTTGAGGGACTGACACTAATTTTCAATTATTTTTTCTCATTCTCTGCTTCTATTTTAAGCAAAATGTTTAAGAAACAAAACTTCACAAGACTTTGAAAGTGCATTTAGTTGAGTGTGGGGGTTTTTCTTCTCTTTGGCCACTGAAACCCCATGAGAAAGGAGAAAACTCAGATTCTCCCATGTGGGTATTGGCTCCTACCCAATAAAATCATTTTTTTTTCCAAAGGTAGCTTTACGAAATCATGAATATTTAGACCCAAAGCTTCACTTTTGAAAAATGAGGAGCTCTCCTCTGCTTGCCCATGGTTTTGAACTGGACAAAGTTCAAGTTAGAGGGAAACTCCAGGTGGGAAAATGAAATCTTCCTGTGAAAGGAATTGTAAAGAGATTTCTTTGCTTCCTGAAAACGCTGTAATTGAAAAAAAACAATCAGAGGCCACCTCGGTTTTCTTATCAGTTTGAGTGTTATTATTTCTCTGAGCCTTTTTCCAAGATTTTTCTCCGACTGCTGGTGGAGACAAACCAAGAAAAATTTATTCCCAACACCTGCAGAATGTGGCAAATTGGTCCTGCCTGATAGGCATCCCAGATAATTGCTGTGGAATCCTCTCTTTTTGGGAAAAGCCTGCTCTGGCACCACAGCTCTGGGCATTAAATCACATTTATCTCCCCCCGTGGGATTAAACCCTGGGAAGGATGGTCTGGGAATAACCCAGGGAGCAGAGCTGGGCAATTCCAGGGCTCAGCCTGGAGCAAAGGAGGCTCAGGGGGGACCTTGTGGCTCTGCACAACTCCCTGACAGGAGGGGGCAGCCGGGGGGGTCGGGCTCTGCTCCCAGGGAACAGGGACAGGAGGAGAGGGAACGGCCTCAGGCTGGGCCAGGGGAGGGGCAGGGTGGATATTGGGAACATTCCTTCATCACCAAGTGGCTAAACCTTGGCAGGGGCTGCCCAGGGCAGGGGTGGAGTCCCCATCCCTGGAGGTGTCCAAGGAAGGAGCAGAGGTGGCACTTGGGGACAGGGTTCAGTGGTTGAAGGCTGGGCTTTGTGACCTTGGAGGTCATTTCCAGCCTTAATGACTCCATGATTCTGTGATTCCATTCCTTGTGGGGTCAGAACCAGCTGGGCTGTGTCCCCAGCGTCCTCCTAACCTTCCCACAACAGCCTTCAGTGGAGCTGATCCCGGAGCTGCTGCTCGGAAGTGTGGGAAGAGAAGCCAAGGACACGGCAGGGAGCCCAGGAACTGCAGCCCTCCCAAAGGATGCTTTGGGTCCAGCCCCGCTGATTCACCCTCTGCTCCAAACCCAGCCCTTCCACATGGATCCTCCTGCCTTTCCCCATCCTCCTGGGCCTGGCCGCTCTGCCAGGAGCTGCTGTGTCCCCAGGCTGTGTCCCCAGACTGTGTCCCCAGACTGTGTCCCCAGGCTGTGACCCTGGCTGTGACCCCAGGCTGTGTGCCCACGACTCCATCCCCAATGCCCCACAGTTCTGTCCCCTGGCTGTGTCCCCAGTCCTGTGACCCACAGCTCCATCCCCAAAGCCCCCAGGCTGTGTCCCCAGCTCTGTCCCCAGGCTGTGTCCCCA
>VWZT01009088.1:52613-69985 GCA_013397055.1 Pachycephala philippinensis
GCTCGCTGTGTCCCCAGGCTGTGTCCCCAGCTCTGTCCCCAGGCTGTGTCCCCAAAGCCCCCCAGCTCTGTCCCCTGGCTCCATCCCCAGAGCCCCCCGTCTCTGCACTCTGCCGCTGCCTTTGTTCTCCTTTCATCTCTCCTTTATCAGCCGCGGCCAGGCAGCGCTTCCCGCCCGGCAATTAACAGTGGCAATTAAGAGCTGCCGAGGTAGGTGTTTCCCCTCCGGAGGGACCTGATGTTTTCCATGCTGAGCAGGAGAGAGATTCCCACCGAGGGAGCTCGTTTGTGCTGATGAGGAAGCGTTGTCCTTGCTGGAATCTGAGCTCAGGCTAAAAAGTTGCAAAGTATTAAATTGTTTTTTTTTTTTTTTTAATCTCCTGCCAGTCCCAAATCCCTGTCAAAATATAAAAGAACATAAATTTCAGGTGATTGCTGCCCGGTCTGTGCTTTTCAGAGTTAGAAAATCAGGTGAGCAGTGGGGAGAAGCAGCGGTTACCCAGGAAAGGCCTCTTTTCCCACATCCATTTGAAGGGAATGGTTGTTATGGAAAGGCAGGATATTAGAGTTGTCCACAGGATGCAGCCACTGCTCAGTAAATGCTGCCTCAAAAGGTGTCTGTTGAGCCTCTCAAACCCTTTAGTGAATGATAAAATGGAAAAAGCTGGGAAATAATGGGAAAAGATAATCTGGACCCAAATGGAAAAAGCCATCTGCAAAAATCTAATCAAGCCACCAGTGACACTGAGCATTTCCAGTGACTTTTAGCTCGGAATTCAAACACTCCTGGTGTCCAATAATGGCGCTTTATGTCTTGTGCACTGAGTGCCAGTGTGGAATTAACCGGAAAAATATGGATTTTTATAAATAAGGCTGGTTTTCTGTACCTGGAAAATAAGTTTAAGCCTCACCCTGCTTGTTCTCGAAGTGATCTAATGTTGAAACAAGAACAGTCTCCACCACTGTCTGGGTGCTGATGAGAAATGATTAATCCAATCCTGGCTGGCATAGCTTCACAGGCATCCCCAGGACAGCTGGATGGATGGGGCACTCCACAGAGATGGAGCCCCGTGCAAATAAAACAATGAGGAAATAAGGGAATGTTATTGATGGAGATTATTTCTCCCCTTCCTCGATCATAACAGTTTTATATCTGTGTAAAAATGAATTCTGCTTGGTAATGCAGTCTCTGGGAGTTGTATTTATTCTGTTTATTGCTATCAGGAACTTATTCCTTTGCATAAATTATTCATGGGAATTAGACATGCTCGTGAGGCCTTGTTGGTGTGGGGAGGGATGGGGAGCAGAAAGGCAGCAGGAAATGTCTTGGTTTGGGTTCCTTGGAGGAAGAGAGCTTGGAAATCATGGGAAGTGAGGAGAGCCCAATGGGAATGGGTCACAGCACTAAATTCTTCTGGGCACAGGAGCCCTGCGGGTGTTGGGGTGTCTTTGCCACACAGGGCAGAGCTCTGTGGGGGCACAGAGAGCCCCTCAAAGCAGCAAAGAGTGGGAGAGGAGGAGCTCTCCCCTTTAACAAGGCACCAAGTTCATCCCCCAGCCTCCACAGGTGCAGGATTCTGTGCAGACAGAGCATTCCGGGGGAGATTTAACATCCTGCTGGAACATCTGTTCTCCCTGAGCTGTAAAAAGGGGCTGGATGGCCATCGGTGATCAGCAGGAGATGGGAAAAGATCAGCATTAGTGTCCCCTGTGGGGAGGAATCTCTGGCAGGGAGCACAGGCACTCCAGGCACGGCTCGCCTCTGGCAGATGCCAGGCAGGAGGAGCCGTGGGATGGGGACAAAGCCCCGGGAGTGTGCGCGCAGCAGATGCCAGGCAGGAGGAGCGGTGGGATGGGGACAAAGCCCCGGGGTTGTGCCCTCAGCAGATGCCAGGCAGGAGGAGCAGTGGGATGGGGACAAAGCCCTGGGGTTGTGCCCTCAGCAGATGCCAGGCAGGAGGAGCCGTGGGATGGGGACAAAGCCCTGGGGTTGTGCCCTCAGCTGCTGCCCACCCGCGGCTCACCCGGCAGGGCAGGGGCTGCTCCCAGCCTTGCCCACGGGGGCTTTTGCAAACCAACTCTCCTCTATTTTAAAGCACATTGTTATGCTTAAAAGCAAATTTCTTCCCTGCTGTGATGGGATTACATTTTAAATATTGTCCCAGTGTGGGTCTGGCCTCAGGAGCTGGGTTTGCAGGGCTGCTGCAGCTGGAGGGGACGGAGCTGCCCTGCCTGCACCCCTCACCCCAGATCTTCTCTCCTCCCCTCTGCCGTTCCTGCTCAAACCTCTCCCAAGTCGCTGTTGTCTCGTTGCCCCTTTCCAAGTGGTAATTCAGGAGGCCTGGCTGATTTGCATTTTTTGGGAGAGTTCTTGGCGCTGCTGGGGTGTTTTTGTGCCCGCCTGAGCCCCGTGTGTGTCCCAGCACAGCTGGACCTGCAGGAATCAAACCCCAGGGGTGACGCTCTCAGCAAAGCTGCGCAGCCTGTCTCGATATCCCACCTGCAGCAAAGCTGGGAGTTCATCTGGAATTTCTGCAGCTGCTGGGTGGATTTTCTGTGCAGCATTCACAGGGTTGTGGTGCACACAGAGCCCTGTCCTGGTCTGGGTGAGGAGCAGAGCCCACGCTGAGGCTCCCATGGCTTTATCCTTGGAAAACAGCAGCTCCCTGTGAGCCCCACAGGCACCAGATTGCAGCTCCAGGGGCTGGGTGACAGTTTCTAGCTGTCAAGTGGCTCATTCCTCCTCCAGAAGCCTGGGATGCTGTGAGGAAACTGGCCGGGTGCTCTGGGGCTTTCTCTTTTCCATTGGCAAGGGAAGAATGGAACATCCTGGCAAAAGCCATGATGGAAAACACGGGGCAGAGCAGGAGAAAAGTGTGATGTGAGTAACTGGCAGCTTCTTCTCAATGCACACAGGAATCACTTAAAATCCACCACTCACTGAGGAAGAGGTTGAGGAGTCACTTCCTTCCCCATGGTGTCATTCCACACGGGAAATCTGGTGAAGCAAATCCCCAGGGAGCTGCCCAGCCCCAGCTCGGAGCTGCCCCCCACCCTCTGCTGCCTTGTGGGTGTTTCCAGCCCCAAACCTTTCAACTCCTTCCCAGCTGAGCTGGAGGAAGCTACAGAGGAAACACTGGAGAGATCCAGATCAGTGGGGAAGGGTCAGTTCCTTATGGAGCAGCTGAGGACACTTGGAATGTTCAGCTGGAGGGGCAACACCTTGGGGGCTGCAGCTCCTCCCGAGGCAGCTCCGATCTCTGCCCCCTGGGACAGGGACAGCAGCCAGGGAACGGCTGGAGCTGGGCCAGGGCAGGCTCAGGCTGAGATCAGGGAAAGGTTCTTCCCCCAGAGGGTGCTGGGCACTGCCCAGGCTCCCCAGGGAATGGGCACGGCCCCGAGGCTGCCAGAGCTCCAGGAGCGTTTGGGCAGCGCTGCCAGGGATGCCCAGGGTGGGGTTGTTGGGGTGTCTGGGCAGGGCCAGGAGCTGGGCTGGATGTTCCTTGTGGGTCCCTCCAGCTCAGGACATTCCACGATCCTGTGATTCCATGAACGATGTGCATCCAAACCCACCAGACGCAAGAGCCTCAATCAAGGCACAGACAGCACCGATCAGATTGGTGATAAGAGAAATGATAAAGCCATGACCCCACAAATGACTAGGAGATGAACAGAGATAACAACTTAATGGGAGCTCACTCCAAGATAAGGAAATGGGGATGGTGAACAGGAGCCAGGAATTTATTCATAGGGAAATGCCAAGTGGAGAGAAAGAGGTGCTGTGATTTCTGCATCCAACAATGGGGAGAGATAAACTGTGCCCCTGGAGCTGATATCCACATTGTTAACACACGCTGTCACGCTGGAAACGGGAGACAAAGCCTCGCAAGGATGAGTCAAGACTTGGAAAACCTGAGTGTGCCAAACAGAAGCAGCTCCATCCTTCAGTTTATTAAAGTGAAGTTTGTGAATAATAGCACAGCACAAAAATCCCCCCAGAGGGTGCAGATTCCTGATAGCAAAACAATGTCTAATTTCGCAGATAAGCACAGATCAAGATCCAGGGGTAGGAAATTGCAGGCATGGGAGGCTGAGGCTGGGAATGACGCAGGGACTCCACTCCTGATAACGGGAACTCTTTAAAAAGCTCGGGATCTTTTGTTAGAACCTCTAAAAACGAGACACACTCTGCACTGTGGGCTCCAAGTTGGAAGGGCTGGATCTTGCAGAGAAATCCAGAGCCCTGGGGCTACACAGAGCCCAGAGTGAGAGATTTTTTAGGCAGCAACCTGAGATGGCATTTTAGGAAGTTTCGGATATTCCTGAATTAGAGCCCGAGGCTGGGCCACCCACGTGTTCCTGGGTGTTGCCTTGGTGGACCCCAATCCTTCAGTTTGCTCAAGGAAGGAGGGAAATAAATTCATATTTCAAGCAGAAAGAGCAAGGTCGTGCTGTGTCAGATGCCAGGCTGCTTCCCTAACCCTGAATCCCAAATATTCCCTGCTCGCTGGGGGCATTCCACAAACCAGGAGGAATTAGCTCCTGATCATGGATATAAAAATAAGAAGATGCTGGTGTCAGTCCCTCCGTCCAAGGTGTGCTTTGGTTCCTCAGACAGTCCCTTTCCATGGAGACAGAAAGGACACTGAAAACCCTGAGGGACACAATGGAAACCACTGGGAATCAATCCAGGAATGAGCAGTGGAAAGGAAAACCCACCTTCCATCCATCCATCCTGCCTGGAATCTGCATCCCCATCGTCAGTGTACAGGTGACAGGGCTTGAACAGACACAGAGCTCTCTGCACTTGGGAATCCGCCCATGGAAAGAGGGATGTGGGATTTGCTAGAAAAAAGATGGGACCTGCAGCTAAAGTCCTTGGAAAATCGTTTTTCCTTTGTTATGTTGAACTTACAATGTAATTTCTTCCTGTTTTCTGAATTTCTCAGATTTATGTGCCCTTGTTGGCTGAAAGCAATGGCAGCAACAAGCACAGAGCTGTCCTGCAGTGGAAAAAAATCCCCAGGATGTCACTAAGAAACTGCAAATATTTAATTATCAACAGCTCTGGGCCACAATCGGTCACAATTAGATCCCCTCTGTAATCAGTCTAATTGGGAACAGCCCTGAATGGAGGTGCTGGGCTCTCATTGAGGCTGCTCTCCCTTTCCTGGAAACATCAATGCTGCCTCTGACGTGGGCTCTGCCTGCATCTCGTTCCCCTTCCCTCACCCCGGCTTTTCCATGAATGTCCAAACCACATCCGTTCTCTGAATCACAGCCCCATCCCGCCCTCACTGCTCCGGGCAAAGCAGCTCACAAAATAATTCACTTTGCTGTAAAGTCCCTTGGTTCTGTGGGCCCTGGGAGCAGGAGCTGGCAGCAGTTCGGGTGTGGTGGTGACAGCTCAGATCTTCCACCTCCTTCTGCTCTTTGTAAGCGGGGGGCAAGGCCGCTGTGTCGGATTGTCAGGAGCAGGGATCCGCAAGGAATTGTTCCCTGGATTTGGCCAGTGATCCAGAAAAAAATAATAGTGTGAGGCTGACCCAAAACTACAGCTTTAGAGACATTTTGGTGAAGCGAAAGTGCCCCTGGTGGGGTAAAATGCCAAATGAAACATTTTCTCTGACAAGAATTGGGTTGTTTTGTATCGGGGGACTTGGTTTTAATATGATTTGTAGGAAAGGGGGAATTTTAGTCCCCCTTTTTTGCTCACCTGGCTTGTGTTGGAGCTGGGATGGGAACCCAGGGGCTGCATGGACACAACCTGCACTGGGATATGGGGAGGAGGCACAGAATCCTGGAATGGTTTGGGTTGGAAAGGACTTTAAACTCATCCCATTCCACCCCTGCCATGGGCAGGGACACCTTCCACTGTCCCAGGCTGCTCCAAGCCCCGTCCAACCTGGCCTTGGACACTGCCAGGGATCCAGGGGCAGCCACAGCTTCTCTGGGAACAGGGATGGGGAGTAGGGGAGCAAGGACGATGGGATGTGACCCTCCTAGGAGGGGGAGGATGGGGCTCCCTCCGGATGCCCGCAGGTGTCAGAGGGACCAGGAGCCCGGCAGGATCCATCTGCACAGACACGGGGGCAGAGTGGGGAAGTCTCCATCCCAGTAATGATCCAGAGTCATGGTCAGCAGTGAGGGATCCTCCCTGCCAGGAATCCATCAATCCATCAGTGCTGCCAGCAGGGAGATCTCCATGGAGGGAAAAGCAGTGATTTTCCTGCTGAAACCTGGATTTTTCTCCAGCAGGCTCTATGAGCCGCGGCTGTTGAAGGATAAATCGGAGCTGATAAATTTCTCCTTTCCTTGCTCGTCCCCCAGTGTCCAGTTTCCTCCTGGAGGAGCGGGTGCAGGGCTGGAGGAACACCCTGGGTGAGGGGCACGGTCGCCCCATCCCTGGGGGCTGCTCTCCACCAGCAGAAGCTGCTCCTCGCCCAGGTTCTCCCAGTCCAGCTTTACACCTGCAGCTCCTCATGGCTCCAGAATCCATGCTTGGAAGCAGATTTTCCCTCAGCTACTACAAATCATGGATTTATTCCTGCTTTGTGGTGCTTCTCCAGCCCTGGGACACGGCCACTGTGGGCAGCCACAGGGGACAGGGCTGTGCCAACCTCACCGAACACCTGGGCATTTGGGAATTGCTGAGTTTGGAAAGGGATGGAAGAAAGAAGAATTGAGCACAGCTGGAGGTCAGGAAAGAGGGAATCTTCTTTGGGAAGGCCAAAACCTGCACTGGCCTTGGTGTCCAGGTCACACACCCACCCACCCAGGCTCTTCTTGGTCTGTAAAGCGAAGCTGGAGCTGAGAGAGGAGTGGGGAGCACAGAGCAGAGGCACTGAACAGCTCCAGTCCCAAAACAATCCCACCTGGAGCCAGGGTTTGGGAGCTCCCATCTGGAGCCAGGATTTGGGAGTTCCCACCTGGAGCCAGGGTTTGGGAGCTCCCACCTGGAGCCAGGGTTTGGAACATCCCACCTGGAGTCAGGGTTTGGGAGTTCCCATCTGGAGCCAGGGTTTGGAACATCCCACCTGGAGCCAGGGTTTGGGAGTTCCCACCTGGAGCCAGGGTTTGGGAGTTCCCACCTGGAGCCAGGGTTTGGGAGCTCCCACCTGGAGCCAGGGTTTGGGGCTCTTTGTCTTCCTCCACGCCTTGGTGGCGGATTCACCGAATCCCAACCATCACTGTTGGGTTTCCCACCTGGAAATCCAGCTTTGTCAGGAGGGTTGGGAGCATGAATGAAGGTTGTCTGCTCCTGGGAAAGAGAAATATTTACTTTACTCCCACAATAAATGTAGAATAAGTTCCAGAAGCTTTGCCCACCCAACCAAGCATTACACACTTCCTTCCTTCTCTTTTCCATTGGTTTTTATTTTCCATTACCATCTGCCCAGGAAAGGGAAGCCCTCTCCTGCCTTCCTGGGTGATGGAGATCTTAGAAGAAGAGATGGGAGGCACCTGCTATGTTCCACACTCCGGGGTCTCTCCTTCCTTCCTGCCTGGGAGGGAGAACTGAGGCCCTTGGCCTTCTCCCATGGATTGGTTGTGGTGTTCCCTCATGGAACAGCACACGGAAAAGTGCTCCTGGGAATTTTTGTGTCTATCCCCTTGGCCTCCTCCTCCGAAACCTCTAATTTCTCCCATTTTCCACCGGGATTTCCCTTCACACCCGTGGCTCTCTGAGGAAGGGCTCCATGGAGGGTATCCCAGTGGAGCTCTGGTCCATCCATGGGCAGCATTCCAAGCACAGGGAGATGCTCAGCACCTCTGGGGAGGGAGGACAACAAAAACCCACACGGGGCCCATCCCCAGCAAACACCAAAATGTTAAACACCACAATTTTCCAAGGCTTTTATCAGGAAAAGGTGGCTGGGAATGGAGAATGTCCCTTCCTGTGTCCTTCAGTTCCCAGCCCGATGCAGATCTCATCTGGATTTTGCAGATGAAAGGAAGAAAGGGAGGAGAAGAGCCTCGGACTGATTTGCTGACTGAGTATTTATTAAAATAGACTGGAGCAATTAAAGACAAAAGCTCCCCAAAGTTGGGATGCAAATTGAGGAGCTGGAAAACACAAAAGGAGAGGATCTCGTGGCAACGTGAATTCTGTACAAACCCAGATTTTTCACAGAATCACAGAACTCAATTCCAAGCTAAAGCCAAACTGAAATTTTCGGAAAAGCAGGAACTCAAAGAAGAATTTCTCATGGCTAAAGTGAAAATTAGTTTGACAAACCGCAAACGTTTCAATTCAAAACTGGGACATCCTCTTTTCTCTCTCTCCTTTTTTAATTAACCTCAAACTCTCAAAAGCACAATGATGGGAACCCAAGGAATGTGACATTGCCCAAGTGCCTCTAATAAATGCACAAGCTGCAAAACAAATATGGATTTGCAAAACATTTTGTTGTTCCCACATTTCCATTTTCCCTGACTAGAAGTATTCCTGCAAAATTTCAGCCAATTCCCTCTCTAATATTCAGCTGCCTTAATGCAATCATTTAATCCTGATTTAAAGGCTGTGAAATGAAGGATGAAGAGCTGATATTTCTCTGTAACCTTTTGAATTTCTATATTCTGACTCCGGTCCATTGGATCCATAACATCCAGATTGCGGGAGCAGAAGGGATTTTTTACATTTATTTTCATAATTTAATGTTTGTTTTAGAAAAAGGAGGGGAGGCAAAGCTGCCAGGGCTTAATCATGCAGCAATCTTGAATCTCACCACGACTGGGGGAGGCAAAGAAGCTTTGGCATCTTTGCTGCAGTGCTAATTTGCATTGAGGAGGATCTTTCCCCTCCGCAGCTAAAAAAGATGAAGTGCGAACTTCCAAAGTGACATTTTGGAATTTGTGTGGAGCTTCTCCCGCTGCCGGGGCTGCGTTCGGCGCTCCGACTGTTGCTTTTATTGAGGCAGATCTGTCCAGAGGAATAAACTCTGTGGGGGAAGGTGTGGTGTGGGGGGATAACTCAGGAAGGGAAGTTGAGCCCACAAATAAAGGGAGGTGGTAGGAAAAGCCAGAGTCTGGACAGGCAGGAGCTGGAAGGCACAGATCACCCAGCCGTGAGATCCTCAGCAGAGGTTCCCCAGCCAAGGGCCCTTCTCTGGGCCAAAAGCAAGAGAGAGGAGAAGCAGCGTTTGCTCCGTACCTGCAGCTGAGGCAGCTCCACGGCCCCATTCATTCCCCTCTGCGAGGAATTTTGCTTCTGCTCGGCCACAGGGCAGATCCTGCCCCTGGCTGGGGCAATCCACAAGGAGCAGGGGATGGCTGGAGAGAAGCTCTGGGAGGAGGATTTGGGTGTTGGTGGGTGAGGGCTGGACCTGCCCCAGCCCTGAAACCCCCGAGCCTGGGCTGATCCCCAGCGTGGGCAGTGGGGGAGGGGGGATTCTGCCCCTCTGCCCCGCTCAGGTGAGACCCCACCTGCAGAGCTGCCCCAGCCCTGGGGCCCAGCACAGGAAGGACCTGGAGCTGCTGGAGCCAGGCCAGAGGAGGCCATGGAGATGCTCCAAGGGCTGGAGCCCCTCTGCTCTGGAGCCAGGCTGGGAGAGCTGGGGGTGCTCACCTGGAGAGGAGAAGGCTCCAGGGAGACCTCAGAGCCCCTTCCAGGGCCTAAAGGGGCTCCAGGAGAGCTGGAGAGGGACTGGGGACAAGGGCTGGAGGGACAGGACACAGGGAATGGCTTCCCACTGCCAGAGGGCAGGGATGGATGGGATATTGGGAAGGAATTGTTCCCTGTGAGGGTCGGGAGGCCCTGGCACAGGGTGCTCAGAGAAGCTGTGGCTGCCCCTGGATCCCTGGCAGTGCCCAAGGCCAGGCTGGACGGGGCTTGGAGCAGCCTGGGACAGTGGAAGGTGTCCCTGCCATGGCAGGGGTGGCACTGGATGGGATTTAAGGTCCCTTCCCACCCAAACCATTCCATAATTCTATGATTCGATTTTGAAAATGTCTTGTTTGGATTTGTAGCAACTCCAGGCCCTGCTGGAGGGGTCACAGGAGGGTGCCAAGGGGAGCAGGGAGCAGCAGGTGAAGAATTCCATTTTATGGTTTTTTTTTTAATTTATGGAGAAAAAAAACCCAAACTAAAAGAAAATACCCAGGACCCCTTAAACCCTTCCCAAAGCTCTGCCACATTCTCTGTTTCCAGGACTGGTCACCAGGGACTGGCAGGAAATCCAGGCAGAGGCTGAGCTCTGCTCCTTCCCGGCTGTCCCAGCTGCTGCCAAGGCCACACGAAGGGACTGCTTTGGTGGCTCCTCGCTGGGACATCCCAACCCTTGGTGGGGCATTGGGAAAAAAAAAATCATGGAAAAAAAAACCAGGAAAAGGCAAAGCCTTGTCTAATCCTCAGCTCTGCTCAGTCCTTCCCCAGCAAATCCTGGGAAGCAGAGGCTCTCAGGGAACCTGCTGAAGACCTCAGGAGCCAAAAGTGACCCCAGGGTGGTGGAGGGTTTGTTATGGAAAAATGGCAGCAGAAAATCCCTGTTCCTATTGTATCTTTGCACTGGAACTTGGAGACAATCCTTGGCCAAGGCCTTTGGGCAGTGAGAGAGGCAAATCAGAGGAACTGGGGAGTCAGAAAAGGGGATTTTGGACTGAATCCATCGAGGGGATGATGACAAATTGCCCGTCCCAGCTGCAGTCCCAGCCTTTCCAAGGAGCTCAGGTACAGAACTGCTGAGCTCTGCCCGTGCCTGGGAACCCCTTGCTGACACTGGCCCCGGTGCCAAAGGAGAAGGAGGCAGCAGAGGAGATGCCAAGGTGTGAAAGGAACTCCCAGGGAAGCTGGGAAGCATGGAGCAGTCTGACTGCTGCCCTGGGAACACTGGGAAAGCTGCAGTGCAGAATGAATGAGCAGCCGTGGATGTGCAGCAGAGGAATGCCTCAGACGTCTGAGCCCTCTGAAGGAGGTGGCAAACACGGAGAGGAGGATCTCCCAAATGCCTCCCGCGTGTTCCCTCATTAGGAGCTCCTCAGGAACCTTGGCTGTGGTGGGAACACATCACAGGTTCAGGAAGGGGAATTAAGAGCAGCAATAAATGGAAGCGGTTGCCAGGAGTTCTCCCCAAAGGTCTGCGCTGGGATTTGGGATGTGTAACATTCCTAAACTACCTGAAAAGGAGCAAATTGAAAGGAGGAAATATTTGCATGGGATGTGTGTTAGAGAGCAGCCAAATCTGAGGCTGCTGGCAGGAAAGGGAGCAGGAATCAACATCCACGGACTGGGAGGTGAAGGCACATGATAATAAAGGCAACAGAAAGTAGACGGGGAAATAATCATCAATCCTTCCCACTTGGGTAGAGGGGTGAGCTCCAAAGCAGCTCTTGCTGGGAAGGGGAAGAGCTGGACAAGGCTGTGGAGGCTTTGGTGGGATCTGGAAGCAAAGGGAAGTTGGAAGGGTGAGGAATAAGGAGCAGAGCAGAGCAGCAGGAAGGGATCTGCACCCTGAAGGCCAAGGGCATTCCTGGTTGTGTCATTTCAACAGGATTATAGGGGGATTAAAGAAAAAAATAGAAAAGGGCAGTGAGGATGAACAGAGACACAAATCCACTCTCAGAGGGCAGAGGGGGCTCCAGCTTCCCAAGGAAGGGATGTCATGGCTGTGTGGAGAGTGGGGATGGAGCTGGACAAGGAATATTCATTGGCACCAGGGCTCCTTGGGACAGAGCCAGGCCAGACTGCCAAAGGTGATGTCAAAGTTTTCTTTTTGTGGAAATTTTTTATAGAATCATGGAAGCCCAGGATGGTTTGGGTGGGAAGGGACCTTAACCCCCATCCAGTGCCCCCCCTGCCATGGGCAGGGACACCTTCCACTGTCCCAGGCTGCTCCAAGCCCCATCCAACCTGGCCTTGGGCACTGCCAGGGATCCAGGGGCAGCCACAGCTTCTCTGGGCACCCTGTGCCAGGGCCTCCCCACCCTCCCAGGGAACAATTCCTTCCCAATATCCCATCTAACCCTACTCTCTTTCCATTTAGAGTCACTTTTGCTTGGGTTTTTTGTTTCTTCTGGGTTTTTTGTTTGGTTTATTTGGTTGAGTTTTGGGGGGTTTGTTTCTTTGTTTCAGAGGGGTTTTGTTTTGTTTTGTTTTGTTTTGTTTTGTTTTGTTTTGTTTTGTTTTGTTTTGTTTTGTTTTGTTTTGTTTTGTTTTGTTTTGTTTTGTTTTAGCAGAGTTTCTGGGAGCTGTCCTGCTTGCCAGTCTGACAAATCCAAACCTTCCCAGCGACACAAGCACTGCAGTGGGATCCAGTTCCGTACCTGGAGATGGCTCCAGTACAGACACCTGTGTGTGGATCATCCAAGACCACCCCTCAGAGCCAAGGAAAACCCTTGGGCTTGAGCCAATGAGTCCCCAGCTCTTCCTCCAAGCAGGATAATCAGGATGCAGCCCTGGATTCCCTGGAGACTGGAGGACGTTTCCTGACCCTTTCTCCTGCATGGATGTGGCTGTGCCGCTTGAAGGCAAAGCAGGCAAATTCCAGATTTTCTGGAATTTATTTTAGGCATGTTCTGTCTTCACCCTCTCAGCTCTTCCAGGTGTCTCCACCC
Source organism: Pachycephala philippinensis (assembly GCA_013397055.1). Lineage (NCBI taxonomy): Eukaryota > Metazoa > Chordata > Aves > Passeriformes > Pachycephala > Pachycephala philippinensis. The sequence continues at coordinate 65,165 of VWZT01009088.1, forward strand.
TCTGGCCCTGGTGCATCATCTGGAAGTGGCAGTTTTCCAAAGGCAGTTTCCCAAAGGCCATGGCCAGTCCCTCAACTCAGAAGATGAACTTTCCAAGCCCCAAGGCAGCTCTGGGAGCCAAAACAATCCAAGCCTGAGGGCCTGGGCAGATCCACCAAGGAAGGTGCTGAGACATTCCGGTTGTGACGTTCCCGCTGCCTTATCTCTGTTTCCATGGGGCACACGGCCCCACATCCCATCCCTGCTACCCTGGGATTTACTCCTGGGAGGAGCCAGGCTCTGGCAGGAGCTGGCACTCGTTCCAAGTGCTCCCGAGCTGAGGGGATCCCCGGAATGGGCGGCTGCAGGATCTCGTTAGCAAGCAGGGCACATCGCCCGGGCCAGCAGCAGCCCCGAGCCTCGGCGGTGTCACATCAGCTGCTCAGCTCTGTGACAAATATTCCATGGCTCATTATCCTTGAGAGGAATCTCCCTCTCCAGTGCTTTTAAGGCCTGGAGAAATTGGCGGTTGCTGTTTGCTTTTTGCTCAGGCAGCACCGAGTTCTCCAATTAGGAATTCGTTGGGAGCCCCCTCGCACACGGAGCCCAAGGCCAAACCCGGCTGTGCGAGTGAGGGGTTCCCAGCTGACCAAATCCTTGCCTTTGGCACAGCTTCCATGAAAAACCTTCCCCTTCAGCAGGGAAGTGTCAGCACTTTCCTCGGCAGCACCTGCCTGCCTTTTTATCAGAAAATGGGGATGGTTTTGCTCTTGGAAAAAGCCAAATTAGGAGAGGAGCAAAAAGGCCCTTTGAAGTTGAGCAAAGCTGGAATGCTGTGTGTGGAGAATCCATGGGGATTCTTCCCAGTGACTGCTGAGGGCTTCTCCATCCACTGCCTCCATGTGCTGGGAATTCATGCTGAGTGTTGCAGGATCAGGGAAAATGCAGGGATCAGGGAAAGCTCTGGAAAGCCTGAAACCTGCTCGTGCAGCTGTCCCGGTGTGTCCATGACGTTATTCCCAGGCATTCCCTGGGAACACCCAGCACAGCTCCGGTGTCCCGATGCACCATCCCAAAGCCATGCCAATCCAGCACTGATGAGGTGCCATCAGTTATTCCAGGCACAGCGCAGTGCTCAGGGATTTATGGCAAAAACAGCTCCTTCGGGCCTCTGCCATGAATATGCAGCGCATTGGATAAGGATCAATATTTGGGGGAGACCGTCACGCTCATTATGGCTCCAAATCCCAATAAAAACGGGAAGTCCGGGTGCCAGGTGGGACTTTCATCATGTGCAGAAAGAGAAGAAATCAAGGAAAAAAAGAGGAAAACAGTGAGGAGGGAATAAAACCCAAGAAGTGCTTAATGACCTCTTCAGGGACTCGGAGTATTTCCGAACAAATTCACCAGCAGTTCCTGGGATGTGCAGGAGAGGGATCTGGGGGATGGGAACAGGGTGTCACTTGCAATGTGGAGAGATGGGCACAGATTTCCTGCCCAAACTCTTCCTGGATGGAAAGTTGGATTCTCGACTAAACCAAATTGATTTCAGAAAGTTCCTGATTCCTGTAGGGATACGAAATCATATTTTCAACTGAAATTTTGAGGCAGAAAAAAAGGGAGAGCTTTGATGAAAAGTCAGCTCCGAGAAATGAGCTTCTGTCTGCAGCGATTTCCCTCCTGATCCAATATTGTTACAGCTGCTTAATATTTCCCCAGTTAAGCCCTATTTTGATGGAGAATTGAATATTTTTTCCTAAACTACTCCTTTTTTTCCCCAAGTTTTTTCCTGTGCAGGCTGTTGAACTTCTCACAAAACCACTTCAGATAAACCCCCGGCTTTAATTTTTTAATGAATAATAGAAAATGCTGAGGGAAATATTAAAATCATTTTCTAGAGACATTTTCATTCCGACAAAACCCAGCCCTGAAAGCAAAATTTTCCTGGCTGCTGATGCCTCTTCAGGCTCTGGTTTTTTGTACAGCTGGTGCCCCCCAAGCTCCCAAAATCCTGGGATCAGGCAAGTCCTGATGGACACACGCTCGGTGCTGCGTGTCCCAGGGCTTTCCCTTGGGAATGTGGAGGGAAAGGCTGGAGCCACATGAACAGCACCTGGAAAGGGATGTGTGGGGTCCAGCTGAGGGTTTGGGGATGCTTCACTTGGCTCTTATTCCAGGAAAGGTGGGACAGGGCCCTGGATAACCCTGGCCATGGCAGAGATGATGTTTAAGGTCCCTTCCAACCCAAACCGTTCTGGGATTCTGGGATTCAGCATCACTCCAGCACCTCTGGAGCTCCATCCCTGGGGAGCTTGTTTAATACACAAGTCAGTGAGCAAGGGAGGGAGAAAATGAGGCATTTCAGGGCAGTACAGCTCAAAATAAACTGCGTTTATGAGATAGCAGACAATGATTTGGGTTATTGCCTCTCCTGTCTCACCTGCTCTTTGACCTGCCCGTACTGTTAAACTCTCAAGGCAGGGCAGCCAGGAGGGTGTGAGGGATTTATCTGATGAGCTGGGAAAAGGGGGGGAAGTCAAGGGGAGGGAAAACTCAGGGAGGGAAAAGCCAAGACTGCAGTGGAACGGGAGACTGGGGGCAGAGGTGGCACTTCAGGAAGGCAACAGGGAAGGACGTGGGTGAGACACGACAGGGAAGAGAGGAACCAGCTGAGGCAGGAGCAGGGAGAAGGGGAGCAGGGGACACTCTGGGGTCCCAGGGCAGAGCTTTTCTGCTCGGAAATGACGGCAAAATCCAGTGGGGACACATCCTGCAAAGGCAGGGAAAGGCAGCGAGGGATAACGAGGGAGCCTTGCAGCAGAATCAATTAATGAGAGAGTCAGCTGCTGCTGAATGAGATTTGAATTTCACACCAGTGCTGGAAACCCCAAAATAAACCTTTCCCCTCCCCAGTGCGTCAGAAATTCTGCCTTTTAAGGCAGCATTGCCTGCTGGATGTTGGAGGGGCAGACTAGGGACAGAAAATAAACTCCAGAGCCCCTCCTCTTGTGTCTCTCCAGCCCTTTATTCTGCTCTGAGCTTCGGATCCTGGTGGAGTTGGGAAGGGCTGTTTTCACCCAGGAGGGAGGAGAATTCCCATGGGATGGAGAGGAACAGAACTCCAATTTCTAATTCAGTGCCTGCAGCGTCCTGCAGCTCGTTAGTGGGGGAAAAAGGCACCTGGCAAGGTGTGCTCCCCTGGGAGCTGCCCAGCCTGTCCTGCTGGAATGGTCCTGGAAAACAGAGCTGGGGGGCAGGGCAGGCTCTGGGGCACCTCAGTGCCATGGATGGCTTGGGCAGGCTGAATTTCAGTGGAGTCAGCTCCAGGCAGAGCAGGGGCAGGTTGGCACCAGGATTTAATGAGGCAGAGAATCTGTGTTGTGCTCAGCATCAAAGGGGCTTCCATTTCCAGGGGATGGCAAAGATTTCATTCCCAAATGAGCATGGAAATACCCCAAAATCCTCAGCACTTACTGCGCTCTTCCTACCTCCAAACAGCTCTGCCAGCCCCAGGGAAAAACCTGGCACTGCACTGGCACCTCAGTGACATCAGAGGCAGGGGATTGTGCCAAGGAACACCCTGGCTCGCCCACTGATGCCAGTCCATGGAATCATGGAATGATTTGGGTGGGAAGGGACCTTAAATCCCATCCAGTGCCACCCCTGCCATGGCAGGGACACCTTCCACTGTCCCAAGCTGCTCCAAGCCCNATTTTTGGGGCCACGAGACGCTTTTACCAGGAATTCTTCCCAGGGTTGGGCACCCCCTGAAGAGGGGCTGTCCACTCAAACCTCTCTTCCTTTTGAAACAAGCATTAGTCCCGACCCTCCTGCCTCTCCCCTGGATTTATGTCTCTTCCCACGGCAGTTTGGGAAAATTTCATCCCTGTGGATGTATTTTCCTGAAGCTTCTGGTTCCCAAAGTCTCCTCGACTTCTCATCCATCATTTCTATGTGGTGACAGAGCCAAAGATCTTCCCACCACATGGAACCTGCTCAGTACCTGCTGGGGCAGCTCCACAGCCTTTTCTTCCTCTCCTCAGCTCCTGAGCCACACACTGGTGCCGTGTCCCAGCCTCCAAACCACTTTCTCTTCTTTCTACTGAGCCATTTTTCCACATCCAACTTGCCCAAGTCCTTCAGGCCATTTAAGAAAAGCGAGAACTAAGGCAGGACTGTGACCTGTGATCAGTTTTTGTTCTTTTAAAGCTTCTTTTTGGGGAGGGCGGAGCTGATAATTCTCTGCCACATGTAAATTACAGTTTTTTACTATGTCTAAGACACTGGAATTTTATGGGCTTGTGGAAAACCTCCTTAAAGAGCTGAGAGAGTGAATTCTTTCTGCCTTAGATTATTCCCAGAATGTTTATTTCCAGTGCAGAGGGACTAAACCACTACATTTATTCTCCCTCACAGGAATAAACACAAGAGTGGTCCCAGTCCCGCTGTGCTTCATCCCACCCCTTGTGCCTGCTCTGGGAAGTCCCGCGGCCTGGATTCCCCATCCTTTTTCATAGGAAAGGATCACAGGAATCCTTCCCTGCCTCCCCCACCCTCCTCTGCTCTCCCTGTCGCGTGAGGAAAATCTGATTCCTTCCAGCAGGGTTTTTTCCACTGTGTCTGTAAAGCTGCACCAGGATGGGCCCTGTTCCTCCTGCTCCTGCCTGGATTCATCCTTGTGGGGACTCCTGAGTCCTTCTGCAGTCCCTTCCAAAATCCTCATGGATTTAGATCTCCATCCTCCTTCCTGGGTCTCCTTTACCCTGCCAGGTCCTGGGGATGGATGGATGGATGGATGGATGGATGGATGGATGGATGGATGGATGGATGGATGGATGGATG
>VWZT01009088.1:76415-91665 GCA_013397055.1 Pachycephala philippinensis
GGCCACAGATGCAGCTGATGGCATTGGGGTGGGAGGGAGGGGATGCTCCAGGGATGCTCCAGGGATGCTCCCGGTGCTGAAGCACACGTCGTGGCTGGGGGCTCCTCCATCCTCCAGCACAGCTCCTGCTCAGCCCGCTCTGGGCGGGAACTGAGTTCATATTTCACTAACAAATCTCCTAAACTCGGGCTCCCCGTGGGGCTGGCATTGATCACTGATCCTCGGAGCTCCCCTCTTTCTTCCTTCAAACCTTCCCTAGGCTGGAAAGGCAGCTGCTGATTGATATTCCAAGGCAAACGTTGCAGTCTTTCGAACACTGCCAGGCTTTATGAAGAGCTGTTAATAAAATGGATTCACCCGGCAGCAGAAGCAAAGGGAAGAGGGGAAAAAAAGGCTGGAAGGAGCAGAAGGGTCATTTACAGACAACTGAGGGCTTTTCCCTACACTGCCTCCAAGGTCTTGGCTCAGGATTGTTCAGGAACAAGAATTCCAAGGGCAGATTGTTGGGATTTTAGCATCCGAGCAAAGAGCTGATGTTGAATTTGTGAGAGGGGCTTGGCTTGAAAAATTTGGATTCAGCCACCCTCAGATCTTCAAGATTCCAGAGCACTGGATCATCTCTGGGGAGGAAGTTGTCATCTATCCATGTTTTTTGTCACAGGGGCAGATGTTCCTTAAAGGAAAGGAAGGACTGGGACAGAGGATGTGGCACCGGAACCCCCCCAGCAGGAGCCCTGTCCCTGGGCACTCAGCAGTTCTCACTTTGTGCCGTTTTCTGACCTCTCTGTCTTTGCAGGAGGAATGTCCCACCCCCTGTGGGACCCCTGTGCCACAGAGAAACCCTCGGAGCACCTTGGTTCCCCTTGTTTCCAGCATCCCTGAGTTTTGTCTTCAGCACCGGGGAGCCAAGAAAACCAAGTGATTTGAGAGAGATCAACTTAGAAGAGCAAGTGACAGATAAAAAAGGCATCCCAGCACTGCCTGGAACCGAGGCATTTCCAAGGTGTTGACAGTGAGGAGGAGGAGGGAGGTATACTTGGCTCCCAGCAGCTGGAAAAGAGCGCAGAATATGGTTTCTTTCCTCCCCCACAAGGAGAAGGGCTGGAGGTTCCCTTCTCTGGTCACAGCTTTGCTTGGGGTCTGTGTGGAGAGGGAGGGGACACACCCCGAGCAGGGAGTGACCCTCAGGGTGAGGGGCTGGGGCAGTCACACGGGGCCATGCTCACTCCTTGCTGGGGACTGAGGGTCCCCTGCTCCTGAAACCTCTGTCACCAGCTTGGGATGTGTCCCTGCACATCAGCCACGGGTCCAGCTGCTCCTGCTCACTCCCTGGGCTGGACAGGCTGGGTGGGTCACACACCTGGGCTGGGAGGGGAAACAAGAACAGCCCCAGTTCCGGAGCTCCAGGAGCACTGGGACAGCGCTGCCAGGGATGCCCAGGGTGGGGTTGTTGGGGTGTCTGTGCAGGGCCAGGAGCTGGGCTGGATGGTCCTGGTGCATCCCTTCCAGCTCAGGATATTCCATGATCCATTGTCCTCCTGGTCCCACACCACGCTGTCACCTTTGGGGATTTTTAAAGGATTTTTAAACCCACAGAGTTTTAAGGATTCTGCAAAGCAGTGTCTGAAACACAGGGCTCTGTGGTGGAGCCAGGGGTGTCAGGAAATGCCCAGGATGTGCAGGGCTTCCAGATCCTCTCCCCATCCCATTCCCCATCCCAGTCTTGCTCTCCTTGACATTGGAATGATGGTGCAGCCACCACAGGGCTTTGTCTGACGGCTGCTCCACTCCGGGATTTCCTGACTTGATTTCTCCATTTGGGGAGCCTTGGGGGACTCGGTGGCTGAGTGGCCATTGTTTACTTCAGGCCTGGGAAGGACACCAGGACATGTGCCCACACTGCTGGCCTGCAGATTGACTTGGACACACAACACAAGGAGTCTGGGAAGCCACAAAACACAGAGTGACTCATCCTGCTTCAGAAATGACTTTCAGCCTCCTCGAAGGTCGCTGGTACTTCTCTTCACTTCTGCAAGGGCTGAGGTTGTTTACAGCAGGGGAAAATCCCCCCCAGGGGTCCCAAGGAAGGCGCTGGAGTCCTTTCTCAAGGTGAACATTGCAGGCAGTGCCTCCTCCTGCCTCCTGAGCCTCAGGGAACGTGGAGGGGCCTCCACATTTCAGCCACTCTGTTTGGGGAGGGCCAAGAGCTGCCACTGAACAGAGAAAAAAAATACTTTCCAAGGGGTCTGTGGAAGCTTCCAACCCTTTAGCAACCCCATATCCCATCTCTGCAGGGATGGGATCTGCACCAGCCCCTGCTCCTGGCACCTTCCTGATGGACACTGCTGGGGGTGAGGGAGGGGAGCCAGGAGGAGCAGGGCCGGGTTGTTCTTCCAGCACAGGACCAGTCCATTAGCAAAGGACTCTTTGTTTTTAGTGTCTGAGAGCTCAGGCCACGGGAAAGGTCAGGGGTTCCTGGCAGAAAGTCCCCCCTGAGCCTGCCCTTCAGCCCAGCACACCGACAGCATGGGGACAGGAGGGGTCACATCCACGGGAATCACATGAGCCTGGAATCATAGATGATTCCTGGGGGGAAAGGCGGCGATCTGCCAGGGACTCTGCTCCTGGGAGAGCACACGGAGAGGGAGCAGATGGGGAGGAGGGCACTGACGGGCAGGAATTCTGTGGTGCATCTCCTGCTGTGGAGCTCTGCCTTTGACCCAGCTCCTCTCAAACTCTTGGGACAATCTGCACATTCCCTTTGAAAGGGCATTTTCATGAAGGCTGTTCCATGGCTGGGATGCTGGGAATGCTGGGATCAGGGGGCCGAGCACTCTGTAAAGTCCCTCTCTGGGCTTTGGCAGTGAGGGAGCACCACCCAACAAGAAACAGCTGATTTCTGTTTAATTATTTGTATTTTCTGCCTTCTTACCAAAACTTGGTCTTCCCCCCTCTTTGCTAAGGTCTCAGAGCACATTTGTAAATGACAATTTGAGATCTCAGAGCACGTCTGTCAATGCCAGTTTAACTCAGCTGGGTTTGTTGTCTGCAGGCCGCCTTCCTCTAGGTGCCAGTGGCTGGGGGAGCAGCAAGGAGGGGCTGGGGGTCGTGGGCTGGCTGCTGCAGGCAGGGATACAATGAGGCCTCTGGACAGAAGGAACAGCCCAGTTCCTGGGAGAGTTCCAGCCTGTGCAGAGTGGGAAGAAAGGAGAAGAAACCAAGATGTGAATGCCCCTCAGACCAGGGGTTTGTGGCCCTACAGACTGGGTTTAGGCACTGGGGTGGCAGCAGCACCAAAAATGAGATTTGCTCTGCAGGTGTTCGTCCTTCTTCTGTCCCAGGATGTTCTGCAGAACCAGAGCTGCTGGGAACCTTCCTCACTGACCTTCCTCCCCCAGGCCAGTGGCATGGCAAAGTCACAAATAATTCCAGAGCCAGGAGGAGAAATGAAACGTCCACACCCCTGCAGTGATGTTTTGTATCCTTGACACCTCCTGTCCTCACAACAAACCTCGTACCCTCAGGAGCCTCTCCGGGACCACTCTGTCCCAAAGGTCTGTGCTGGAAGGGACCCCTGAAGGTTTGTTACCACACTAGACCAGGTCTCTGCTTCTGGATCTACAATCCCAGAATATCCTGAGCTGAAAGGGACCCACAAGGATCATCGAAGTCCAGCTTGATAAATCCTGGTCAATTCAGCTGTTCCAAGACTTTCCCCACCTCTCTGGCCAGTCCCAGGGCTTCCCCACCATCCCAGGGAACAATCTTTTCCCAACTCCCAACCTGAGCCTCCTGCACTGCAAACTCTGGCAATTCTCCCTTGCCCTGCTGCCACGGAAATTGGCTGCATCACCTTTTAAACTCCTTGCCAAGCACAGGTGGCTCTCAGACCCCTGTTATCCTCCCGTTCTTTGCCAGATCCAGCCACCCCCAAGTCTGTCCTCATGTGTCCTTGTCCCTCTCCATGGGGCCAGCAGTTCTCCAGGTAACTGGAAGGTTTAGCCAGACCCTCCCGGGGCACTGTAACCACCCTTGGAGCACGGGTGGAGCTCTTTGCAACAAGATCTAGAGCACTTTGGTGTGTCTCCAGCCCAGCACTGCTCGAGGCAGACATGGAAAAGCGTCAGTGCTGCTGCAGGAGCCTCCCCTGCTCTGCATTTTCTCTATTTTGACCCTCAGCTGGTTCCTTTCATCCCAGACCACTGAGCATCCCACCAAGTGCAGCGTGAATAATCTGCCTTTGGGTCCCTGGGGAGCACCAGGACGGGCCTGGTGGGGTCGGTGTCCCTCACATCCTGCCTGGGTGAGAGGAGGTGAAGGCTCTTTGCTCCTGTCAGCAATCCTCGGGAACCATCCCCCGCTCTGGAAGTGCAGCTTATTTTAGGCATCTGAAGAGGATGTGGCCACACAGAGCCAGGCACACTCTGGGAGCCCTTCAGAGGCGTTCTGGACACCCTCTTTATCTGGTTTCCCTCCACTGGAGCCATAATTCCCTTCTCCGCATCAAGCACGACCAGGATATGTCCCTGTCCTGCGTTTCTCTGCTCCCGGCGGCTCCTGCCCCGCTCGCTGTGCCTCCCCTGGCGCTCCTCGCATCCTCCTGCTCCCGCTGCCGCTGCCACCTGCCCTCGGGCCAGCGCAGCAGTTCAGGCAGCAGCCAGCAGGCTGCTGTATTTCCCTGGAAATGCCAGAACAGGTTCTGCATATGTAAAAGCCTGGGAACGGTGACTCTCGGCGAAGGCAGTGAATATTCCTGAGCAGCGGCACCGGCTCCAGGCACAGCCTAAGCACAAAGTGCCTCCCAGCAGACTCCTCCTGCTCCAATCTCCTCCTTCCCAGCCACTCCAAGGGCTCATTTCCTGGATGATCTGTTCTTCAGGCCCCATAAGGGGACTTAACGCCCAGTCTGGCTGCAGAAGAGCTTTGTTTAGTCCCACGTCCCAGTCAGAGTTGTCAAGAAGCAAATATCACAGGATCCCAGAGGGGTCAGGCTGGAGGGACCCCCGAGGGTCACTGGTGGCACTCCCTGCTCCAGCAGGGCCAGCCCAGAGCACAGGGCACAGCAGGGTGTCCCCACAGCTCTGCAATATCCCCAGCCAGGAGACTCCACAGCCTCTCGGGGCTCTGCTCAGGGCTGGCCGCTGCCCAGGGCACAAGCTGTGCCTCCTGTGAGGGGAATTGCTGGGATCACTCCCTGCCCGTGGCTCTGGGGCCATTGCTGGGCCCCGCAGCAGAGCCTGGGCCCTGCTCGGAGCCCTCCCTGCACACAGGGACACCCAGGGCTCAGGGCCCCTCTCAGCCGGGGCTCCTCTCGAGGCTGAGCAGCCCCAGCTCCCTCAGCCTGTGCTGGGCACCGAGATGCTCCAGGCCCTTCCTCAGCCCCGCAGCCTCCAGGAGCTCCCTGGCCCTGCTGTGCTGAGGCTCCAGAGCTGGACACAGCGCTCCAGAGGTGCCCCCAGGGCTGGGCAGAGGGGTGGGATCCCTCCCTGACCTGCTGGGAATGCTCCTCCTGATGCTCCCCAGGATCCCTCTGGGCCCCAGGTCACTCTCCTGGCTCAGGGACACCTCGTTGTCCCCCAGGTCCTTCCCCACAGAGCTGCTCCAGCAGGTCCCCCCGGCCTGTGCTGTCTGTTCCTCCCCAGGTGCAGGACCTGCATTTCCCTGGTTGAACTTGGGACATTGCCTCCCAGCATGTCCCCAAATGCTCCCAGAAGATGAACACAGCAGGGCTGCGTTGTCCCATCCATGGTTTTCCACCCAATCTTTAACCTTGGGAAGCCCTGAGGAGCAGCACCACCTCTCCATCTAAATTCAGCACGGATCCAGCACAACGCAGTCATGGAAAACCTCCAGAGGAGTTTCTTGAGCAATTATAATGCTTTTCATAAGAAACAAACATTGGGCAACTTTGTGATTAAACTTTTATATGTTAAACATTCAAAAAAACAACAGCTCGAGTGAGCTGCATGTGTGAGTGGTGCTCAGAGATAAGCCAGGAATCTGCTATGAATATGGATCAAAAAGCCTTCGTGGAAGAGCTCCATCCTAAAATTCTGTTTGTGGGGGGAGTTGACAAAATAGCCATGGGAAGGCAAAAAAAAAAAGGCCAGAAAATGATAGTGAGAATTCACTTGGCTTCCTCCAGTGAGGATTTCCATTGGAGAGGGGTGGGGTGGGATCCATCTGGGAAAAGAGCATTTTCTGGGAGGTTTGATGGGAAATATCCACAGTGGGAGTGACATTTGGGGCCTTGGAGATTGATGCAGCTGCTGCTTGTAACAATTTCTGCTTTCCTTGGGAATGCTGCGGTTTGGATAATCTTGCTCTGGGAGGTACAAGCTCCAGCCCAGCCCCTGTGGAGTGTCTGCAAACAGGGAATGGGGCTGGCAATTCCTGACTAAGGGCATTTCATGGAGATTTGGGCTCTCCAAAAGGTTTCCAGGGAATGGTGCAGTAATGGACAGGCTGGGAGAACCGGGGGGGTTCACCTGGAGAAGAGAAGGCTCCAGGGCGACCTCAGAGCCCCTTCCAGGGCCTAAAGGGGCTCCAGGAGAGCTGGAGAGGGACTGGGGACAAGAGATGGAGGGACAGGACACAAGGAATGGCTTCCCACTGCCAGAGGGCAGGGATGGATGGGATATTGGGAAGGAATTGTTCCCTGGGAGGGTGGGGAGGCCCTGGCACAGGGTGCCCAGAGAAGCTGTGGCTGCCCCTGGATCCCTGGCAGTGCCCAAGTCCAGGCTGGACGGGGCTTGGAGCAGCCTGGGACAGTGGGAGGTGTCCCTGCCCATGGCAGGGGTGGCACTGGATGGGATGTAACGTCCCTTCCCACCCAAACCATTCCATGATTCCGTGGTATTTCAGCACTGACTGTAATCTCTGGGATCATCCCGATCCCTGCATTGACCGGGGAGCTGGGAAGAGTTTGCGTCCCCTGTCCTTCCTGAGGACCCTGCTGGGAACACCTTTCGGAGCAAACACACAGGAGTTTGGTAAAGCTGATCCACTTCCAAGAAAATGGCCTTTTCTTCCAAAATGGGCATCCCAGGATCCCTGGGCTCCGTGGTCCTGCAGGGGCTCAAGGGGACACTTGGAGCTGGGGACAACTCTCCCCAAACACCTCAACTCCAAATTCCAGTGGCCGAATCCTTCTTTGACCCCTTTATCCATCCATAAACTGCTCCATGATTTATTCCCCAGCTCTCCCTCTCACCACCACCTTTGCATTTGTAAAAACCCACTTGTTTTTTTAGCAGGTTTAATGTTTTTTCCTGATTTCCCACCTAAAGTAGGGCAGTTGTTTTATCCCTGAGCTGGCTGCTGCTCTCTATGTAGGTTAATAAGGTTTGCCTTCATTATTTACACAAGATTTTGTTTGTTTGTTTGCACTTCTCCTGGAAATTTAACATAAAATGCTACCAGGAGCAAAGAAAAAGTATAATTTTGTAAATTTGAGGGTTCTTAGGGGAAAAAGACAACAAAAGAACAACACATGGAAATTATGTTCCCAACTAAAACATCCGAATTAAGTCCTCGGGGAACCCTTGGTCACTCTGAGGAGCAAAAGGAAAGTTTGACATTATTTCAAAATATTTGTTGACATTTGAGAGTGAGAAAATTCGACCACTTCAGCCACTACTTTTTGTTTAAATGTGAGGCACAGGATAAACTCCTGTTAGGGGGTTTATCCTGGACTCTGCAAATGCTTGTCCTAAAGCTGGGGGATAAAAAGCCATATTTAACCCTAATAAACATCAGTGATATCCTGTTATCATTAATCCTCCACTATCAAACACAAAGAAGGGAGCTGAGGTTCGGTGTGAGGAATAAAGATGCAGGATCTGGCTCTGAGGATGGCTCTCAGGTAGCAGGAGCTCCCAGGCTGACAGATAACCCAAGGAAGATTAAAAATGTCTCAGGACCAAAAGTAGGTCTGGCAATGAACCAACTCCTGCAGCAGCAGCGGGGATGGAATCAGAAGAAGGAAAACACGGGGTGAGTGGTGGCTGGGAGGTGATGGAAGGGCTGTCACCTGTCCCACAGCACCAGGGAGTGATGTCACCTGCACCAGGAGCTGCTGAGATCTCACTGAGGCAACCTTGGCACTGCTGATGTGCATTTTCATCCTCGTTTCAATGAGATTGTGTTAATGGGAATGGGGACGCTGCAGGAGATGAACTTTCCCAGCAGCAGTGGTGGAAGCTGGATGGGATGGCCTGGGGGGACGGGCATGGCACGGCCCTGGTTGCCAGGAAAATAATGGGAATGTTGGTACATCTCACCAGCAGCACAGGGATAAAATAACCACCCCTGGATCTGCTTCCAGTAATGGCAGATCGTGCTGGGAGGGATTCCACAGCCTGAAGGAGCTCAGGATCAAATTCCTGCCCCTCCAGGGTGGGGTAGATGATGGGAAGTCCAGGATGGCAGCACTGGCCTCCTTCTCCCTGCCTACACCAGGATACTGCCTTTGGCTTCCCATGGGCAGCCTCAGACTCTCTCTTCACCTGCTGCCCTCACATTATTAATATTCATGATCAAAATCATCCCTTTCCTGCTCAGGAAATTGAAAGCTCAAATAAAATTTATTAACGTGTCCATTTTCCTGCACATATTTCAGAGCCTGATTTCCCAGAAGTTTATCCAGGGCACATTCCCTGTCTTTCAGGGAGAGCTTTCAGTGCTGGAGAAACAGCCAAGACATGAAAAGCCTGGAACGGTGAGACCTCCGCTGGGATCATTCCACGTTCCCAGTCCCCTGCTATTGCCACCTGCAGATTGTCCCAGCAGGGGATCAGGAATGGGGAAGATCTCCTGGAAAGGTGTGAGGGCTGGGTGCAGGCTCAGTGTGACATGGAACCTGAGCAGGAGAGGCTGCAGGGAGAGAGGGATGGGCACCCGTCTTGGGGTGACTTTATGGTGTGTATCCCATATCACCCAGATATGAACCCTGTGCCTTTCTGTGCCTTTAAAATTGGGTGCGAGAGAAAGCATTATTAGCATTATTATTCTTTTCTGTGTGTTTGTTAAATAAATTGGGGTATTTTTCCCTCTTTCACTTTCCTCTGAGGAAGATTTCTCTCCTGAACCTGGTGGGGGAGGGGCGGCTGTAATCTGCCTTCTATCAGAGGATATTTTTCTCCAAATTTGGCCCAAACCGGCACAGCACCAGAGGAGGAGCCTGTGGAGATGGGCAGGGCAGGAGCGGTGGGACATCCTGGGATATCCCGAAGAGGGTGAGGAAGAGCATTCCCAGCCCCTCTGCCCAGCCCTGGGGGCACCTCTGGAGCGCTGTGTCCAGCTCTGGAGCCTCAGCACAGCAGGGCCAGGGAGCTCCTGGAGGCTGCGGGGCTGAGGAAGGGCCTGGAGCATCTCGGTGCCCAGCACAGGCTGAGGGAGCTGGGGCTGCTCAGCCTCGAGAGGAGCCCCGGCTGAGAGGGGCCCTGAGCCCTGGGTGTCCCTGTGTGCAGGGAGGGCTCCGAGCAGGGCCCAGGCTCTGCTGCGGGGCCCAGCAATGGCCCCAGAGCCACGGGCAGGGAGTGATCCCAGCAATTCCCTGCACAGGAGGCACAGCTTGTGCCCTGGGCAGCGGCCAGCCCTGAGCAGAGCCCCGAGAGGCTGTGGAGTCTCCTGGCTGGGGATATTGCAGAGCTGTGGGGACACCCTGCTGTGCCCTGTGCTCTGGGCTGGCCCTGCTGGAGCAGGGAGTGCCACCAGTGACCCTCGGGGGTCCCTCCAACCTGAATCATTGTGGAATTCCATGGTTTGGAGATGCAGCAGAGAATGGTCTCCTCAGGTGTGACAGTGCTTCAAACTGATCCACAGGAGAGGAACTGCTAAACCCAGACACAACACTGTGGCTCAGACGGGTTGGGATTCCCAATCCAAACTGAGCCATGAGAGCTCAGGGATGGAGTCCTTCCTCCAGGAAAGGCACCTGCTGAAGGGCTGCTCCCAGAACATCTCCCTTGGTCCAGAGTGTGGGAATTTTCCACACTGGCCTTAAAGAGCAGAGTCTCAGCCCAGGGCCAGAATCAAGGCAGAGGCTTCAGTTGCTCCAGTGTGGCCACTGGGATTTGTGCCAGTCCCTCACACAGGGACGAGTTCCCACCTCAAGCAATCCGGAATGGGATCAGATCCCACCACAAACCACGGCACGGACTGGGGATGCAGCTGACAGGGAGCAAGGAGCCACTCGCTGTGTCTTCCCTGCAGCTCCTGGGGGTGCTTCCCAGTGAAACCTTCCCATGGGCTAATCAGACCTTCAGAGCCAAAATATTCAAGTCTCCTACCCGGCTGCACAGCTCCAAGGTATTTATCCCACACCAGCTGAACCACATCAACCACTGGCACGTGCACTTTGAGCCCACGTTGTGCAGCAACTCCCCTGAACTCAGCCCTGGCTTTAAGAGCTTTGCCTAAGCTTTAGCATTTTGCACCCCTCACCTGCTAAAAGCACAAACCCTCATAACTCTGGGCTCAGAAAATGCATTTTGATCTCTTAATTTTGTAAATTAAGCAGAATCAGGTATGAAATGTGGGTTTTGTAGAACCATGGAATCACCGAGGCTGAAAAAGACCTCCAAGATCCAAGTCCAGCTTCCTCAAAAATGAGTTACTTGATCCATTCTAGGAAAAATCCTGTTTCCCTGGGACTTCCTGCAGACAGCTGGGCTTGGATGTGGAGCTCTGTGTGGGTTGGGAGTAGAACCATTATCACCTCCAGATGTTGCTGCTAAACTTCCCAACTGGACCCAGAATTCCCAAGAGTTTTATGAGAAAGGAATCTGTGACCCTGCCCAGGTGCTCACCCTCATGTGTGAGGGGACGTGGGGTGGGTTATTTGGGAACAGTGACAAAATACCAGTAGGGCAGTAGCTCGGGGGAAGCTCCCAGGAGGTGAAGCAGCTTCCAGGGAATTTCTCCAGCTCCTTCAATGCCTCCCCTCTCAGCATAAAACTGTGGAAATAATAGCTGCAGCCAAACCCAACACAGAGTTATTGCCCCACATTCCAGGGAAAACACCAAGCTGGCTGTTCTATAAAAATCAGAAGCCCTGAAACGCCTGGCATTGAAAAGGTTATTTAATGTACAGCACTGAAATCACAGGTTCTGCAGAGCTCAGAGGCATTTCCTGGGCAATTTTCAGATTGCCCAGCACAGCCCTGGCTGCGATCTGATTCTCCTTTGATTCCCAGCACTGCAATGAGAGATGGAATTTTCCATAAGAATGGGTTTGGGCAGAAGGGTCTAACAGACAAATGAGGGAGCATCAGAGAGAGAAATAACATCCTAACATCCCTGGGGGAGAGCGAGGAGTCTGCCCTGCTGGGAAAGTGGCACAGGGATCAATTCTGACAGGGACATCAATGGGATGGAAGTGGAATGAGCAGGACAGGATGGGCAGTGGGAGCCCTTTGGGGAGCAAGACCTGAGTGAGGAGAAACCCTTTAAGGCTGAACAATTATTGAGCACCATCACCGAGAATGAAAGGAAACCTCTTCTTGTAAACCACTGCCAGGTTGGGCAGAAATTAGTGCTGGGTGGAAGTCCCCCAGAGCAAGGATGGTGCTGAGGGGTCTGGGAATCCACTGGAAACAAAGAGCAAGCAGGGAAAAAACACCCATGGAAGCTGCTTTTCCCCATCTCTGCTTTCCTCTGCTTTTCCCTTTCACCTCTGAGGTGGTGTCTCACTCTCCCTGGGCTTTTCCAGCACTCCAAGCGTGGCAGAGCCAACAGGAAATTTGAGTACTCCCAGCTCTGAGAGCCTTCAGTGACCTCCAATTTCATCTTCAGACAAGTCCAGGCCTGAGTCCTCAGCTCAGGGGTGGTGGCTGTGCAAGAGCTCCGAGCTCTGCTGGGGAGTTATTCACCCACAGGGCAAGGGCTGAACGAAGCCAACGGGTTTTTCTGACAAATAATCGGCCAATTCCAAGTAGTAACCAGGAAAAACGCGTAAAGTGGTACATTTCAGAGAATCATGGAATGTTCTGAGCTGGGAGGGACCCACAGGGACCATCCAGTCCCAGCGCTGGCCCTGCCCAGGACACCCCAACAACCCCACCCTGGGCATCCCTGGCAGCGCTGCCCAAACGCTCCTGGAGCTCTGGCAGCCTCGGGGCCGTGCCCATTCCCTGGGGAGCCTGGGCAGTGCCCAGCACCCTCTGGGGGAAGAACCTTTCCCTGGTCTCAGCCTGAGCCTGCCCTGGCCCAGCTCCAGCCGTTCCCTGGCTGCTGTCCCTGTCCCAGGAGCAGAGATCGGAGCTGCCCTTGGGAGGATGTTGAAGACCCCAAGGAGTCTCCTCTCAGTCTCCTCTTCTTAAGCCTGAAAAAACCAAGGGACCTCACATTTTTAGATCTGAAATAAGAGATTATGAGGGTCATAGGATCATGGAATGGTTTGGGTGGGAAGGGACCTTAAAGCCCATCCAGTCCCACCCCTGCCCTGGGCAGGGACACCTTCCACTGTCCCAGGCTGCTCCAAGCCCCATCCAACCCTTCCTAATATCCAGCATGGCTGGTATTAGAGCATAGGCTGAAGAGAGAGGTTTTCCCTGGATAACAGCCACGGGATTGTGGCTTGAGGGCTGTTCAGCCTGGCCAGGCAGCCAGATTGAGCTCAGACTGAGCTGGACTCTGTGCAGCAGCAACTTGCTGTCTCATTCAAGGAGAAAGCCAAGAAGAAATTAAATTCTGAGCACTGGAATGCACTTAATCATTGGCCTGTGAACTTCTCTGTGCTTTCTGATGAATGAGGAGAGTGTTCCCTAATTCCCTGGGCACAGGAAAGCCAGGATGTGCCGGGCACAGCCACCGAGTTCACAACTTCACAGGCAGCACTTCCACCACATTCAGCTCGTAAAAGCAATTGACTGGAAAGCACATTAAAAGCTTCTCCTTTCACTCAGTCCTGACTGACAGAGCCAGGCAGAAGCAGCTCAGGAATGCCAGGAAGAATGGGAGAGCAGGTACCCTGGATAAAGAAGACAAGGCATTCAGAGCTGAGCTGAATTCATGCATGAGCAGAGGGACAGCTCAGGACTTGAGTGTCACTCAAATCCGGAGGCAAAAGTTGCTGTAAAGATGAGCTGGAAAAGATCCAAAGCCAGGAGATAAAATCTGGTAAATCTGGGATTTTGGGGACAAGGGCACTTTAGCTCAGGTGAGGTGGGTTCTGAACTCGCAAAGCTTTCCCAGCACTGTGGTTTCAGCCCCTGCAGGAATCCAGGGATAACGTGACAATCCTTCAACGGAGTCATCCCATCTTTGTCAGGCTGGGCTCATGTAGGTGGGCAGGATGCAGCAGTTGGAGTCCTCCTGCCAACTCCTCCGTTTGGGTGAGAAAGCAGCACTTTTAGCACTCACCTACCATTCTTCTCCTTCGAGTGGCAACCCCCGGAGTTTGGGCCACGTGGTCCGCCCTTGGCTCACACCTCCAGCCGGAGGAGTCGGGAGGTGCTGACATGCTGGGAACTCAGCCTTCAGCTCCGGCATTTGGTGGTGACACGCTCACAAATAATGTGGGAAATGAGCACCAGAAGCCTCGGTCAGATGGAGACCAGCCCTGAGTGAGGAGAGAGTTCCGAGGGAGCTGAGCTGGGAGCTCTCAGCACAAGTCAGAATCAGCTGAGTGGGATGCTCCAGTTTTGGCTTTGACATCTCTGTGCAGCTCCCAGTGCTGGGTTTGATGCATTGTGCCCCAAACCTTCTGAGATTTGACCTCTTTTTTGAGGCGTTTCTCAGTTTCTCTGCTCTGTAGAGGCATCGCAGAGCTGTGATCTCAGCTGAGAACATTTGGAGGGAAGTGTTGGGGAGGGCGTGTGGAGCTGAAGCCAAGGCTCTGCCCACCTGCAGTCAGGTGATTCTCGCCACAGGTTGTCAGGGAGGGTTTCAGTCCTTGCTGGCTCCAGCCCCAGCTCTGCTCCTGCTGGGATGGAGCAGCAGAGGGCTGGCAGGAGGTGCCAGAAGGGGCTGAGACAGCCCTGCTGAGGAGCCAAAGAGAAAATGCTGGATCTCGGAGCAGAACAAAGTGTGCCCAAGCACTCGCCCAGGAAAGTGACAGCTTGGACAATTACCTGTGTAAAACCAAGGAACACAGAGATAAACAAGGCCAGAGCAGAGACAGCGACACCCGGGAGGCCAGGACAGAGCCTGGGGAGATGGAACTGCTCGGGAAAAGGACTTACCTGAGAGGAGAAAAGGGATAAGACTGAAAGGCTGTTAGAGGGATTTACAGCTCTATTTTTCCCAGTGATTAACACCTCTGCCTGCTGCCAGCAGCTCCTCCTCACTGCACACACAGCAAAGGAGCTGCGGTTTGGCTCCTGCACAGAGCCAGGGGCGGGGCAGTCCCATGTCCCCCGTGTCCCTCTCCCAAAAAAACACATTATAAATGGTCCTAAGGAATCACCTTCCCAGATTATTCCCCTTCCTCCTGAGGTGACGTTGGGAAGTGCTAATGGAGAGGAGTGGCGGAGCAAGAAAGCTGCTTCTGATGATGCAAACCAAGAGAGCTCAGTGAAGGAAAAGTACTGGAATATTCGGGGCTCACTCAAAGTCTTTCATTCAAACAATGAGAGAATATTTTGCCTGTTTTATTCAGGGTCTTTAAAATAAAAGGTTCGCTAACAGGGAAAATCTCTGTCAATTGGGAACAACAAAACCCTGTCATTTAGAGAGAACGGAGTCTGAGCGCTGTCACACGGGGAATATCGACACAGAGCATTTTCTCATTTCCAAACCAAAATATTTCCTTCTAGAAAACGTGAAAATGAGGTGTTTTGACATGTTCAAAAAATTCTCTTTTACTACTTTCTCTGTTGAAGGCGTTTGGTGAATTCAGGTGGCAGCAATGTAGAAAAGTTTCAATCCCTGAGACTTCCAGCCTGTGGATGACTGTTCAGCTCAGAGCCTGCCTCAGCTCCGGCAGCTGTGCAGCTTCAGGTGCCCGGACCCAGAGGGATATCCAGGTGCTGATGGATCTGCTCTGCTCCTTCTTGTAAATCCCATCCTTCTCCTCGTGCTGAAATGCCTGGGAGTCCTTGGGTCACAACTGGGAGAATTCAGAAAGAGGTGGAAATGGTTCCACTGACAGCAGAATTCATGGAATCCCCGGGTAGTTTGGGTGGAAGGGACCTCAAAGCCCACCCAGTGCCACCCCTGCCATGGCAGGGACACCTTCCACTGTCCCAGGCTGCTCCAAGCCCCATCCAACCTGGCCTTGGGCACTGCCAGGGATCCAGGGGCAGCC
>VWZT01009088.1:91750-115990 GCA_013397055.1 Pachycephala philippinensis
TGTGCTGGGCCCCAGGGCTGGGGCAGCTCTGCAGGTGGGGTCTCACCTGAGTGGGGCAGAGGGGCAGAATTCTCCCTGTCCCCCTGTCCCCAAGTTCAGGTGTCCCCTGTGTCAGATCCCAGCTGCCATCGCTCACTGATCCATGAAATCCCAATTGTTCCTTAATCCTTTTGCCGTGTGATCCCAGGGCAGCTCATTAGCACACAGGGAAACACGGAATTGTGATGAGGAGGCCCTGGTTAACAGCCCAGCCACCAAATGTCAAGCTGCATTTTTAGCTCTGAATGGAATTAATTTGCCAGCGTTCCCTCATTAAATGTCAGGTCCTTCTGACTTGTATACATTAAACAATTCACAAATTGGAAAGCACTTGTGTAATCAAGTTAAGCGTGAGGTGGGCAGATTCCCTGCACCTAAACAAACCTGAAATTTCCCTTTTCCAATTAATATTTCATTTTATAACAGCCGCCACATTAATTCTTAATTAAATGCTTATTTGAGACACTCTACTGATTAGTGTGAACTAATAGGAACAATATGAATTGTTTATCCAGCTTTCAGTTATTTTCCTTCATAAAAAGGAATTGGTGTTTGGATGACTCCTTTCATGTCTGACTTTGCCCTAAAATGATTTACTTGCAGAAGAATTTCCATAGGAACAGGTTGGATGTGAGGGAAAATTTCCTCTCTGAAAGGGCTGGCAAACGTTGGAATGGGAAGTGGAGGATTTGCCATCCCTGGAAATGTTCAAAAGCTCTGTGGATGTGGCACGTGGGGACACGGTTTAGTGGTGTGGTCACCACGATGATCTTAGAGGGCTTTTCCAACCTTAATGATGCTGGGATTCTGTAGCCAGAAATCACGGAATCATGGAATGGTTGGGGTTGGAAGGGACATAAAAGGTCATTTACACAAATGTTCCTGATGTTCTGATTGTGGCTGGTCTGCTTTGATCCAGACAACCACGGGCTAAAAACCTCTGGAACTAAAGTTTCATATCCATCTTCCTAGCTCATTCCCAAAAAATCTCCAGCAGGAACTTGTCCAAATGCCTTTCCAACCCAAAACCAGCTGCAATGCTGTATTTGGCTCATGCTCAGAGCTTGTGCAGAGGCACCTGAGCCTCACCTGAGCCTCCCCCACCTCTGCTGTTGCCTTATCCCTGGTCTTAAAATTAAAGCCAGACACGGTTAGAAGGGGAAAAGGGTTTTTTACCTCAGTATTTATTTAAGGATCCTCAGGTGCGCCGAAATGCACATCGAAATGCACCCCAGAAAATGCACACACCCACGATAGATCACATATACAATTATAGGCCTAGCAAATTAGCATATCTATCAAAGGTTCCCTAATGAGAGGCTCGAGTGAACCTTCCGTCTTGAGGAACTTTTTCCCTGGATGGGTCTATCTTAGTTTGCAGAATGTGTTCTGGAGAGGACCTTGGTGTCTGGGGTTTTCTGATCCTTAATTGCGAGGCTCCCAGGATGTTTGGTTTTTTGGCTTAACAAAACATTGGGTCTAAACTAAGTTATCAGACTTAGGGAATTATAAGTATGTGGGCTAAAAGCACTAAGAATACATAAAAGCAGTATAAAAGGATATATAAAAGGGGTATAGAAGAAAAGGCAAAAAATCATCATGGCATCACTGCAGCACCTTTTTTGAGGCAGGGGGAGCTCAGCCCCTCCACCCTGAGCTCCGGCCTGCCCTGGAGTTGGAGGATTTCCCAGTAAACCTGGGAACCTCTGGCACTCGGGGTGCTGAGCAGGCGTTTCATGGCCCCGTCCCCTCCCGGAGCCCTTCCATTCACACTCCGTGTGCACTCAGGGCTGTTTGCACCTGCATTGTGACAGCCTTTATTGACCATGAACTCCTCCTGGCCTTTTATCGCTTTTTATCACCTAATCCTTCAGAACCAGGAGCTCTTCCTCAGCTTTTCACAAGCACCCTTAGGTTTGACTGTAGTGGAGGCTGTTGAAGCTCAGAAAATTTGGGGGTTTGAAAACCACACCTTCCAAAACCAGCGAAAACTCCTGGTGAGAAAGTTAAAAGGCACAAGGTCAGGCCAGATCTTTGGGAAGCTCTACTGTCATTTTCCCTTCCTCAAAAAGGGAAATGTCATTGACTCTCTTGGTCACTCAGAGGCCACAAGAGGCCTTATCCCTCCCTCTGGACAGGTCATTTTCCTTCAGGTCTGTCAGTGAAGGGACTTTGTGAAGGATTTTTTGAAGGACAAGTTTATCATCTGGATTTTGTACCTATGAACTCCTTTGTTATTAACCTATGAATCCTTTATTAACTCCTATTTCTCAGCTATTAACTCCTCTATTAATTCCTATTTATCACCTATTAACTCCTTCAAAGATCTCTCATATTTTTGAAGCAGTGTTTCTTTATTTCTACCTAAATGTCCTTTCTGACCACTTTTACCAGGCTGTGATCCCTTGGTGTTGTTCGTGGGTTTGCTGCTGTCTCCAAGCACAATTCCCCAGGAGGGGAATTCCCATGGACATCAGCAGGGATTGTCAGAATTGTGACCTGACAACCATGGAATCACTGAGGCTGGAAAAGACCTCCCAGATCATCAATCCGACCTTCCACAACACCCCCATGGCCACTAAACCAGATCACAGAATGCCACGATTTTTGAACATTTCCAGGGATGGTGGTGCCAGCACTGCCCTGGGCACTGGTGCCAATGTTTAACCACTCTGCAGTGAGGAATTTTTTCCTGATATCCAACCTGAACATCCCCTGGTGCAACCTGAGGCCGTTCCTCCTTGTTCAATGTCTTTGTGGATGGCCAGGAAGGGTCACTGCAGGTGGAGTGCGGGGGACACGGAGCCTCCAAGGAGCAGAGGATGCAGGAATGCTGCACATGCCAGGAAAACCAGTCCTAACCCAACACCACTAAATAAAAGCTTTTAAGTCTCTGCACAGGCTGAATTCACTGAAATATCAGGAGAGTAAAGGCATGGGAGGAATAAACACAGAAATGGGAGCTTTCATTGTGCCCACACAAGACCTTGCAATGAGCTCAGGTATAGAAATCATTTTCACACACTCCAAATGAGATTTCCTGGGAGCAAATGTGCTGAGATGCCATCAGGAAAGAAGAAATTCTCGATTTAATCCTGAGTGTTGAACCAATCCCAGGTGAAGCCATCAGGGTGACTCTGGAATGGTGATCATTGTGTTTGTGGGAGGGAAAGGGACACAAGTGGAAATCTGTGGTCATGTCTGAATTTCTCCAGCTGCTCCTGAGTTTCATTTAAAAGCTGTCTCCTCATTTGTTGTCTTTCCTTGCTGGAATATTGGGATTCATTTAAGGGATACTTTGCACAACACATTGACAGCAATTCCAGCTCTGAGTTCCTTGAAACCTCTTGGGTGGGTGCCATCTGTTCCTGCTCATTTCCCACCATTCCTTTTATTCTTCCAAAGCTCCTCCTTAGGAGCCTGTGGCTGGTCAGGCCCAGCCCCTGTAAAAATCCACTTCCCTGAACTCTCCATGGCAGCACCAAAGCAAAGCCATAAAACCTTCCCTCTCTTCTGGAACCTTCATCTTCCTGGAGATCTCCTTTTAAACCCCATTTCATAATGTTCTGGCAGGTCTCCTTCTAATGCGTTTGGAAAAAAATCTTCTATTTCAATCTTTAGATCTTCAGCAGATTTGTAGGTTCTCAGAAGCTTGTTCCTCTTAAATTCTGGTTTTGTTTAAGTCACGAGAGCTCCTCCATGTTTTTCTTTTTTATAAATTACTTACTCATTTAATATAATCCTATTTAACTCTAGTAATTCCCTTCACCCCACGGTTTGACCATTTCAGGGCTGTTTCTGTGTTTTTCAGTGGATGATGTGCCCTCACCACGTTCTGCTGACCCTGTACCCAAATAAGTTTATGCCACCCAAAAGTACTTTGCCCTTTCTGCTGCTCCTTTTACTTTTTCTTCTCCTTTTTATGATGTCATTACTTTTTCATGGCCTTTTAAAGCAAGACTTTAATAAAGGGGATTTTCACTTGTGTCCCTTTCCCTCCCACAAACACAATGATCACCATTCCAGAGTCACCCTGACGGCTTCACCTGGGATTGGTTCAACACTCAGGATTAAATCGAGAATTTCTTCTTTCCTGATGGCATCTCAGCACATTTGCTCCCAGGAAATCTCATTTGGAGTGTGTGAAAATGATTTCTATACCTGAGCTCATTGCAAGGTCTTGTGTGGGCACAATGAAAGCTCCCATTTCTGTGTTTATTCCTCCCATGCCTTTACTCTCCTGATATTTCAGTGAATTCAGCCTGTGCAGAGACTTAAAAGCTTTTATTTAGTGGTGTTGGGTTAGGACTGGTTTTCCTGGCATGTGCAGCATTCCTGCATCCTCTGCTCCTTGGAGGCTCCGTGTCCCCCGCACTCCACCTGCAGTGACCCTTCCTGGGCATCCACAAAGACATTGAACAAGGAGGAACGGCCTCAGGTTGCACCAGGGGATGTTCAGGTTGGATATCAGGAAAAAATTCCTCACTGCAGAGTGGTTAAACATTGGCACCAGTGCCCAGGGCAGTGCTGGCACCACCATCCCTGGAAATGTTCAAAAATCGTGGCATTCTGTGATCTGGTTTAGTGGCCATGGGGGTGTTGTGGAAGGTCGGATTGATGATCTGGGAGGTCTTTTCCAGCCTCAGTGATTCCATGGTTGTCAGGTCACAATTCTGACAATCCCTGCTGATGTCCATGGGAATTCTCTTCCTCTGGAATGGAATAGTGCAGGAAACCCATGAACGACAGCACCAAGTGACCAAACCCAGGAGTTATCTCCCCAAAACGGGGTTTATGAACTATTCCCACTTCTCTTCCCCAGCTGGAAAACTGGAGATTCCTTCCTCCAACAGCTCCCTCAGCAATTCCAGCATCGTTTCTCCTGAGGAGCCCTGACCTCTGCAGGGAAGAGGTTCCCAGGGAATGGAGAAATGCTGAGACACCTTTCAGACTGGGTTAAATCCTGATCCCACCAAATTCCATGTTCAGATAAATCCCTTTGTGCTGTCAGAGGCTGTGAGCTCTGTCCCATCTCTGCCGGTGCATGTGGCCTGGCTGTGGCCCTGCAGCCCCTCGGGGACAGGCAGATCCCTGTTTGCAGTTTGCCAGGCTCGTTGGATCATTGTTGTCCCATCTTTCCTCGGATTTCTCAACTCTTCCACCTGTGGATGGCATCTCTTGCCGCCCACTCCCCTTCCATAATCAGTAAAAAAACTCAGATTGGGGAAATCTCCTTTTCCAAGAGCTCAAGGGAGCAGCTGGGGCTCTGTCCCAATTACCATTTTTCCATAGTTAGCCCTGCTCCAGTGGGTTAAGCTGCAGGCAAAGGTGCACAAAGAAGTGGAAAAATCCCCTTTTTCCTGGAGCAGGTCCTGGAGACCAGCAGGGAGAGTCAGGCAGGAGCATCCCAAATGAGCTGAACACTGAGAACAGCCCGAGCTGTGCTTGTGCACTGCGGTATATCTTGGATTGAACAGCAGAGAACCACAAATTTGGGAGTGTGTGTGAGAAAATGGTGGAAAATTGGGATTTCCTGAGAGCTGCTTTGGCCTCCACACCAGCACAAGGGTCCTGCGGGTCCCCCTGCAAGGCAAAGGGGCTTAGAGAGGACAAACCCCTGCAGGGAGGGCTCAGGGTCACCAACCAGCTCCTCCTCCATGGAAATGTTTGTGGTCTCTGACCCCGTGGAAGCTCCTGGTGATCCATCCCCATGGAACAAACTTGGCAGCTGAGGCAGAAATTTCCCTTCAAGGCAGATTTTCAGCTAAAACTTTCCCGGAAAGAGAAATTTGTCCCTCTGAAGTCTCCAATTTCAGTGTGATTTTCCTCAGGATTCTTTTTAAATACCAGGATGTTCAATTTGGTGATTTTAAGGATTTAATTTTTTTAAGACAGTCCCAGAGGCTTTGGAAAATTATTTTGTAAATCTAAGCGCTTTTATTGTTTCCGTTGGAAATCTTCATGGGAAGAAGAAGCAGTTCACAAGCACATGTGAAAAAAGGAACTTCTTGTCCTTTGCAGCTGATCCTGGTGGCCTCTGAAGGTCCAGGATTCTCCCTCCAACTCCGCAATGGGTTCACCCTCAAACATTTTTTGGGATCATGCCAACAGTGAGAGCAGACACAGCTTTATTCCTTTTCCACAGGTACCAGGGAACTCTTCCTGAAGATCTCCAAACCATTCTTTCCTCCTGTGTGTAAGCAGTGAGTAGACACAAACTGGCTCAAACTGTGTCAGGTAGAATTTCTGTCCATCCAAAATCCCGGTTAATTTATTTTGGGAACCTGCGCATCAGCAGTTCTGTACAAGGTCCCTGTCTGTCAGCAGGACTTGGAAACTTCCAAAATTAATGGGGGATGGTCTTCTTCCTGCTCCGTGGCATTGGGCCCTTTCCAAGCGCAGGAAAAGCCCTCTCCACCTGTGGAAATCCCCACTCCTGACAGCACAGGAGGGCCCTGTCTAAGGGAAAGGGAAATGGAGACATTATGTCAGTTCTCAGCTGGTGTTTCACTCTCCTAAAGATCTTTTTCATGGCTAGGAGTGAGCAATTCCTATATTCCCTTTAGGTTCTGCTCAGCTTAAGCAAATATTAAATAAGAAATGGGATTTGGGGGAGGTGGATCGATTTCTGGAGCCAGGCAGGGATTTTGAAAGGCAGGATCCAACCTCCTTGTGTGGATTGTGCAGCTGAGGGCACTCTGGCTAAATTCATCCTGAGGTAAAGATTCCTCTCCAACACTCAGGTTTTACCTGCACTAGAACGAGAGAGGCACAGTCAGATGGATTTATCAGTGGAGCAGTGGAAAACCAGCCCCTGCTATGTCCAGGGAATATTGATTTATTCCTAATCAAGGCCAGGATGTGTGAGAGGGTAACTTCCGTGCCAGGCAGGTGATCCCGGGTGCTGCAGCTGGGAATTGCCCACTGAAGCATGAGCTCCATGTCCTGGGCGAGTCAGGGCAGCCTGGAAGGGAGGGAGAGAAAGATCTCCTGACAGGAGAGGGCTTTGCTCTGTGCCTGACCCTCAGGAAGGGGCTGTTCCAAGGGGAAGCAGGGTTTGGATGAAAATCCCAAGGCAGAGGATTTTATCCAGGCCAATTTGTCCCTATCCATTACCCTGCCTTCCATATCCTCATCCTCATCCTCATCCTCATCCTCATCCTCATCCTCATCCTCATCCTCATCCTCATCCTCATCCTCATCCTCATCCTCATGGGCACCATCCAAGGGGTGTCCAGCATGTGCCGGTGTTAGACAAACAGGACAGGGAACTGGGAACAACGCTCCATGAGCCCTTTTATTATTATTTTATCAGTCTCACGTACAGGAGATGATACAGGCTCACGTANTTCCCCCTCTCGGTTCAACCGTAAAGAAACTCTCTTAACTTTGTGGTTTATCAACTCCCTATTATCCTACCCCCATTCCTGCCACAGTTAACAGCCAAGCTCAGGCTCCAGCCTCCTGTTGCAGAAGGACAGGAGTTTTCTTCCTGTTCACACAGGTTTGGCTCCCAGTTTGGACCTCATGTTAATCTTTTCCTCCTCCAGGCCACGTATCTTTCATCCGGTTTCCCAGTGGCTTCCCAGTTCTGCTTGCAGGAAGCTGGAAGGGTCAATCAGGAGCAATCCCTGGACATCCAGAGCTGTCCACAACGTGGATCTGGCAGGAATTTGGCTCCTCTCCACCAGGAGTTGCTTTCCTTGGCTCCTCACACCTTCACACCGAGAGGAGCCAATCCCAGTGACGAACACAGTGCCAAACCCCTCAGTTCAGGAAGCCGCCTGGAAAACCGAGGTTCAGGACAAGTGCTAATTATCTGTCATTAATCTGGGGAGCAGGTTTATCATAACCACGGGTTTGGTGTGATTCCAGCTCTAATCCCACTAACAAGATGAGCTGCCCAGCTGGTACGTAATGTGGCTGAGAGTGGGAATTCTCCTGCTGGGAAAAGCAGCCGTGTGGAACCGGAGCAGGGCTGGCTAACGAGGCTTAAACTCCAGCAGGGATCTCTGAGGAGAAGCTGTGACACGGCTGAACCAGCTGAGAAAGGGGGGATTTAGGTTCAAGGGATCATGTCTGAGTGTAATGAAGGGAAGGTTTTATTCCATTAAATAAAGATGAGGGAATTTAAAGCTACCTGACTTTTCCTAGATTAACGGGGGAAAAAATTCACTGGGCAGCACTCAGAGGGAAGCTCAGCCTTGGAAAGGTCACCACAGAAAATTGGCATCACTGTGCCTCTCTTGTGTCTTCTCACCCTGCCAAGCCCTGGTCAGTCACAGGTTTAGACCATTCCCAACTATTGTGTGCCCTGCTTAGGACTGACTCACTTTTTATGATGGTCAAGGAAAGCTCCCTCCTGACCCCTCTGTTCGCCTTTGGGAGCCTCCCTGAGCACAGATCCCTTTTCCTGCCCCAGCCTTCAGCATCCCAAATTTCTCAGACTTTCTGGGAATGAGCTCAGAGCCCAAAGCTGCATTCAGCTGCCGCAGAGGCACAGCCCCACAACTGATGTTCCCAGAATGTTGCCCCAGAACCAGGGGGGAGTTCAGAGCATCTCCCTATCTCCTCCCTCCTTGTCTCCTGTTTTTCATGGTTATTATTCAAACTTAAAAAAATAAACCCCAAAAAAGCAGATCCTCCAAGGGCAAAGGGCAGAACAAGAGTGAGATAAAGGGTAAGAAGTCATTGCTGTGACCTCCCCATCAAGTACTGCACCCTAGGAGAGGCTGGAGCCCCTCTGCTCTGGAGCCAGGCTGGGAGAGCTGCGGGTGCTCACCTGGAGAGGAGAAGGCTCCAGGGAGAGCTCAGAGCCCCTTCCAGGGCCTAAAGGGG
Source organism: Pachycephala philippinensis (assembly GCA_013397055.1). Taxonomy (NCBI): domain Eukaryota; kingdom Metazoa; phylum Chordata; class Aves; order Passeriformes; genus Pachycephala; species Pachycephala philippinensis. Next base: position 100,628 of record VWZT01009088.1, read on the forward strand.
CTCCAGGAGAGCTGGAGAGGAACTGGGGACAAGGGATGGAGGGACAGGACACAGGGAATGGTTTCCCAGTGCCAGAGGGCAGGGATGGATGGGATATTGGGAAGGAATTGTTCCCTGGGAGGGTGGGGAGGCCCTGGCCAGAGGCTCTGCAGCTGCTGCACAGCCGAATTGCCATTTCCATGCAGATCATCTTTATTCATTCCCTGTACTCCGAGGCAGCTTTAAAGGTTCAGGTGAAGGCTGAACCTGCAAATTCTGGCAAGAAAAGTTGGTATTACTCAGAAATAATCCCCATCAGAACAGGCCAAACAAATGTGACCCTCATTGTCTCCAGCCTCAGCTGCTCTATTTCACTGCTGCCTTTCTCCCTCTCAGCTGAATCCTTTGCCTTTGTGCAGGATTCACCCATCCTGCTGCATCCAGGGCTCAGCCAGACAGGGACTGACACCACGCGTTGGGGGCAGCAGCAAAGTTCCCTGAGCAGTTCCCCAAAAACAGGGGCAACTTGAAGGAAAAAATGCCAAAAATATGGAATCCCAGACTGGTTTGGGTGGGAAGGGGCCTTAAAGCCCATCCAGTGCCACCCCTGCCATGGGCAGGGACACCTTCCACTGTCCCAGGCTGCTCCAAGCCCCATCCAACCTGGCCTTGGGCACTGCCAGGGATCCAGGGGCAGCCACAGCTTCTCTGGGCACCCTGTGCCAGGGCCTGCCCACCCTCCCAGGGAACAATTCCTTCCCAATATCCCATCTAAACCTGCTCTTTTTCAGTTTAAAGTCATTGCCTTTATTCTACTTGACAGGATATTGTATTTTAATTGTGGATTTCCTGTACCATCCAGGAACAAGGGTAATTTTCACAGCCTGAGAGATGCTGGGCCCTGGCTCTTCAGCCAAACCATTTTCCTGGGAATTGCCTCCCCCATTTGGCTTCTTTACCTGAAAAGTTGTCCAACTGTACTCCCAGGTATCCCACAGAGCCTGTCCATGCAGCCCTTGGGATTTCTCACAGATGTGCACCTCTGTACTTAATCAAGGTCACTTAAATGATGGTTTAAAGGACAAGGCTTGGTTTAAAATACAAGGCTTGGTTTAAAGTGAAGACCTTGGTTTACCAAGGTTCTCCCAAAATATTCCCCTGCTGGACAGCCCCAGGTAGGTGAACTCCTTCTTTTTCAGCCCTTCAGGACAGTGCCAGTGTCACTTCTCCTGAAGAACAGGCTTTGAAGGGGGATTTTAAGCACTCTCAGCTTATAAATATTTCATCTTTGTTTAACAGGCGCTGTAGGTCTGCAGCCACTCGTGCACATCACATTTACCTCGCTGTGAGTGAAACCAGGAGCTGGCAGCCTGCAGGAGCCAGCTCAGCACTTTATCTTCTGAGCCAGCACCTCTTGGCCCCACTTCCACCCCCAGACACCTGATCCGAGCTTTCAGCAGCTTTGCGATGAGGGAATATCACTCCAAGATGAAGCACAGCAAACAAAAGGCTGATAGAATGACTGGCAACCCTGGAATTAGCAAAAAAAAACCTTAAAAAGCCACTTTTTTTTCCCCTAAGTGGGAGAAAATCCTACGTGTTTTATTAGAGTTTCTATGACAAATTAAAATGTTCCTGAGAATGACTGCTTTTCCTGGAGCATGGGAAGGCTCTTTCCCCAAAGTAAAATCATTGAAAGGAGAGATAGGAGAGGAGAGAACCAATGAAGGATCACCTGGAGTGAAGAGTATTTCACTGCAGACAGAGCCCAAACTCCAGAAGACTTGAGAAAGAAATGAGGCTTTATTTGGATTTTTAAAAAAGAATGTAAAAGAAAGTGTTGATCCCGAGAAAATGTTGCAATCTGAGAGATTTACAGATTAAATTACTCCAATTTTTAATTCTTAAACTCTCAGTGCAATTCCTAACGCTGGCAGTGCTGAGATCCCTCATGCCCTGATAACCCATCCCAAATGTCCTCCTCCTATAAAAGCTCTTTTCTGGCATTTTATGGAGCGGGGATTTGCAGTTTTGAGCTAAAGATTCAAGTCCAGGCCATGCCTTATGGAAAGGCCACCCTGTGGATCCCCAGTGCCTGCCTGGGATGCAGCACTGAGCTGGGAGATTCTGCTGGACGTTACAGTAAGGAAGGGTCTGTAGACCAAGAAGGACCAATTAAATACTGAATTTTCTTGTGTGGAGAGCTCTCCAATGCTGCAGGAGCCAGAGCCTGTCTGTCACCAGGAAACTTCCCCTGGGCAGCAGCAGAAGTGACGTGAGAGGATGTGAGGATGTGAGGGAAGCACCGCGATGCCTGAACAAGCATCAATTAGTTCGGAGCTGAATGGGGAGTCCTGGGAACATCAGAGGCAGGATTCAGTCTGTTGGAAGTGGGTGGCAGCTCCTCTGCCGTGCCGAGACAGGTTTGTAAAGAGGAAGTGTAAAAATAATAATAGGAAAAAAAAAATCAGCAGCGTTTAATGTGCAGGGGCTGAGGAGCATTTTCAACTTGGTCTGCAGCTCCTAGGAGAAGTTTGGTGCTGGAAAATCTCCTCTGCTGAGCTCTGCGGGTCCTGCAGAACATTCAGGGCCAGGTTTTACTGAAGGGTCAGTCTGAGGGATGGGACTTTGCAGGAGATGCTGCTCGAGGGGTGCTGCCAAGGTTGGGATGTTGGGTCTGTGCTTGAGAGATGCTGGGTGAGAAACTTCCACCAGAACAGCTCCCTGGAGTAGTGGAAGGTGTCCCTGCCCATGGCAGGGATGGAATGAGATGAATTTGAAGGTCCCTTCCAACCCAAGAAATTCTGGGACTCCATGATTTGCCTTGGTCCAAAGCTCACCTCTGGACCCTCTGGTCGCTCAGGCCCAGTCCCTCGGGCTCTGGAGATGGCAGAGGTGTCCCTGTGCTGGCAGCAGTGGATCCAGCGCTCCAGGAAGGCCCCGGAGCACCTGCAGAGCAGCTCATTGACAGCTCCAGGGACAGGGGACCTGATGGTGGTGGCTCATCCAGGGCGACAGGGAGTGAGGGGATTTGGGATTCGGTACCTGCAGGACACTGTTTAACACAGCTGTTGGAAGGCACAGGAATCAATGCCCAGCAGAGCATCCCTAATCCCTGTGGGATCCCCACGGGATGGGATTTACCCTCCTCTCCACACTGCAAATCCCCCAGTTCCAGAGCCATGGATGCATTGGAGATCCATGAAGCCAAGAGGGAAGGAGGCAGGAAGAGATGGGCTCTGTGCAGGAGCTCAGCTCAGAGGGATGTGCCTGTGCTTTAGTGCCTTGCATTTATTCCTGGGGCTTTTGTTCACATCTGAAGGCCATTTCATACAAATTGGGTGTGATAAGAGGGTGTTGGATCCACCACAGGGGGTGCAGTGGAGGGGCCATTCCAGGTTCACCTTCAGTCACATGCCAAAGGTAAAAAGATTCCTGGTCCTTGCAGAGGTTCTTGGCCCTAATCAAGTGGGAGGGGGATGAAGCCATTATTTTTCCATTCAAGTCCTGATGATTTATTACATGGTGCTCAAAACTGCAAATCCCCACTCCATAAAATGCCAGAAAAGAGCTTTTAGGGAAAGAGGACATTTGGGATGGGTTCTCAGGGCATGAGGGATCTCAGCACTGCCAGCATTAGGAATTGTACTGAGAGTTTAAGAATTAAAAATTGGACTAATTTAATCCATAATTCCCTCAGATTGCGACATTTTCTTGGGATCTACACTTTCTTCTACATTTTTTTTTTTAAACTCAATAAAGCCTCATTTCTCATCATAATAAAATTTAGCTCTTTGTTGGAAGATTTTCACCAGCTCCACCTACTGCCGCTCCCATCCTCTTCAACACTTCCTGACTCACTGCTGCTTCCCCTCCTCCGGATGGGGATTGGGAAGCTGCTTCCCAGCAGAGGTGGGTGCAGCCTCCCCTCAGGCAGGTCTGCGATAGTGATCAGGAAAAAGCACAGGAAAAAGCACAGGAATAGGCCTGGCTCTTGCTTTGTGGAGAGGAGCACAGGACTGGAAGGAGTCTGGAGCTGTCCTGTTTGGGAATGTTGACAGGGTGGCTTCCATGTCTTTCCTTTCAGGGGAGGGTCCTCAGGTGCAGTGTGCTTTGGGATGACCCTTGGTCATTTTCTGTGGATGAACTCCTAGTCATTGCTCAGGGGTGAGCTCTTGGTCATTCCTCAGGGGTGAACCCTTGGTCATTGCTCAGGGGTGAGCTCTTGGTCATTCCCCAGGGATGAACTCTTGGTCATTCCTCAGGGGTGAACTCTTGGTCATTCCTCAGGGATGAACTCTTGGCCATTCCCCAGGGATGAGCTCTTGGTCATTCTCCATGGATGAACCCTTGGTCATTCCTCAGGAGTGAACCCTTGCTCATTCCCCAGGGATGAACCCTTGGTCGTTCCCCAGGGATGAACTCCTGGTCATTCCCCAGGGCTTTGGCTGTGTTTCCAAGGGAATGTTTCCCGCTGAGGTTGCTCTGGGTCTCTGCAGGTGACCTGTGCCTCCTGCAGCAACTCCCTCTTTCTCTTCCTTTGTATTTCCAGCCCACATTCCCGCTCCAGGTTCTGAAGTCTGGCAATCTACTGGCACTTTCCTTTCTCCATTTTCCCCTCTGTCTCCACAGAACTCCATGTCCTGCAGAGGAGTCTCCCGAGGTCTCCTGATCCAACAGAGCACTTTGAAACAAGGATGTTTCCTTCCACTCCACAGTCTTAAAGCAGGAGACTCCAAAGGGCAAAGTGCTGGGTCCCGGTCCTGGATCAACAGGAGTTCACAGAGTCATTGATCTGCTCCTTGAGGCCATGGAAAAAGGGATTGCCCTGACAATTAGGAAGGAATTGTTCCCTGGGAGGGTGGGGAGGCCCTGGCACAGGGTGCCCAGAGAAGCTGTGGCTGCCCCTGGATCCCTGGCAGTGTCCAAGGCCAGGTTGGACAGGGCTTGGAGCAGCCTGGGACAGTGGGAGGTGTCCCTGCCATGGCAGGGGTGGAATGGGAGGAGCTGTAAGGTCTCTTCCAACTCAAACCATTCCATGTTTCTAATTACTCAGAGCCAAGATGTTGCTTCAGAACAACTCAGTGCCTATTTAACACCGTCTTCACATGGCAGATTTACTCTTCTCCGGGAAAAACACCCTGGCTGAATTCCTCCAATCTTTTCTCATATAATTTCCAGCCTCTGATCTTCCTCTTTTCAGTTCACCTCTCATTTCTTCTCTCTTTCTCACAGTGCATTCCCACATGGGGATCACGTCCTTGACAAGCCCTGAGAACCCTCAGCTCTTCCTGCTAAGTGGGGTTCAGGGGGCAACTTTGTCCTCCCCATTTGTAGGACCCACTGGAAAGCTCAGATCAGCCTCTGAAATGGTGCTGCCACTTGTCAAACCACACTTCACTTTGGGCATCTCAACTCTCCTTGTCCTCATTTCTCACCTGCCTTTGCTGCACTTCACCTTGTTGGTTTTACAAGGATTTTCTAATTGAATCATGAGTTGTCACCATCAGCCCTCATCCAAATTTATCCACAGAGCTGGAAGGAGGTTTTCTGTTGCCTCAACATCGTTGTGTGGTGCTGCTTGGGGTCTCAAGAGGAGCTGATGCTTCCAACATCCCAGGAGAGCAGCCCCCTGCCAAACCAGCAGCTGGAGCCCAGCTGGGACACCCTGGGCTCTCCAAACTGGAACAGATGTCCCCATTTAGGCTTTTAGCTCTGTCTGATCCCTTCCATCAGCTAAGCTGGTGATAAAAAGATGGAAACAAATAGCTGGCTCTTCAATATCCCTGGAAATGTGGCACTATAAAATGAGCTAAATTGTCCAGCTGGAATCATTTTCTGTGGGGTCAGAGAGCCAGGAAAGAACCAAAAGATTGAGGAGCATCAGGGAATCTGTTCTTTACCTATAACGACAACAGGCATTTACCAGACAATAAATTTGTAGCCCCATTCTTGCAATGTCAATGAGTAATTTTATTATTCATCAAAACTAAAATACCATGTATAAAGATGTGTTTGTAGGAGCCAAAGAATGTGTGATTCTTTATTGACAGGGGGGTTTGCATATTTTATATTTGTAAAACAGCATTAACATAAATTCTACCAAGTTCTCGTCTATTGTCTGTGTGGGTGTTGGTCTGGCTTTGTTGGTTAAAAAATTTTTCAATGAGCTGGGCCCAGGACAGAAGTCTGACAGACTTAAACTCCTTTCTTGAACAGATTTCTGATATGAAATTCAAAGTCTAATGTTTTTTAAATTGTGCCCACGCTGGATGATTTGCTTTCAATCCCATTTCCCTGCTTGCAGGAGCCTCTCCTGTCAGGTTGGGTCAAAAGCCTCATGAAAGTCGAGGTCTATCAAATCTATCACTTCCCTGTGTCCATAGGCCAACGACCCCATTAAAGGAAGAGATTAAATTACTCTGACATGATTTGTTCTTGACAAGTCCACATTGGCTGTTCCCACTCCCTTTTCTCCTCGCCGTGCTGACAAATTGATTGGTTCATAATTTGCTCCAGTATTCTGGAGAAGCTCAGAGTCCATCATTCCCCAGCTCTTCCTCTTGCCACATCTCTCCAGGGTGACCTGTGGGTTATGGGGAACTCCCCTGTTCTTTGGGAAAAGCCTCATCCACGGCTTTCAGGTTGCAGGAGAGCCACAGGTGCTGGGACAGAATTTTGGACCCTGAGCTCATTTTGTGTGTCCCGCAGGATCCCTCAGTTGGGAATGGGGGGAAGTGGGGGCCAGGGATTTGTTCTCAGGAATGCTGTGCTAGACTGGGAGCCGCTGGGAGGCTCAGGAAAAGCTGAAGGAGCTGTAAAGCCTCTCAGCCTGGCCTTTCCCATTCCCGCTGTGGGCTGGAAGCGCGTCGGCAGCGCCGCAGTCTCCGGCATTTTGGGAACGGGCGGGCGGTGTGAACAAACAGCATCTGCTCCCGGGATCCAGAGCTCTGCTGACGTCGGGCCAAAAGGAATTGTTGCTTCCCAGCTCTGATTCCAGCCATTCGCGCCCCAGCTGACCCTCCCTGCTCAGACACAGGAACACCGGGAAGGGGCTCAGCTGTGGCGCAGCCAAGGAAGTTGGAAAAGCCAGGATTTGCCTCGCTGCCCTTGGGAAGCTCTGGCAGCAGGACAAGGCACCCCTGCCAAAGGTGAGCGTCCCTGAAAAAATCCTCCAGGCAGAGGAGCTGTCAGTCAGGGATGGGCAAACCCTGAATCGGAGTTCACTGGGAGGGAGCTCAGAGAGTCCCTCCCTGACGGGAATTCTGCGGGGAAGGAAAGTTTTCTCTCTTCCTCCGCGTTGTTTCCAAGTTACAGGAAGAAATGTGGGAGTTGGCACAGCCCCCGGGAAGGACTCAGGCTCGGGTGAATCACTGGATCTCTCCCCACCCGCCCCCAACCCCACACTGATTCCCAGTGCCAGCCAGAGCTGAGTTCCAACAAGATCTGTGGAACTCTAGGGATCATGGAGTGATCCAAACCCAGATTTCGCTGTGTTTGGGGGGCCCTGGTGCCCTCTGCAGCTGGGTGAGCAATAAAAGTGGGGCACAGAATCCCAGGAATTGCTGCTGGGGCTCTGCTGGCATCCAAGAGGATCTAGCCTGCGGAATCCCAGTCTGGGGAATCAACTGGGGCTCTGCATGGATACCAGTTCGGACTCACAGGGACTGGCATTTCTGTCCATGGGCATCCAGGAGGCCACGGGGATGGGGACACCCTGCAAGAGCCTCTGTGACCTTCACCCAAGGGGACGGTGAGTGACATTTCAGGATGGTGTCACCCCCTGCAAGTGTCTCCCCTCCACACACACAAATTCAGCGATGTTTTATGGGCAAATTCTCTCTTAACTCTTCCTAACAGAGAAAAATAGCAGGGAGAGGACTTGTGTAGTGGCTGGCAACTGATGGAGAGATAATGAACCTTTGTTCTCCATTTGTTTGGCTGTTTAGGAGGGGAAAAAATGAGCAAGAGCTTGCGGAGCATCGGGAATGTGCTCTTGGATATGGGATCAAATAGATGTTATCGAATTGCTCCTCAGAAGTGCCTTTGCTGCTGCAGCCAGCGGAGACAACAAAGCTCAGAGCACCCTTTGGGGACTTGTTTGGTCTGCAGGAAGCACCTTGGGAGCCAAACCCAAAACAAACCCTTTAAATTGGAGCTCCCGATTTTATTTGACTGGTTCATGCTGGAATCAGGTTTAGTCATCATTATGCAAAGCTAATTAGCAAGTCAGAGTCTTTTTTTGTCATCACCAAATCACTGCTGTATTTAGAAATGAGATCCCCGAGATCTTCCCTTTCCTTGCCCTTTCCTGCTGCTATTCTGGAATTAAAGCTCCTCTTTCCATCACGACAAAGGATGTGGTGGATGTAAAAAAATGTTGTCTTCAGCTCTTTCCTAAAATGTCAAAAACTGAGAAATACTTGGGTTTCTTCCCCAATTATTCTGTTCTTGGAATTCATTATTGCAGAAAAAAATCTGGGAAGTTTTGAGCTTTTTATTGGACTCTTGGAAATGCCTTTTTACCCCTGTAGCCTTTGGCAAGCAGGGTTCCAATTTGTCACTACTCTTTGTCCAAAGTCCACTTTGGAAGCAGAAATTGTAAGCCAAGTTTGTTTGTTTGTCTGTCTGTTTGTTTGTTTGTCTGTCTGTTTGTTTGTTTTTAAATTCCTGTGAGTCAGAGGCATTGGGAAAACATTTTACAAAGATTAAAAAGAAATCCCTTCTGAAACACGAAATACTCTCAGTTCCTGCTCTGTGTTTACCCATCCTGCTGACACAGCAGCGGCTCCCCAGGTTTGTGGTGGCCCCAGCAGGAATTCCTTCCTGGAAAAGGTGGGCAAGCCTTGGCAGGGGCTGCCCAGGGAGGTTTGGAGTGCCCATCCCTGGAGGTGTCCCAGGAAGGGCTGGAGGTGGCACTCAGTGCTCTGGGCTGGGGACAGGGTGGGGATCAGGCACAGCTTGGACTCGATGGTCCTGGAGGGCTTTTCCAAAGTTAATGATTCTGTGATTCCATGTGGTTCCAGGTACTGGGAATGAGCCCAGTGACCACGGCAGGGTGATCCAGGACACTGTGGGATTTCTCCACTAATGAGCTGTGTCCCGTGGCCCCACTCTGGGTACAGGTGGGTGGAGCATGAGCATCTTTGCCATCAAAATTTTTTTTCAGGGAAGAGGGAGAGGAATAAAGGGATGATAAAGGCTCAGAGAATAATTCAAGGGAATTATTAGAAGGGAATCACTGGAAGTCGCCTACACCAAAGGCTGATCTGCTCAAAGCAGGATTAACTCTGAGGTCGGACCTCAAACCCGAGGTTTCTCAGGATTTTCTCCAGGAAAAGCTCCCAGGATGGGGACACAGCCTCTCCCATGCCTGATTTGTCACTCCCCAGGGTGACAAATTTCTCCTTGGCCACCTCACAGGGGGCTGGGACATTACCAGAGACTGCCAAGAGACCTGGGGGTACCAACCCTCCTCTCACCTCACCCAAGGAACAGCCAACAGCACCTGGGAGGGCAGGGCTGGAACTCTGGAGGACACTGGGAAACCAGAAATGACCTGGAAAATCCATCCCACAGTTCAAGGCTGGATGAAAACACTGAGCAGTGAGAATGAGAATTAGTGGATGTAACCTGCAAAGAAAGGCTGGAATAACCGGAGGGATTTAGGGAAGGAAGACCTGAGGGAAACATCACAGGCTGCAGATCCAGAAAAGGTTTCCATGAAGAGGAAGAGGATCATTTGTTCTGCCTGTTCATTCTGCTTAGGAGAGGGGTAATTAAATCACACTCAGGGAAATTCAGATTCATCATTAAGAAAAGTCTTCCCGGTGTGAGGAGAGTTAAACACTGCCATCAATTTTTCCAGGGTTTGCTGTGGAGTTTCTTGCTGGAGGCTCCCAGGAGCAGGAGCATTTCTCCAGACCCCTCTGCTGAAGGCCCCAGAGCTTTCTTTGGGTCAGGGGGTGGAAGAGGTGATTCCTTTGGGTTTGTTCCACCCTGTTTTCTCTGGCTCTGTCATGCAGGTTTCGTTTGGGGTTTTTCAGAAGTGTTTATGCACCAACTGCAGCTCCAGAGATCTCAGTACCTTTAACAATTGGATATTAAGTCCCTTCTAAAAACAAGATGGATGGTCCTAAAGAAGCTGGGTTCTTTAGACCCTAAAATTCTGATGCCCCTTAGTCTAACAAGGCCCTACATTTTCCACAAAAAAATCTGCTGGGAAATGTTGTCCTCATTGTAAAAATGTGTTTTATTTTCTTTTATTTTCAGACCCCCTTCATACTCATTCTGCATTTATCTTGGCACTGCTTGGGCATCTGATGCCATTTTCCTACATGGAAAAGGCACTCCAGCATTGTCCTGAGAGCCAAGGACACATTGAATAAATCAGGAATTGTGGAAGACAGTGACCAAAGCAATGAGGACTCAGTTATCTGTGCATGGCAGTAGCAATAACAATATTTAACCACTTTTCCTGGATTTCCTTTGGTGTCACACGAGATTCAACTGAGCTAATTCCTTATTTTCAGAGAGTACCTCCCAAAAAGCAGACCTAGACAGGACCAAACCCTCCACTCTCAGGCTGGATCCAAGTCCAAACCTTTTGCATCTTTAACTGGCTGAAAATGGAGCAGCAAATGTGTTTCCTGTATTTTCCTTTGACTGTAAAATAAATTATCTCAGCCAGGGCTCCTCTCTCTTCTCCACAGCTCTGCCCAAGTAAAGGAATTTTATTCCCATCACGACTCATCACAGCACATGGGGGTGGCCAGGCCAGGGTTCCACTGGAGATAGTGGGAGTTTGGGGGGTTTGGAGAGAGATTTGGAGTTTAACATATGGAAAACCAGACCATGACTGGCCAGGTGTGTCAGTAAGGTCCATTTCAGTAAAGCTGGGCTTAGTTAATGCGGAAGACAAGTCCCAGCAGCTCGAGGGAGGTGCACACTCAGTGTCTGCTGCCTCGGTTATAAAAAGGCAGCTCATGATTCAGTGTGAGAAGAGGCTGAGCACAGATTTATCCCCAAACCTGCCCTTCTTGCAGCAGTGCCACCAACCCACCACCAGCACCACGAGAGCTGCAGCCTGGTGCCTCTATTTAAACCCTGCCTTTCACAGGTTGCCTGTTTCCCAGCAGGCGCTGATGTCAAACTTTGCGGGAGAATGGCATGGGTGAGATTTGCTGGCGGTGCGTTTCTGGGACTGCCATCAAACTGATCTATTGCTGGCACAAACAATAAAAAACTGATTAAAACTCAGCCCTTCATAAATTAAACATTGTTGTCTCTGGCTGGCACGGCTGCCACTTGGCACAGGGCTGCAACAACCGGGCTTGGTGCATTGTGTATCCACACAGTGACAGCCCGGGGGGATTTATTCCTCTCCCTCACCACGCTCCCAAATAAAAGGGGCACTGGAAAATCAGCCAGCTCCTGCACCCGCTGGGTTAATGGAGTTTGCACCTGTCCCAGGTGGGCTGCTGGCCCAGCAGGCAAGGGATCAAAGTGCTGCTGGCAGGGTTGGGGCTCTTCATGGGTGTGGATCTTCTGTTTTGGGGGATTTGTGTGAACTGGGAATGTTCCACTGGGGGATGCAATGGAACACTGCGGGGGCTGTGTGGTGTCCCCAGAGCCACCCAGGACTAAACAGAGCTTCCTCTCCACAGGGTTTCGTTGGAAGGGAAGGGAGAGCAGGGTAGGAAGGGGAGGGATAAAGATTTCATTCCGTGATGGGAATTGATGCTGCATTCGTACCGGGAATGTCGCAGCTTCCGCCCTGCCTTTGCCTGTGGATGGAACCTCGGGAAGCACACAAGGACTGGTGCCAGCACAGCCCCTTCTCTCCTGGTGCTGTGCTCTCACTCCCACTCCAGCTCCTGCTCTGGGAAGCACCAGGCAGAGAGGGAAGCATTTGTCAAAGCTGCCTCCTGTGCCTTTCGAGTCACCCGCAGGCAGCCCCACGCCACTGCAGCGGGCTGGGATGTCTCTTCCAAGGGCGGTGCATGAGGATATTCCTCTGCAGGGAAGGATCCCTGAGCTCCAGCATTCCCTTGTGATTGCCAAGGGATTCATTCCCAGGTCATCCCATGTGCCTGAGGTTTTTTATTACACTTTCTGCTCCCTCAGTCTTCTTTCTGTAAGTCCTGCGTCAGGATTCTCTGTTAACCCACACAGGCTCCCCTTGCTCCATCCCGAGGACTCCCGGGATTCATTCAGAATCATCATCACCACTTTTCCAGGTGTTTTTGAGCTCGTGATGCTCATAAGAAGATGAAGGCATTGGAGCTGCTGATGTGGTCAGCTGGGAGGAATGAATCACTTGTGTCTGTCCCTTGGACTCCAACATTCCCACGGGTGGAATGTGATTCCAGATGCTCTTTCCCTGAACCAGCCAGAGCCTGGATTGTCCATACCTGCCTTTGGGGGAGGACAGTTATCCTGGTGTGCTCCAGCTCACTCCAGGGGAGGTTCAGGTTGGGTATCAGGAAAAATGTCTTCACTGACGAGTGGTTAAGCATTGGAATAGGGGGAATCAGCATCCCCGGAAGTGTTCACAAAACAAGCAGGAGTGGCAGGTTTAGTGGGCATGCTGGGATTCAGCACCTGGACTTGGTGATCTTGGAGGTCTTTTCCAACCTTATTGCTTTTGTGATTATATCCCTTTCTTTTCTTCATTTCCCTGTGGGATGGGCTGCACCCATCCCCAGTGTCACAGCTCCACATTCCATGGACATGGGTTCGACGTGGGGCTTCTCTCCAGTCCCAGGGATCAGAACACTCCGCTTCCCTGGGAGCAGGGAGAGAGCAGAGCTCCTTCCTGGCCCCGTGGGCTGCAGGTCTGGTGGTGGCCTGCACGGAGAAGCTTCTGAGTGGTTTCCAAAATTCCCAAATTCCCTGCTTTGGAACTGATGTAACCCTTCCTGACCAACAGGAAGAATGTGGAGAATGGATCCACAGACACGTGGCAGGACAAGAGGCACCTTAAAGGTGTCTGGAAGGAAATTCCTCTGTGACATTGAAGAACAGGAGTGTAACTCAGCAGGAATAACCCTGGCATCCGTGGGGAATGGGTCTGGGATTGCTGTGCTTCCTGTCTCTGTGGGAACCAGGCTTCAAACCCAGAAATGTCCATTTTCAGCACCTCCAGCTGTTTATCCAAGCTAAAGCACCCCAAGCAGCAGCCCCAGTGTGTTTCTGAGCCTCCTGAGGCACAATCACCTTTGTCCCCAGGTCATTTCTCCAAAAGATCCCAGAGCTGGGAACTGGAGCCAGGTAAAAGCTGGATGCACTTTTAGTGGAAGCTCTGGTAGATCCCACAGCCACCTTTCCATCCCAAATGGCACCTTCCAAGCGAGAAAATGATGAACATTGCATTTAAAATTTAAGCCTTATTTGTGTTTTATATTTGTTTTTTGTTCTGGGTCCTTTTCCTGCTAAAGAGGGTTCTTCAGCAGGAAGAAAAAAATCAGTTCCACCTCCCTGTAGTCGATTTATGGATAGATTACCAAGTTCTGATCTCCCAAACAGTCAGGACAGAGCATTTGGTATCTAATCCTTCTGTCTGTGTCCCCATTAAGGTTGAACAGTGGAAGATCCACCACAAATTCACCTTCCCAGAGCAAATCCTGCACAGCACAAACCTTGGGAACAGCCCTGGGACATCTGCCAGACGTTCCCTAAGCTGTGACCTCCTGCCTGCTGCCTTCCAAATCCAGTGGCTGCAGAGTCAGGAGCAAGGTGACCCCGAGAGAAGGATATTTCCATCCCATCCAGAAAATGTGGGGAAGCACAGAACGCCAGCCCCAGCTCAGTGAAGCCCCTCTAATGGGAACAGTGGGAGAAGCCAGAGTCAGGTACTGTGAGGAGCAGGATCTGCTCTCCAGCCAGAATTCAAGGGGAAAATGATGCCTGGTTCAAAACATTCCCTCCTGTCATGAGTGCCAGTACAGGGAACATTAAGGGCTGAAGGAATTCCTGGCACTGCTGAATCTGCCCTCGGACTCCTCTGCTGCACTGAAACCGGATTGCAAATCTGTCCATCAGCTCCAAATGAAAGCAAAGGAGTTCCAGGCTGGGCTTGGGGAAGGACTCAGAGCTGATCCTGCGTGACGGGAATGACGGCAGAGCTGAGGTGGGATGAGGGATGAGGGCTGGGATGTGCTGTGGATCAGGAGGGCTCACCAAGAGCTCGAAATCCACGGACACAAGTGCTCCTGACCCTGGGGACACATCGCTGAGTCTCCTGGCAGTGCTGGCACCCCGGGCTGTGTGTAACCCCTCAGGTGGGGGATGTCTGCAGGGACCTGGACAGTCTGTCTGCCCAGGAACAGGGAGCTCTGGCTCCTGGCTGCCCCTGGCACAGGAACAAGGCTCAGGCTGCAGCCCTGGGGTGCTGGCAGTGCCCCTTGCCCCTCCTCAGCCCCCCCTGGGGCAGGAATGCACCACTGCCCCTCCCCAGCACCAGGCACGGCTCCAGCTGGGAGTCATTCCTTCAGCCACTGGATAAATTCCGTCTGTGCTAATGAAGGGACCTTAAAATTCATGTCCTGGTGTCTTTTCCTTGCTTCAGTGCCATTTCTTTCTCCAGCCTGATGCTATCTGGCTGCAGTTAAATAGCTCCAGTCCAAGGGACACCTCCTCGATATTGATTCCGACTGCTCCAAGTTTGTTTTTCCAGTCAATCTTTTGCTCAATACCACTTGTGGACACCCGGGGCTGGGCACTGAGTCCTCAGCCCTCATTGCTTTGGGATTAAATGGTCTGTTTCAGCATAAAACACACACAATATTCATCTTCATTTCTAGAAGCTTAGCAAGTGTATAAGGAGATGACATTTCGATCAATTAAGCTGCTCCTCTCTCTTCCCCAAATTAGCTCTCTCCAAAGTGCTTCTGCAGCAAAGCAAGGATGGCTTTGGAAGAGAGGGGAGGGACAGGGAGTAGGATCAATGTCACTGAACCGCAGGCAGCCCCTGGCTGGCCTGGGACGTCAGGAGGTGGCTGCTGCCCAGAGCAGGACAGAGCTCAGCTCAGCTCTGGGCGCTCCCACCCAGGAGCAGCCTGGCTCCGGAGCTCCAGGTGGGCACAATTTGGCCACGGTTCTGAGGCAGAGGACTGGGGAGGATTTCCAGAGCTTTGTTTGCTGAGTCACCAGTGCCCTTTCAGGATCAGCTGGTGGCAGAGCAGTGCTGGGAGGGGCAGCAGTGATGCAGAGATGTGACTGTCACCGCTGTGCTCTGGGTGCTGCAGTGGAGAAACTGGGGAAGGACACATCCGATTCCCAGATCCGGGGGTGCCTGGAAGGCTGGGCTGCAGCGTCAGCTCCTCCTCGGTCTGGGCTTGGAGTGGCAGCACCTCACGGGCTGGAGCACTGCTGGGCCAAGGG
>VWZT01009091.1:0-21660 GCA_013397055.1 Pachycephala philippinensis
TTTTTAATTACACAAAATCGAGATGCCAGAGTGACCCACATTGTGTCGTTACTCAAAATGTGTCACCCAAAAATCCCACATTTCGAAATGTTTCAGCATGGTGCAACTGGACAGCTCTAAATCATGACAACGTTACATACTATCAAGTCCCTTCTGACAAATTTCCAGGCAAATTACTTCAAGGGGTGTTTTTGGTTTGTGGGGATCGTGCTTGGCCTGCATTGCCTTCACGCGCTACTAGTGGACCATGTACTATTGGCCGCCCTGCTATGATTGCCCCAAATTTAACTATGCTTTTAAATCACAAGCATATTACTCGTGACAAACAGTCCTTACATTCTTTTGCAAGAGCCTGCGATGACAATCTTGGTTTTTGGAATTTAGAAAAGTGTGTTTTGGTTTCCTTTTTTACCACCACAATAGCAGCTGGAAAAGCATTAGGATTGTTAAATAAGTTAGGATGCTGGCTTGCTAAGCAAACTAATGCCACTTTGCTTGCTTTATCAGGATTATTAACTGATGTAGATTCTGTTAGACACCCTACTTTGCAAAATTGGGCAGCAAAGAATTACAATTAGGTAATTCCAAATTAAGATAATTAATCAGATTGGTTTAATGTTTTGTTTGGTAATTGGGAACTTGCTAAATGGGTTAAAGATCTCATGCAAATGGGATGTTTAGTTGTAATTGTTATCCTTCTTATTTTACTCCTTGTGCTGTGTTTGTTATCCTTTCTGCAAAGGGCCCTGCAGAGGACCATAAATGCTGCATTTATACTTGAAAAACAAGAAGAGAGAACTGTGGGAACTGACAGCTGGTCTGAAAGTCTCACAGATTTTGACTTGGGCACACTCACTGTGTACCCTTGAGAATTCGGTTTGTACCTGTGAGAATTGTAACATCGACAGAAGCACAAAGCATAAACAAAAGGAGGATGAACACCTGCAGAAGGAAAGAGACTGGCCAATATGTAGCTAGAATGTATACAAGCTGTAAACAACCAATAATATTGTATTGTAGTTAGCCAATAGCAAATGAACATGTAACAAGAATAGTAAGAAATTGTATAAAAGAGGCTACGTACTGTTAAAAGAAAGACATTTTTTTGCTCGGAGCAGTTAGTGTGTATGTGTCATGACCATCTCAACAGTGACATTCTGGGACAACTTGGGACTTCTGCTACAGCTGCAGAGTTTCTGCTGTATTTTGTTTGCCACCGCAGGTGTGCCTGCCTCTGCCGTTCCAGCCGCTGCTCCGAGGTTCCTGCTACAGCCCACTTTGCCATGCGGAGGGGCACCGGGCCCACCCGCCCGCTGTGGGTTTGCGGAGGAAGCGCCTTTCCTCTCTCTCCCACACGCCGTGCCGCCATTACCCAGGCGCAGAGAGGAGGCCGAGCTCGCCCCACAGCGCCCCCTGCCGGCGCGGGAACCATCGCACCCGCCCCGCCCGGCCGGGAGCCACCAGCGCCCCCTGCCGGCCGCGAGCGGAGCTGCAGCGAGGGGAAAGCGCCTGCGGGGAGAGAGGCTGGCACTGGCTCCTGGTTCTGGCTGCTGCTGCTGCCGGTGCTGGTGTTTGTCTTGTTATACATATGTATATACACTAGCAAAGAACTGTTATTGCTTTTCCCTGAAAAAGGACCTTTGCCTGAAAGCCCCTTAATTTCAAAGTTATAATAATTCAGAGGGAAGGGGGTTATTTTCCGTTCCAAGGGAGGTTCCTGCCTTCCTTGGCAGACACCTGTCTTTCAAACTGAGACAGAGAGGTTGTTGGTCACAGCCCACTGTGGCCCAGGAGAGCTCAAAGGGTCTCAGTTTGTACCGCTGTTTATAGGGTGGCAAGAGACTGGGCTTTAGCCATAACAATGTTTCCTCCTGGCCACAGCTGGGGTGGCACTTTCTTTGAAAGTGTGAGAATGGAGAAGTTATGCTGTTCGGGCAAGAAAAACAGTTTCCAAGGCTGTTCATAAAGAAAACAAGAGCTCATTAGACAGCAGCAGATTCTGGGAGCAGACAGTATTTCCGATAAGCTCGAAAAGAGCTGAGCCCAGGGGCTATTCATCAAGGCTGAGGACTAACGAGCATTTCTCCGACCATAGTGAAGCCTGGGAAAGGGGTAGAGGGGGGATGCACCACCACAGGGAGAAACTGCTTTAGGACACGTAGAGCAGAGAACTGGAGGGCCTTTTGCTAAAGCCATCTATTCCTCTCCCCATGGATGGCAACACTTGCCCAACTGTCTGAGCACAACTGCAAGGAACACCAGACTGACTGTAACCAACTTTTGAAGAGAAAAACCATTGTAAAACCAAAACTTTAATATCAGTTTCTAGATAGTTTGCAAAAATTGACCTGTCTGGGAGAGTGCAAAGGAAAATAATTACAACCAAGACAAATATAAACAGTCACTCGCTTCAATATATATTAGTGCACACAGATACCTGGAAAGCATCAACCATTTTGGCCAAACTATTAATACAGTCCTTTCTATTGCACTTACAAAAGGAGGACTCTTCCCTGCCTCTAAATAAAATTTTTTGCTTCAGTCTGTGTTTCCTTCAAATTACTAGCCTTTTTCTGAAGCCCACTGATGTGACAAGAGCATTCCAGAGCTGGACTCAGCAGCGGTAAAAAAGCAGGGAATCTCTTGATCCAATATTAAAACAAACCAAATGCATATCACTGTTTTCCTCAGAACACTATATTCTTCTATTCTATAATTCTCTTCACCTACGTTTAATTTCTGAGACCATGCAGCTTAAATAATTTGGCTAAATTTTCAGTTGATGTTTCCTGATGTCACAAATGTTTCCCTGGAATGCAAAGGCTCCTCGCCCCTTCCCCAGCACACTGGTATAGCTATCCAGAAGGATTTGTTAGAATTCCTTGAGCACTTTTTCACTGAAATTTTGTGGATTTCCACACAGTGAAGTACTCAAAAATAAGCCCAAGAAAATTCATGTTCCAATACTTAATGGAAATAAAGATAGTATGTGTTTGATACTAGCAAATATGATACTGCCAAAACAAAACATGAAGTACCTCCCACTATGGCCTTATTTTCTTCACTTGAGTTATTCCTGATTCACACGATACCGTATGGCCAATATAAAATATGTCCCAACAGGCATTAAGCTCTTTGAGCTTTCTGTTTCCAAAGTTAGCTAGTAAAAGATACTTTCTTAAAACTGCCTTGAGGCCCTGCAGTACTTAGTGCTGACTTGGCACAAGCTAAACATCAGCTTTGTCTTCCATTTCTGGTGTATGCCTAAGAGTGATAGTACTTTACCTAACCAACGATTTTAGTGGTGCCCATCAATGGAGTGCTCTCCAGAAGCAGTACTCACACTGAACACAAGCTTTGGGGCTGTTCAGTTCAGAGTTGAGCTTTGCAGGAGCGCAAACTTAACTGAAGCATCCATTTATGTAGTTTGCTGTTAACAGAAAAAAAAAGGGGGGGGAGGGGGGGAAGAAAGTAAGAGCCAAGTAATATTACTATCAATATGGCAAAAGTAAAAAATAACCATAACATAATAATACATGCAACCTGGGTTCCTTTATTCATTCTGTTGAAAGGGCAGTAGATACTTACGAGTAACAGCGCAGATTTTGAGAAACCTAAATTTGACCTATGCAGTCATTAAAAGTGACCATTCATCACCACTTTTATTTGTATGCAAGGACAGATTTTAGCTAAAATATACTAGTGTAACCTCACTGACTTCAAGGACCTCTGCTCACAGGCATGTACTAAGAATGTGACATCATGTTTATTTGTTTTTCAGACCATAAATGAAATACTTTCCAATCTACCAATGTATTTTAGTAAAGCTGACAAAAGGACACTCCCTTTGCTTTAATGCACATATTTTCATATTTCCCACAGATCTGCTCCTTTTTTCAGGCTTTCAATAAACCAAAAGTGCATCTGACTTCCAAACATCTCCTGACTCAGTTGAGTTTGTTCCCATTACTTCATATTTTCTTTGGCACATACATCAACTAATATTAAACAACAAAGACAATCCAAATAGAGAGTTTCAATCACAGGTTATTAAATGATCATTAATCCTTTCCTTTAATTTTGAAGTTCTGCAAATAGGAATGAAATTGCTGGACATTACACAGCAAGAAAGACAGATGTGAAAGCTGGAACAAAAATGGCTGAAGTGGGAAGCATAATAGTCTACCAAATAAACAGATATGTTTGCCTAATATCACGGCAGCATCCTGAAAGGCAAAACTATATAACATGTCAGAGCAAACAGTTACACAGCATGAATATATTTGTTTTGCACTAATTCAACTGAAGGAATATAAAATAATGAGCTCATAGTTAAAGAACAGACAACGTATGAAAATTAAACAGTGAACAGGACATATTTAGTCAACTTGATTTATTTCACTGGGCCTGGTATTTTTTATGACCTAGATTTATGATAAAGCTACCCTTAACTGTAGGTGAGAGAGTCTTGAATCCATGGCATGGACATGCTGATGTTGTAGCAAGCTTCTGGCTGCCCCTGCCAACATGCACTCAAGCGCTCAAGCAACTTTTACAGAATTGGTTCAGTTTGAAGAAAAAGCACATGCAAACACAAGGTGGTGTGATTTTAAATGTCAAAATATGGTTTAATAGTATTTCAAATGTAAACCCAAAGTTGTAAGGTTCCCTAGGATATTTGATTCCCCAATTCTTGTATTTGTCTTCATTTGTTTATGTGACACTGCTGCAAGCTGATGAACAGGAATAGCTGCATTTTAGTGATGGATGCAATAAGCCCATGAATATAGATCAGGGAATTTAGGGTAAGAGAGAGAAAGGGAAAGGGCAGATGTTAAGGAGAGAAAGAGCAAAAGGGCTTAAAGACCTCAGGAGAGGATGAATTCTTGGCTCCACTGAAGACTGTGGAAGTTTAATCAGTTACTTCAGCAGGATCAGTATGGAAAATTTAGTTGAAATGCACTTGGATCTCGTGCAACAAATTTCAGATGAATGTCAGATATCATTAGTCTACATGCAGTTAATGAAAAGTAATTTCTTGAAATTGCCTTTGTACTTGAAATTCAATATCAAATTGCAAACCCTGCAACTCAGACAGCATAACTCCCTCTGGGGAAGCAGCAGCACCACCCATCCTGAGGGGGTCATCTCTGCTAATGGGCCATAATGGTCCAACTGCACCAGCATAAAAGGCAGCTGTAGCGACTGACCTAGGCCATCAAGGATTCCCAAAAATATCCTAGGACTCATAGGATTACATCATTCCATTGTGAAACTCACTGCCCTGGGGGAGGTACTGAGCATTCCTGCCTGGACCTGAGCATATATAACTGGGGGCTCGGGACACCACCAGCAGCACTAGTCGATGGAGCAAGAGCTGGAGCAGAACTTCCACAGGACCACCGCTTTTGACAAGACTACAACCATCACTTCAACAGGACTGCAACCACCACCCTAACCCATAGGGTGCCAGCTGGTACTCTGACGTTGTGGGTTTAAGCCAGTTTTTCTGTATCATTGAATTTATTGTAATCATTCTATTAAATTGTAACTCTGACCTGAAATCTCTCTTAAGGGATTTGTGCAGGGTTAATTTTTCCTACTGGTTTACTTTCAAACTGGCACACTCAGAAATGGAAGAGAATATATGTATCTATATATATATGTGAAAATAGGGGTCAAAATACCATTAAATGTTTAAATATTTTCTTCAGAAAATATCCAGTTTTCACCTCGTAAAGTCTGCCTGAATCCCATTTCTGCATTTTTGGGCCAAATATCTTCATGGACTATACTTTCCATTGGGATATGTTTCCTGTGATACAAACTGGGTTGAGTGGCCATAGTGGCATGAAAGATGTGGCTCTTCCAGTGAACCCAGGCCCTGCAGCAGGAGGGAGTCAAGGCACTGGGAAGATATTATAATAACAGAGATCAACACAGATTAACGTGAAGTAGATCTAAAAGGAAAAGAATTGGCTTAGGTTTACAAACTGATGTTTTCAAAGCTCACCTGGCAAAAAGTAAGTGCTTTCATCCCAGCTGCAATTTCTTTTCCAGTAGCAAATGCAGAACTTTAGCAAAATAGTTTTAAAAACACCTCATTATGCTTCCCACCAGATGACAGAGCAATACCCAAAAGGGCCGTGTTTCCCCACTTGAAAATTCATGTGCTTGACATGAAACTGGCAGCAGTTGTTGGAATGGATGTGCAGAGCTATCTCAGTGTTTAGACAACAGACAGAAGAGGACGACAGAAGTAGTATATGATGGTGGTTATTCAGTCAGTGGCACTTTTCTCTAGGACCTGCCAGTCTGGTAAGAAGCCCCAGTCAAGTCAGACTGCAGAGAACAGATATATTGTCCAAAGGTTCAGAAATGTAACAGAGGTTTGGGTTTCGTTTTGGTTTTGTTTGTTTGTTTCCTTTCTTTCTTTTTTTTTTCCTGATGTTTTTCACTTGCAGAATATAAACATATGGTGGATTTCAGCTGGCCCTGCCTCTACTGATTTACTGTGCTCAGGATAGAGCCTTGAGACTGGCTGCGATGGGAGGTGCAGGCTGCTGCTGAGGTTGACAAGTATTGTTGTGAAGCCTTGTGTTTGGCGTTCTGACCAAATTCAAACATTGTCAGTCACTCTGCCATCCAAAAGTAATGTCCAGGGATTAATCTGGCTGATAGATTCTTCCCTGTGTGTTTCATACACACTTCTTCTGTCAACTGCTATTTTGGTGAGAATGACTACTTTCCACAAATGGAGGAATTGATTTCTGAATACGATTAAGAGAGAGAAAGGAAAAAATCCAACTCAGTTCACAGTTCATGTGATGGAAATGTTAGAAACTCTGAGAGAACATGGTACAAAACTGTTAGACAACACTATAGTTGCCTTGCTTTAAGAGAAATATCTCCGAAGAGTTAATTATGGACCCAGAAAAAAACCTAACAGTACAAAACAAAACATATGGAAGGCATCAAGCCGAAATTTCCAACGTGAGCAAAACTAATAGAGCTTTTCTATATCCAGGCACAACCCCTGTAATTCTACAAATTCTACTGAGCCCCTGGGAGCTATGTGCCTGCAGCTGCTATGCAGATGTGTAGATAGAATAAGAAGGAAATTCTTTCAAACTACACTGGACGATTCTAAGGCTAATAAAATTACCCCTGATCCATTGCTAACTGATAATTTTCCTTATATAAAAGTCATATATTTCATCATATAGCAGAACACATTTCAATCTGAAAAGTATGCACTCATGGATGAGCAACAAATTTAATTCTTCTCACTTCAGACTGATTCTCATCTTGTAATAATAATTTTTTTTATAAAACATCTCTCTTTGGGAATAAGTTGTCCTTTCTGCTTGTTTGGGAGAAAGAGCTCTTCATCAGGAAGCTGGTTAGTGTTTGACAAGACAGAAAAATGCACATACTCCCCTGCAAGTGTTTATCCACTTTAAACACAAACTTAGTTTCTTTTTGTGGAAGGTAGCCCAGCCAACCTGTATGGTTGGCTGATTGTCAAGATCAGCTAGGAACCAAATCACAAACACAGCTCTCAAGAGCTAAAGGACCTGACTGCGGCAAGTATAGGTTTGGTATAGTGCCCACCAGATCCTACAAACACCTTTAACAATATGATTTCTAGAGTCATATGAGCATGACCAATTGGAAACCTTTTGTACATAAGCCACACTTGTTCAGGCACTGAACTGACCCTCAATGACCTTTGCAGAACCCCTTATTAACAGGAACGTGGACAGCAAAGCAAACACTTCAAGATACTGTTCCTTTATGAGAGATTATGGGTAGATTCAAAATTCTCCTGCAACTGGGGAAAAAGAATCAAAACTAAAAAACATTATAATGGATATAGAAGGTTGGCAGCTAGGGACAAAAGACAGAGCAACCAGAAAGAAAAAGGATTACAGGGTGTGGCAGGATGATTACCCCCATCATCACCTCCTCCTGTGTGTCCCAAATATCTGGTGCATAAAGAGATAGCCCAAAGGCACAAAGGCCCAGCAGGGGTCATCTCTGGCGCCAGGAGGGCTCAGACCTGAGCTAAGAATCCACATCTTAGTCTGCAGAGCTGATGAGAGGAGAGATGAAAGAAAACTATTGACTAAGAGCCATGGTTTCACACTATAAAAGATACACAAACTATCACTGAAGCGGAAGTCTCTTACACCCCAAAAGTGTTTGAAGCTTCTCCCCGAAATCTGGACGCAGGTTTTGCGGTTACTTTCTCGAGAATTGAGAGAAAGGATTTTTGATGTGCTACACCAGCGACTGATTGGTAAGATACATTGAATCCTAAGCTTATACTATTTATTCGCTAGCTGTAACTGAAAAAGGTACCATTTTCGTGCACTGTATATTAACTACTAGTAGTCTCTTCCTTTTTGTTCTATTCCTGTGTAGTATTAGTTTACTTTAAGTCTTATGTTTGTTAGTTTCCCCGTCTATTAATAAATGATTTATTCTATAATAGACAGAATCAGTCATCATTAAAAGAACTTATACACAAGAGTGGGTTTTGAAGTGCTGGTTACCTCAATAAGGTTACTGCCTACTGCCAGAGGCCTGGGCAGGAGGCAAAGACTGATTTTAACTCCCTCATCCATTCGTGACACAGGGACTGAAAATGAAGGAAAACAGATGAAGGCTGGAAATGAGTGTCACTGGTGTGATGAGTTCACAGGCAGATGGCAGGGGCAAGAGATCTTTTACCCACTGGAAAACAAAAGGAAGTGGGAAGATCAGAAAGGAAGCAGAGGTATCTGACAGGAATTACTTTAGCAAGCACTTTTCCTTCCCTCTCTCACCTTTCTGCAGAATTGAAATTTATTTTAATCAAAAAGGTTTTTTACATACTCTTCTTGGCACCTGATCAAAGTGTTGGCTCCTTAGTCAATATATTTCTTAAAGTCCCCAAATGTGCCTAAAATATCCCCCTTTGCTATAACTCAAATGTCCTAGAATCCCTTCAAGCTGTGATCTCCTCAGTTAGGATAAACAACATTGTGCCAACGTTTGGCTGATGAAAACCTCCAGAAACATGCCAGGAGCTTAAAAGGGAGATATCGTAATTTTGCAGAGGGCACTCCTCCCTGTGAATTACTGTTCTGTTAGCATCCTGCCATGCCATTAGGCGACAACACTCCAATACTAGCCGTAGCTGTCTTAGGGCCTGTTTACAATGCAGCATATTTGCTAAGGCATCACCACACCAACATAACTATGCCCTTTCTAGTGCTCAGCTACTATAAATCTCTCAAAACTGCATTACACACGACAAAAGTTCCAGAGACCCCTGCAATCTTCCATGGAAGTGAGCAGTTTAACAGGAGTGCCCTTGCCCCACTATAGACATTGCTAATGTCAGAATCATAGAATCACTAAGGTTGGAAAAGACCTCCAAGATCATCAAGTCAACCTTCAATATCTTCCTACACAGTTTCCTCAGAGTGCAAGGCATTTTCATCCACTTCAAGGCCAGAGCTACTTATGTGGACTAATTGGTCAGTTGCCATTTTGCACTGTCAGAGACTGGTGGCTTGAAAGTCTCACCTGTAACACCCTGGTTTTAAAGCGCTTTTCCAAATAAACATCATATTTTTAAGGCTCTTTTTCTGTAGCAAGTTAAAACATTACAGACTCTGACACCTACCTCATGAGAGATGTACTCCTGGCTGAAGACCAACACAGCATTCAGGGCAGCATCATAAGAGATGATCCCATTCCAAACCCACACCTTGCAGATGATCCTCAGCACATAGCCAATTCTGTGCATCTTCCACCGAAGATGCAGGCCGGGATGAACCTCCTGTCATGTTTGTTAGCACACACTGAAGAAAGATATACTGTTTGGCTGCTGGTCCTATTTCCACTCCTCAGGGACCACTCTCACTATGAAGATTTAGGCATCAACATGATGCTGGAACATGAGCAGCTGCTACTTCTTCACGTCTCTTTCAAGTAGTGAAGGGAAGAACCTACAGCTTCGCTTGTTGGCTGTTGGCACTGACTGCAACTTTACACAAGAATAGTTGGAAGGCTAGGTGAACCAGGGAATTGTTAATAAAATAGTTTTTAGACAGTGCATATACTTCTGATCAGGCTTGCTGGGACTGTTGTTGCTGCAGAACAAGGCTGCCTTGGTTTTTATTTATTATTGGTAGCATAGGGGCAGCTAATGGCCCCCACCAAAAATCAGGACAGCACTGCGTCAAGTGTTGTTCTGTAAAATCCTAAGTAAAAATGTTTGTCCTCAAAGGTTTGTATGGGAGACAGACAGTGGAAGGGAGGAAACAATATCTCTGTTTGCTATGGCAACTGATGCACCAGGATGTTTGTGCAGGGTCACATACGAAGTCTGTAGCAAAGCCAGAAACTGAACTTCCATCTTCTGCATGCAATTGCAGCACTAATACAACAGGCTCTTGCTTGCTTTTAAATATTTTTTGTCTGAATTCTAGCTGGGGGTTTGAACCCAGTGACATCAGCATGGAAAATAAGCCTTAAACAGTTGCATGGAGAAAGCAACTCTATCAGCAATCAGCAGTCCAAAATTCCAACTACACCTGCAGATCAGGAAAGAGCAGTTGTTCCACCAGTGACTGCAGTGAGGCACAACTTAACCTCTTTATAAGGCTCCACTTCACATGTTCTAGAAGGCATGTTCCTGAGCCAAGTTTGAAATCAATCCACGAGGCAGAACAGCAAAGCTTGTTTTCTTGCTGTAGGTGTGAACGCAGGGCAAGGGGATGCAAATTCAGATCTACTGCTGATGGCAGGGAGAGCTGGACGTATCTGAGGATACAGTTCAACATCTCTACTGGTTCCACATTCATTGCTAATATCTTTGTTTTCATTGAGGAGCCCTAAATAAGGTTTTCAGAAAACATTTGTTTTTTCTCAAAGTGCCATGACAGTCTCATTCATCAGGGGGGTTTGCAGATACAGCACTGTCAGAGCTAATGTCTCTAGACTGATGAGCTTGTACAGACAAGGTTGCGCGTTCACAGAACAAGCATAGCAGCAGAAAAGACAGAGAACAGAAAAGAAAAAGCAGCAAAACTGATAGCAGAAGGTACTGTGAAGTTGATAGCCTTAATTTGCTGCACATTATCCTCAGAAGCTGTGGAACATTTAACTTCATTTATCCACAGGTTGGAATGAGAAAAATTTTGGGGGCTGACTAATAGGACAAACCCTATTACGAGCCATAGAAAATGTATAGCAAATTCTACTTCAGAAACTTAAGTGTACCTTGCACCGTTTTCTCCCACTTAGCTATTGCTGCACATCTCTGGAATTCAAAACTTTCAATTGACACCTTTTTTTTATATTTTCCAGAAATCTGATAAATTATGGCAAAATTATTTCACATATGGTGAAATACTATTTGTTTTCTGAAACAAAATTGTTAATGCACATGCAGCTTTGTTGCTGCTGGCCTGGGAACCCAGATTCTTTAACAAGATGGCCTTTCAGAGCTGCTCACTGGCCATTAGATGTTTCTGGACCCCACTGCTCCCTCACTGCTTCAGCCGGGACCCTTGGAGCAGCCTAGCTCTTGTCTCCTGGACATCCCTGGAAATGCAGGTTCTATAGCCTGAGGAAGGTGATGGAGAAGCCAGCCAGGTAAAGAGAACAAGGCCAGAGCCCATTAGAAACCTGTCTGATGGGCAGTGTTTCACTGGAGTTGTGCTGCCCTTAATTTCTTCCAAAATCCATCTTATTCCAGCAAGTTATTCTTATTCAAGCAGTCCACACTCTTGTGTTCTCAACAGTGGTTGGGAATAAGTCAAGTGACAAAAGGTGTTGATCTGATGTTTTGGCCTGCTGTGTTGGTTTTGCACGGCCTGGTTTTTGGAAGCGGGGGGGAGCGGGGCACAGGGGTGGCTTCTGTGAGAAGCTGCTGGAAGCTTCCACCATGTCCAGCAGAGCCAATCCCTGATGGCTCTGAAGATGGATGCTGCTGGCCAAGGCTGGGCCAATTGGAGATGATGGTAACGCCTCTGTGATAACATATTTAAGAAGAAATCAAAACAAAGTGGGGCAAGCTCAGTTTTTTTCTAGCCAGACAAGGAGAGGAGGTGAGAACCTGTGAGGGAAACTACATGGAGACACCAAGGTCAGTGGAGAAGGAGGGGGAGGAGGAGGAGGTGCTCCAGGTGCCAGAGCTGAGATTCCCCTGCAGGCCGTGGTGCAGACCATGGTGNGTGGAACAATGACCCATGCCAGAGCAGTTTTGGGAGGACTGTTTGCTCGTGGAAGGGACTCACGCTGTAGCAGGTTTGGGAGGACTGCTGCTCGTGAGATTGGAACCACGTTGGAGAAGTTCACAGAGAACTGTCTCCCATGGGAAGGGACCCCACAGTCTCACAGGGGAAGGACTCCTCTCCCGGAGCAGTGGAAGAAAATCTCAGGTGACGAACTTATCAAAACCCCACTCCCTGTCTCCCAGCACTGTCAGGGAGAAGGAGGGAGGGGCTGGGGGGAAAAAGGTGTTTTAAGGGCTTATTTTACTTCTCATTATCCTCCTCTGATCTTGTTAGTAATAAATTCACTTTGTACCTCTAAGCTGAGCCTGTTTTGCCCTTGGAGTGTTTTCTTCCGGTCCTTAGCTCAACTCATGAACCCTTCGTTAAATTTTCTCTCCTCTGCCCAGGTGTGGCAGGGGAGGGTGAGTGAGTGGCCTTCGTGGGTGCCTGGCATTTCGCCAGTGTCAAACAAGGACACCTGCACAGTAGTACAGCTTCAAAAAAACCTCAAAAAGATGGATGAGCAGAATGTGGATTCACTGATTCTCCTGGAGGCACTTTTTGAATTTTTATGACGAGTTGAGAAATAAAAAATTTTGATGATTAAAATGTGGCAGAAAGATATACAGGAGTAAAAAACCGGCACTGTATGAAACATCATGCAGAGTTTCCAACTAGGAATTCAGATGGAACAGGGGATAACATAGTCAATAATGATCAAAACTAATAAATGTTAAAATAGTGCAGAGCTCTGTAGACCTGCAAGACATTATCTGCAAAGGAAAGGAAAGGGTGTTTGAGAAGAAAAAGATACATTTCTGTCTTATTTTTAAGTCTTTCTTAACATACCACATCATTTAGGAAGTTTTACATAAGCCTTTAAAACGCTTTTTCTGCAGCTAATTTTGACATGCCTTTTCCATTAACCTAAGTGGGAAATGTAGGCAAATTAAATAGTCCCCTTGGGCTGTGTAGGGAATGTTCCTGCCACTATCACCACTGGCTCAACTCTACCTACCACAAAAGCTGTAGTAGGAGAACTGGCTAAAGAGAGTGTCAGTGAACTTGTGCACATTACAAACACCTAAATCACAATGTGCAAGGATCTGCTCTCAAGGCTTTGAGAACCCAGGGGTGAGATGTTGTTATTCAGAACCTGATGTACCACTTGGACCTCCAGCATGGATACCTGGAGGTTAGCAAGCCTTGGAAATACAAAAGATGTTATGGAGAAAAGCAATGGGCAGCAGGAAAGGTATCCAGGCAGTGTTCCCTGCATCCCCTTTGTTCATAACCTTAGGGCCAATATCGGACTGTAAGGTATGTACTCACACAGTTCTGCGCCACTCATGACTTGGAAATAAAAAGTGAGGCTTTTTTGACTTGCCAGCCCAATTTCTCATCATTATTTAACCAGTTTGTACACAGCAACTATTGAGTCAGTTATTATTATGAGTCACAGGTTGATATGTTCACCAGTAAAACAGTGACACTGAAGGAAACAGCCTCACTCATGCTGTGAGGCACTGACATCCAACATGAGAGTGCAAAGGAAAACTGTTCCTAAACCTCAAGGGTGAAAATAGAAGAAAACAAACCCATGATTTTTCATTAAGTATGAGACACTTCCCAACTGTAACTGTTTCTCATAATAGTAATCAGTTAAGTGACTGGTTTAAAATTGTTATTAAGCCAAGTAATCAATTTGCTAGAGTAATAGTAAGATCTTTTTTGTACTGAGCTGTATTACTACTGAGTGTAAAAAAATTACACTTCACCTTTTCACAGTTGCAGAACTACCATAAGAACTGAGAAAAGCCTTTTTAAAGCATGAACTTTTGGAAGTATTTGTTTCCAAGTTAGAAAAACCAGCTGAACAGCAGCAGATATAGGACATGATCTACCTTGGAGTAATCATAAAATCATATAATAGCCTGGGTTGGAAGGGAACCATAAATATCATCTAGTTCCAACCCCCCTGCCATGTATAGGTATACCTTTCACTAGACCAGATTGCTTAGAACTCCATCCAACCTGACCTTGAACACTTCCACGGATGGGACAACCTCAACTTCTCTGGGCAACCTGGTCCAGTGTCTCACCACCCTCCGAGTACAGAATTTCTTCCAAATATCTAATCTAAACCTACTCTCTTTCAATTTGAATCCATTCATTCTTGTTCTGTCACTACATGCTCTCGTAAAACATCCCATCTTTCTTGTAGGCTCCCTTCAGGTACTGGGAGGCTGCAATTAGGTGACCCCAAAGCCTTCTCTTATACAGGCTGAAAAAACCAATTCTCTCAGCCTTTCAATTAGGCCCTAAAACCAGGGATTTCACCTGAATAATAAGGGAGATTAGGTTTTGATCCCATGCCCCTTACGTTAATTTGTCACCCCATATTCCCTGCCAGCAAACAATTACTGGCTTGTCCCTAGAACGTTGACAGAAGAGAACTTCATGCCTAGGAAAGATAAACAAAGTATATTGTTTCCTGTTTACATTGGACATGAGCTTTATGTAATTATCCCACCAGTTAGGATTAACTGGGCAATTATCGTGGCAAACAATGGCACATTGATGACAGCCAAACAAAGGCATCTCAGAGCAGCTCCTTCACCAGGCCACTGAAGCAGAGCCCCTCTGAATTGCCTCAGTTCTGGTTGCCATCCCAGCAGACCCTCCAACAAGGGCTGTACAGTCATAGGGGGAGCAGCAAGGGAAACAGTTTTCCTAACCTGTCAGCATTTAAGAACTCGAACATTTTTCGTTACCACAAAAGGAGTTGAAAATTTGGAGGGAAGAGTGTCCACAGACTGAGTGTATACAGCAGAACAGATTGGCTGGGGAGAGCAGTTTTGCTTCCCATCCTTTTGAAATGTTTCCATTAGATTTTCACCTCCTTCATCCAAGTGAAAGCAGCCTTTCAGTAGTGGAATGGAAAAAAGAGAAAGTATAAGAATTGGAATGTCAAAGGACTTTTTTTTCTTAACCCCAAACCCCTATAGCAGGAGCCTCAGCTAGCCAAGACCTTGGCAACAATTCCATTTCAGTGAATTTACTCATTTTTTCAGAAAAATTCTGAACAGATGCAGTCTGTAGTTCATACAAAACAAAGGAGTAACACAACAGTGCCGTTCCCATGACTCTATTTCTAGCAGGATAGGACTGCTCAGGCCTGGCAATGGAAGGCACCAGGCTCTGCAGTGGCATTGCTACATCTCTTGCCATACCAGACCTAAACAAAGCCTGAGCCACAAAATGGGATCACTCTGACTACAAGTCAAATATTAGACAAACCCTTAGTGCTCCCCAACCTGCACAGCCATACAACACAATTTACAGAAATTAAATGAGTTATTCCAAATATTGACATTGCCTATTTCAGAGGCATCTGAAGGCTGCTCTGAAGTGCACTGGTGCCTGCTGGTCCTTTGTTACCCCAAGATTTCCAAGACACCAGAAGCTGAGATTTAAGTCATAATCTGGTCAATTGTATTTAGCCTTAATATCTCCTATTTTGTACAAAGAAAAGGGATATTTCTCTTATTATCTGAACACAAATCAAAAGATGATTGTGACTGTAGAACATCTCACACTAAATCTTAAAATAGCTACTATCTTACATACTTAAAAACCCAAATCTTTAGACAGAGATTCAATATCTACAGCAAAATTGATCTTTAAAATCCCCAATACTGAAATATTTCAAACATTGTCTCTATAGCAATACCTACAATCAGTATCTTGAAGGAAATCAGAGCGGCAAATACCTATTGATTATCCAAATTCCAGATTTCCTAAGATAAGTGAACTGCATTGTGAGAGCTGGTGCTGTGCAGTTGTGGACAATGCTTATTCCAGCCTGAATAATTTCACTGCCTTACTGAGGCATAAGTAAAAACTTCAGCAAAACAACCTCATGCCTCAACGAAATTAAAAAAGGGACAAATTCTCAGTTTAGTGGATCCTAGTCAAGAATGAAATCTAAAACTCAGTGATTTCTATGAATTTAAGTTGCTTTTATTCCGTTCATTTTTTTTTTCATTCTGGACACTTGTAGCCACAGACTGCTCTGTAGTCCTCTTCTCACCCACTGCAAATATACACTAAAGAAATAAAAGTTCCCTTCACTTTAAGGAAATGCATTACATAGGCACATATTCTTTCAGAAATTGAAGAAAGCTGTGAGAAGATAGGATGATATTTATCTTCTCCCTTTGTCTTTTTGTGTTTGATTTTTGGTGGAATATCTGAAGGTAAAGAAGAATCATGAGAAGATAGGAAAACAATAATTTGGAATCTGTTTGAGTTAGCAAAGTACACTGGAGAAAACGAGAGAAAGGGTCTTAACACTTTTAAGCAGGAAACAAGCAGAGGATGGATGCTTTTTAATGAATGTGATGCTACTTTTACCTCCCTGTTCTCTCTGGAGACCTGTACATACTTTTTAGTTTTGACTGATAATAATAGGTTTCCTGCCATTAACAACAAGGTTTCCTGTCCCTTCCCAGCTTATCTGGGTCTGCCCAAGAGATCCGGCCATCCACACACAATAGCTTCCTGGCTGTGGAGCCCCTGCGAGAGGCATGCTGAAAGCACACACGAAAATATTTCTTCTGTCTTCTTCCTGAACTTCTTAAACTCTAGGTGACCCAGAATGAAATCCATTTTAATGATGCCTTGGTTAGAAATAGACAACTGAGTCCTTGTTGAACTAGGCAACCCTATGCAGAAATACATAAAAAACAAAACAAAACAAAACAACACAAAACCAACAAAAAACACAAACTTATTTCTGTTGGCAGTCTCAGAAAGTAAGGATATAGGATGTTTTCAGTTTTAATCCTTACTTCACTGTAAAGCTAACCAGCATGAACCAAATACTTTCCGTTACATAGTGGTGTATTTTGGTTTACGGCAGTACTCCTCCAGTGCCATAGCAGATGAGGTCCTGTTACTTCAATAAACTATTCAACATGTGCTTCTGACTTTCACTCAGTAATGGTGTCACCCTCTGGTGGCAACACATTCCAGCAAGGAACAGAACCGAGAATTGTTAAGGAACACATCGAAGTTGGTTTTAATGTAAAGAGAAAGTAAGAATATATCTATATTCCACCAGAACATCAACTTTTTTATCTCTCGTTTCAACCTAGTGCTGTATTGAGAGAAGCCAGAGCTATAACAGTAGATCTATTACATGATCTCTGTTGCGCTTTTTTCTGGAGCTGAAGTGTATTATGTTTAATTGTAGTCTAGCAATTTTAAGATTAGTGCACAGAAAAAATACCAGAGAAGTGAAAACTTACGTTATTAGTATTGTAAACATCAATTGTCACACGTAACCAAACTCCTGCAAGTACGATAAATCCACCTTACCAAATTCTTTAATCAAATTTTAATTTGAATTAGAGTAACAGTGACAAAAGAGGTGAATTTTGCAAAAAAGATGGGCAAATGTCAGCTCTTTATGTTTTCACGTGTATTTAAACAAAATTAGTTGCACCAAAAGAATAAGTAAGTTAAGAACACACCTTTCCTATAGCATGAGCAACAAGTAGCCAAGGAGATGTAGGAGACAGTGGAAAGAGACTCTCCCTAGTCTTACTCTGTAGCTTCTCACTAAGTATTGCAGTTTTCCATCAACCTTCAAGTGCATCTCTGTGAGATACAAAGCAAAATCAACCACAAGTGTTGGGACTGTAGCATCAAACTTATGTTGAGCAGTTTATTTGCAGAGTCTGAAAAGTTTAATTAAATCCTGTCACATTCACCAGTGTTTCAGGCCTCCACATCCACAGTTCCTTGCACAACTGCATGTTCTCTGCATTTATGTGTATATAACACTGTTCTTTATGACTTGCAAGAGTTCAGCACACATTGCCTCACGTCTCCCTCGCCTTCTAATATTTCTACATCGGCAGCCAGAGTTTCTACCAATCCACAGGTACACAAAACGTACTTCTATCATTCTGGCATTTCATCTATTTTCAAAAACATTTTTAGGAATGAGTCTAAGACAAATAAATTTTCTCAAATATTGAGCAGTTTCTGATTTTGAAAATCTTACCACACCATTTAGATGGCCATCTGTGAGCCCTTAGGCAAATTTTCAGTTCTGTGACAACAAAGGAGACACACACTCCTTTCAGCACCACCAGTATTTGATCGTTTAAACAGCCACATACATTTTGAAATTAAGTCATTGAAATTTTTATTCTATCCTCAGGCACTCTAAACAAAGGGTGCCTACATTTACTGAGTGAAAAGATGTTAGGAAAAACTTAGAGTGAAAACCTCAGAAACAAGAAAAACACACGTTTAAATTTTGAGCCACAGCTGGGGATCAAAGGGTCAGCATCTTCACCAGAAGGGACTCCCTCTTCCATGCCTTGCATTATTTATCAAACTAATTACTGGATTTTGCTTAAACAAGAACACCATTTCTCCACTTTTGGTTTTGTTTGCCTCTAAATTTCGAGTAGTGTAGCAACAGCTGGTCTAAGTAAGAAAGTTACTAGGGCTACTATGACCCTAAGTGCCTCTATTTTCTTTGTGGCTCTTTTACCCAATGACCAACACCAAACTCTTTCCATTACCCATAACTTGGACATACTGTATTTAGATCAAACAATCCCAGTCCTTGGAACAAGATGCCTTGCTCCTTTCAATTACTCCAGTCTAAAAGCAATCACTGTCCTCAGATTTTGCGAACTTTACAACTTGTTGGACTTTCCTTGAAACGTGTCTGTTCTTAAAAGCCAAACCCATGGAAAAATAACTGAAATCAAATGCCATGTGATCAGGCAACCATAACACATGAGAGCCTGAAAATAACAGGAGAGATACTGTGGCAATGTCTGACCTTCTGAACTGTGCATATGGATTGAAGGGAAACAGCTCAGAACCACATCTTAAATGGTGCATACCGCTAGTTTATTTGTAGGTCAGAAGAACTCAGTTTACAGAGCCATGATTTTAAAACTTCGTGGACTTGCTTCAGATGCCAGAAATTACTTCACATTGAAGTTGAACAAGCTTCAACAAGGTCACAGCTGAGCTTTATTAGCTTATATGGTCAAAACCAGTTAAGCAGGCAGTTTCAATGGCTGCAGACATTCCCTCTATCTCCTTCCATGTTTCTACCTCAAAAAGGAAGGTGCATGAGTGGATTTTCTGTTCTAAACCTCTATGAAATAATGGAGTTACTCAGGCTGATCTGAAACTAGCAGTTCAAAAATTTTTATTTAAAGTATACTGGCAACACAACTTCAAGAAGATGTTTCTTATAGAGGTGTTATCAACCTGTTCAGATCTGTACCCAGCCCTTAACTCAAGTAATAATGTCTATCAGTTACACTCCGATCATCCTTGTAGAAACTGAGCACTTGTAATCCTACTAACCAAATACATAGATTGTGTTACTGCTGACAAAGGTATCAGAGCCCTTCATTTAGATCCATATATGCAGAGAATTATGCCACCAGTATACTTACTAACAAGAAATAGTAATTTTTGTGAAGACAAAGACCCCATGATATGTCAATAAACTGTAACTTCAGGCAACAAAGCTTTGGCAGCGGTGGGTAACAGCCCCTTGGATAACTATCCAAGTTACATGTACAGTCAGTCAGGATGTTCAGTAGCTGTTACGGCTACGAGCTGAGCTAAAACTCTGTACAAACTATTAGTATGAATCCTACCCTCAATCCTACCTAAATACTTGAGATGGCCAGACGCAAAATCAAACTGCAGACATGCCACCTACACTCCAAAGAATGTACATTCAGGTTTGCTTAGGAATTAATAGAGGTGTTTCCTGGGAAAGATTTTTAACAGGATGTGCAACTGTGACACCAGGAAAGGAAAAAACAGGGGAGGAAAATCCTGATCCTCTTCTAGCTGAAATTTCTTCTACAGCTGGCAGCAACCCAGACAAGACTTTCTTTATGAACAGACCTGTACTTCATTAAAAAGTTTCATTGGAATAAAGAGAGACGCATTACAAGAACTATGTAAGATAGTTTTCTCTCTCACTCCTTCTAGGAGTACAGACATACTTGCATGCCCATCCTTACAGGACTCCTGCAGCAGAAGCCAGCAAAGATCTTGGCAGAGGTGGCCAAATCAATAGGTAAAAAATACCAAAACTGTGCAATTTGCCATTCTCTACTGGATAAGTAGTTATCTGAAATAGGCAGTTTTCTGAAAAAAACCAGTTTTGACAATATAGTGAGATGTGGCAGCCAGAGAGAAAAGAACAGTAAAATGTCAAACACAAAAATAAAGGAAACTCTTGTACACGGATAGAATGGCCAGTGGATGGACTATTACAACAGTTGATTTTGGCATGGGATCATACTTCACTGTATTCCTTCCTTCAAGTGAACTTCTGCCAGAAATACTGCTGGCCAGAATCTAAACTTTCATGTGACCAGACTCACTGAGCACCAGCAGAGACCATTCAAACTGAGATGGAAAGAAGTAGATTAAAATATGAACCACCACTTCTTCCAGGCCTCACAAAACAGAATCACATAAAGATATACTTTCTTCGTAGGATCTTATTTAAAATCCATGGAAGTCAGTAAAGTGGATATTTCTAACTGCAAGTAGGGATACTTCTGTATATTTTGTTTGGGGTTTTATTATCATCCATCTCTGTTGGTTACAATCATAAGAGAGAAGATGAACACACAAACTAAGAGTGGTTCACACAACAAGGCATAGGGCTGACCCCCAGATGAATTCAGCTTGTGCTAATACACTGTTCCACCATCCTGTACTCTATCTTCTGTTGGCAGCATTCATAATGTTCTCATTACAACACTGCAAAATGTTATTTCGCAGAAGTGTAACCCTGTAGGCAGAAAAAAAGAACAGTTGCTGCAAAGTCTTTCTTTGAAAGTATTAAATTATAATGAAAAGTCCAATAATTTAATATGATCAGGACAGAAATCCTTCAGGTCTGACATCTACCCACTCCTATGACATGAAAGATGATCCTGATCTTTCAAAAAAATTTCTCATCATCTGCCTCCTCTCTCACCCTATCAAACCACCAGGTTATTCACAAATACTTGTATAAGCTGGAAGAGGAAACTGAACCAATACCAGCATCCTCAGCTTCAAAAATTATGTTGTTCCCTTGTGTCGTATCACTTGCTTCCTTTTGACACCTGATGAAGTACAAAACATAACAACATGCATAAGCTTTGCTTAGCCTCAGTTTTTAACATTCAGGTTTGTCTTGGTTTGAAAGACAGGTGTCTGCTAAGGAAGGCAGGAGCCCCCTTCCCTCCGAATTACTCTAAGTTTGAAATTAAGGGGCTTTCAGGCAAAGATATGAGGAATAAGAGTAACAGTTCTTTACTAATATATA